>CM056380.1:73703057-73896570 GCA_029718625.1 Synaphobranchus kaupii | reverse complement strand
ACATCAAAAACCAGCAGGACTCATCAGCCCACCAGAATTGAGTTTGAGATCCTTCCCATCCTTCTCTCCCACCTCACTGTCAGCTTGGTTTTCCTGTGCTGTTCTCAGGACAGCCTGGAGGGGGCGCTGGTGGCTACACATCAGGAACTGGATCTCTACCGGGGTCAGCCCCCGGTGACTGACAAGCTGCAGCTGAAGAAGGAGACCCTGCAGAACCAGCTTATCAACATCCGGGGAGAACTCTCTCAGGCGTCTAGCGTGAGTTGTAGGGACATTGCCGAGGCACTGTTGGTACCAGCACATGCCTAACAATAGGGTTTAGGGTTGGCAGGGCGAGAGAGAGATTAAGAGTTTTTTTGATTTGTCCTTCAGTGAATCTTGCTTCGGCGAATAGCCCAATTCATTGCAACATTTCTTCTTATCGTCAAATGACAACACTTTTTCCTCTTATTATACCCATATTTCAGTGGAGGGTTCTAGAGGGTTATTTCCATTACATTACTAACATGTAGCAGACACCCTTATAAAGAGTGACTCACACAACTGTTTTTTGCATCATTTACATAGTATCCATTTATACAAATGGTTACACACCAAAGAATTTTCAGGTTAAGTACCTTGCTCAAGGGTTACAACGGCAGTGTCCTACCCAGGAATTGAACGCACAACCTTTAAGTTTCAAGCCCAGTTCTTTGTGCCTTTAGGCTCTGACCACCACCAGGATGGAGTTTGAGGCACTGGAGGACGAGGTCAATGCAGTCCATGGTGACCTCTGGGAACAGCTGAATGCTGGCGGGCAGGTAAATAGACACCCTTCTGTTATCAGGACCCCAAACAGTGGCACCCCCATTGATATGCCAAGGGCTGTGTCACTGGAGGATGAATTCCTTCAGTGACATTATGTGATGTTTATTGGAATATTTAAGGAGGTCAATCAATCATACCACAACATACCATACCATCACAATAATCAAAAAATCATTATGTGCTCTGGCCGTGCCTGTTCTGTTTTGATGAATTAATGTGTTTCTACTGTGTTGAAACTGAAAACAATTTAATACCTGTTCCATATAAAGCCCCCCATCAAACACTGAATTTACCACTCAGGTAAACAATTCCACTTTTGTTGCATTGTATAACTGCCGGAGCATAGCTTGCCTGTACTTAAGTCAAAGGTTTTTTTACGATCAATAATTAAAACAGCTTGCATTATTTATCCGTCATCATTAATGCAAAGGCACAATATTCATTTTCGTCATGGCTGGGTTTGTGGAGATCAATAATACATGAGCACGGTGTTGGCCATAAAAAACTGTGCCTACTCTCAATAGGGCGCTTCACTGGCCTGAACAATGCCAGTGCAGATGGAGATGTTTTCAAGAGACAAGGCTTGTGTGAACAGGGCAGGAAACAGTACTGTATGCTCCAAGCGTGCGGTCGTTCCGTTCTTCTCTGAGACAAAGGGAGTCGTTCATCCATTCTAGGGCATTCTCCCCCAGCAGCTTTAAATTTTGCTATTCTATTTTTACAACTCAATTATTAAACAGTGGACCAGTTAAAGAAAATATTATATATAGGTATAGAAATGGGTCTTGTAAATCTGAACATGCGTATATGCCTGTGTGCGTATGTGCATGTCTGCATGCGTGCGTGCATTTGTACATGTGTGCATACGTGCCATTTGAGGGACTACTACCCTGTCCAGAGTGTGGTGTCACACCTGCAGAAAAAATCTAATATTTTGTAACTGGACACAACTCAATACAATTTACAATTTAGTCCTTTTAGCCAAGGAGATTTACAAAAAGTGCATTTTACATGGTAAGCGTACACTACAGCTACCCCAACTGCCCTGAGTTACTTTGTTCATCTGGAGCCATTTTCATTCCTTGGTAAGCTGACAGTGTCTTTTATCTTCCTCTCTGTAGAATGAGCTACTGCAGAGACATCTTCACAAGGAGTTCTGGAGGATCCAGGATGTTCTGGAGGGACTGCACAAGAACAACCCATCGCGGGGCACAGACACTGCCAAGCACAGAGGTACTGACAGGAGGGGCAGTACTGACACTATCAGGCACAAAGGTACTGACAGGAGGGGAGGTACTCAGAGGAGGGGCAGTACTGACACTATCAAGCACAGAGGTACTGACAGAGGGGCAGTACTGACACTATCGGGCACAGAGGTACTGAGAGGAGGGGCAGTACTGACACTATCGGGCACAGAGTTACTGAGAGGAGGGGCAGTACTGACAATATCAGGCACAGAGTTACTGAGAGGAGGGGCAGTACTGACACTATCAGGCACAGAGTTACAGACAGGAGGGGCAGTACTGACACTATCGGGCACAGAGTTACTGAGAGGAGGGGCAGTACTGACACTATCCGGCACACATTTACTGACAGGAGGGGTAGTACTGACACTATCGGGCCCAGAGGTACTGACAGAGGGGCAGTACTGACACTATCGGGCACAGAGGTACTGACAGAGGGCCAGTACTGACACTATCGGGCACAGAGGTACTGACAGGAGGGGCAGTACTGACACTATCAGGCACAGAGTTACTGACAGGAGGGGCAGTACTGACACTATCAGACACACAGTTACTAACAGGAGGGGCAGTACTCACACTATCAGACACAGAGATACTGACAGGAGGGGCAGTACTGACACTATCAGGCACAGAGTTACTGACAGGAGGGGCAGTACTGACACTATCAGAGACACAGTTACTAACAGGAGGGGCAGTACTCACACTATCAGACACAGAGATACTGACAGGAGGGGCAGTACTGACACTATCAGACACAGAGACTGTCCCTGACTCATCTCTCTCCCTCAGTGACCAGTGGGGCTTTGGGCTCCTTCAGCACAAACAGCCCAGCCAGCCCGCTGAGTTCGGTAAGCTTCACCAGCCCTCTGAGCCCCTTCTCACCCATCTCTGGGTCCCAGGCGTCCCCCACCAAACAGGTGGGCTTGGAGGTGAGTGACCTACTGTGCCCCACATGCCTGTGACATTACATTATTGCCATTTAGCAGTGCCTTCTTATCCACTTTAACATGAATGCCTAGATCAACAACCTACACCTGTGCCGACAAGTCACCAGCTGCATGACTGGCTGCATGCAATACTGGACACTGAATGCAGATGGTGGGGTTTTAGAATGCAGGGTCTCATAGGATCATAGGATTGAACACAAGAAGCCCCAGATGAAGGCATTATGGTTTGTTATCTGGGTCCTCTGTCAGAGCTGCTGGATGTTCTGATGAAGAGTTTTAAAAGTTGAAAGAGCTCATAATGTAAAGGTGTGCTCTTTGCACAGGTTAATGCCCCTGCTTTTGTGTTCACTCTTCCTGAGGGCTGTGTGCCTCTGGTTTATTTTTTACTCTCAATATGCGTGTGAGAGACTGTGTGTGTGTGTGTGTGTGTGTGTGTGTGTGTGTGTGTGTGTGTGTGTGTGTGTGTGTGTGTGCGTGTGCGTGTGCGTGTGCGTGTGTGTGTGTGTGTGTGTGTGAGATTGTGTGTGTGTATGTGTGTGTGTGAGCGAGAGATTGTGTGTGTGTGTGTGTGTGTGTGTGTGTGTGTGTGTGTGTGTGTGTGTGTGTGTGTGTGAGAGAGAGAGAGAGTGTGCGCGTGCGCGTATGTGTGTGTGTGTGTGTGTGCTCACTGTCCATTCCTGCTAGTTTTACAGGATTACCTATTGTTTAGCTATCCTCTGTTCTTGCCCCAGGCCTTTTCAGGAAGGAGCTCATAATTATGATGCACAAATAAAAAATAAAATTTCAGGAAAATAAATTAGATAAAATAATGTCCCAGGACTGTATTGTACAAATAATGGAACTTGAATTGGTTTGTAAGAGTGTGATGTTTCCAGATAGCTCTGTGTCCAATCAGTGCGTCAGCGGAGTATGACCTCGACCTCACTGATGCGTCAGAGTTCCATTCCTCAAAGCCTTCCCATGATTCTCTCTCTGCGCTCTCTGCCTGGCTTTGCCACGCCTCCTAATGCACAGCTCTCTATCTCCTGCTTCCTCCTCCCTCTCTCTTTTCTCTCTTTCCTCTGTCTCTCCCCCTCTCTCTCCCTCTGTCTTTTCTCTCTCCTCTCTATCTCTCCCTCTTTCTCTTTTCTGTCTTTTCTGTCTCCTCTCTCCTCTCTCTCTCTCTCTCTCTCTCTCTCTCTCTCTCTCTACGTTGCTGTAGGACATTGGGCCCCCACGGCCCCCTCTCCCTAAATCCTACCTCCCCCTGGAAGCTTCCCCCACCATGCCCCCCTCTGTCCCCCCCCCTGCCCTATGACAGTGCCTGGCTCCACAGCATGGGCCTGCTGTCGGGCAGTTCGGAGGACGGCTACATCAACACCGGAGAGTCCCGCCGCAGACAGGTACCTCTTTGGGAGGGGTGCGACACGTGTCCTCTGCCTCCCAGGAGTCATGGTCACCCCTGTATAACCCACTCAGTCCACAGGCCCCTCCCATTGACCCCTCGCCTACACCTCATCCTCCATCCTCCACGCCACACCTCCACCCCCCCCCCCCCCCACCCCACCCTGCTCGCCTGCTGTTAACGTTTCTCTTCCTGCACCTCCTCTTCCTCCTCCTGCTGCTCTCCATCCTCCATCTCTGTATTCCCTCTCTAAGCACAGCGGCTGTAATGATCAGGCCATGCGAGCTCAGACCAGCAACCACAGCACTTTACTCTGTGAGAAATTAATCCAGGCAGTCTGGTGTTGGGTGAATCTCATTCGCACTTCCGCCATCCTTCAGCGATCAGTTGCGGAAGGAACCTTGTGTCACAACGATGCCATTGAATTACAAAATAAATGTGTTGATGAAATCGCACGACAAGAGAAAATGGTCTGTATCAGTGATTTATGGCTGGAGGCTTAGCCACTAAAGAATCATTTTCCTGTGGTTTCTGGGTTTTGGGTGAGTGATGGTTTATGGCTTCTTTTAAGGGGGGATGATCTTTAGAGAAATTTAAACTTCAGAAATGCATTAAGGTATTGAACTTGGCTACCTGTTACTATATTCTGCAGTGAATCTTATTCTTCATCCATTGCTATTGCTACTTTACACACGGTACAAAACAATTTAGGTACAATTATAGCAGAGTGTCTGATCACTGAGTATAAACAGCACAATGCAGGGGCAGCACCAGAAAGGTTTGATTGAGGGTGCTAAGATGGTCCTTTATAGTTGTGTGTGGGTGCTCATGAAATTTACATATCACAGAGTTCACATGCGTGACAGCAGATAAGCAAGCATAGACCATTGTAGCCAGCTATTGCAGCACTAATAACAAGCATGTATGTACTGATTTAGCTTAGGTTATGTACTGCCATCTCACACACTCAAAATAAATATAATGACCCAGACATTCAGAGAATATTGCCTGCATGACAGATAAACATTGCTTAGCCCTATCCACGGTGGCCCCCTAGTGGTAGTTGTCAACATCACAATTTTATAAGTTATTTCTCTGAAATTATAAATCACAGCTTTAAGAAACCCCCAAAATTCCGATGTAGGATTGATAGTGTCACTGCTCACGAAAACAGCCTGTCAAATTGCACTGCAGTGCAATAAAACAGCAGGCTGCTCCTATGTAGTACAGTAGCCTACCCGATTAATTTTTTTTCCACAAAATCTCTGATATAAACATGTTTAAGGAACCAGATATCCTACCTGGTTATGAAGCTACAACTGTTTTCTGATGAATCCTGAAGAGTTTATCTTATTCCATTTTGCAGCAGACGTCTAGCAAAGTCAAAATTTCCACAGCGAGTAGCCTACCTATCGCACTTGCGGCTGTAATACGTTGCTGTAAAAACACAGATAATTTTTAATGTTTTTTTAAAGTATATAAAAACATTAGGCTACATATTTTTATGTGTATTATGTATGTAACAATTCTGGCAGGAGATAGCTAGATAGCTGATGTATTCTGTACACATTTGTGAGCCCCCTCCCCCACAAACAGGACACGTCGATTGGATACACACAAGGCATAGTCTACAGTTGTCAATGGCCTGGGCTATTTTATTACACATGAACAGAATTACAAATTGTATGCCTGCTTTGATTTCAATTTTAATTTATTGTAATTACAATTTAAAATAGTAAGGAAATGCTTTGGGGGGGCTGCAACAGTGCTATGCAGATTTTTGACAGGGCAATAGCCCCGGCTTGTCCCCCCCACCTTAGTGCCGGCTATGTGCATATGGTGCATTGGGGAGCCTATTCTCAATGGCCCGGAGCTCTCTGTGTTCTTTTCTTAGCCGTAGCTCGTAGTCTCACACAGAGAGTCTCACTCTGCCCTGCTCTGTCTTCCAGCACAAATTCACTTTCCGGTCAGAGTCTTCATCGGGGGAGAAGACCAACAGCAGTGACCGCCCGGAGTCAGACCAAGACCGCCAAGCCAACACAAACAAAGGTAGCGAACTAAATGGACATCTACCATCGTGTCAGGCAAAGCCATTTCAAAGCCCCAGTGTTGGTGGCCCCATTGTTTCAGAAGCACAGAGCCCATGGTGCCATGGACTACCTTACATGGACTGTAGATTTTTAAGTCTCTTGTTGTAATCTGATCCACTGTTCTGCTTTTTTTGTGTCTTCGAACAGTCGGAGTTGTCCCACCCCGAACCAAGTCCCCTACAGAAGACACCTACGAGCATGTACACCGCAGGAACGGCAAGGTCCCCAATGGACACATCACCAGGGTGCGCAGTTAACAAAGCAATGCAGCTTTGATTTATCCATAAACACTCATTCACAGAGTTGGGCCCACCATACATTCACTGTACTATAGTATTCTTAACCCTTTGAAGAGTAGGTTATATTGGAATGTTTTTGTTATATTTTTTGTTATAAAGTCATTGTTCTAGAACGTGCTTTACATCAACATTACAATGTTCAGTTAAGAAAATTATCCTCACACATTTGCAATCTTACACCTTAAAGGGTTATTTAGTCCTTAACCTCCACACAGACAATTTTAGATAACGTTGTCTGAGCCATGGCACTACCTAGGAGAAGGGAAAGATTCAGGACGTGGCAATCACAGTCTTGGTGTTATTCCTCTCAAGTTCAACTTTTAAGTGTTTTTTTTTTTTACATACAGAATGGAGTGTATGTGCTCGAAATCAGTAAGACGAAGTATTTTCCAAATATTTTTCTTTGCACTGTGATATACTGTATGTACCTATACACATGGATAAGGATGGTGGCTGTGAAGCAAAGTGAGGAAGAGGAAGGGGGTAATAAGAGGCGGGTGTGGTAAGAGGCTGGTGTGATTCTATGTGTCCCAGGAGCGGCCGAAGAGCGCTGTGTTCCCAGCGGAGGTGAAGTCCAAGATGAGTGTGGAGGAACAGAACGAGAGGATAAGGAGGAACCAGAGCAGCTCCATGCGGGACAAGAGGCGTAGCCTAAACCTCTCTGGCTCTGACAGCTTCAAGTCCACAACTAACTACAGAGTGGTGCGTGCATGTGCCCAATCCCGCATCACGCTACAGTGCCGCCGCTAATGCTTACGTGTGATTGGCCACAGGCAAGCCCTGGCCCTTGGTGATTGGCCCTTTCTCTTTTCTGCTCAGGTTCGGCGGAGGCTGACGGCCCACGAGGTCGACATCAAAGATCTGGAGGCCGCGGTGCGCGGGGAGGGGGTGGAGTCACCACGGGAAGAGATCGCACGGCTGCGGCGGCTACAGGTCGACCCGGACAACTATAACATGGTCATCAATAAAGAGGTGCGGCTCTCGCGTGATGCCCGCATGGCTGGCCCTAAGCCCAGTTTATAGCCCCTGTCATAACTCTCTGGAGTTCTGTTAGATGATACTGATATAGGTGATAACAAAAATCAGCTAACAAATTTTCTGTGTTATCTTATCGGTGATTGTCTTGAAACATGGAGCTATTTTCTAAAATAATTTATTTGTACGGTACCATAATTATCAGTTAACATGAGTATCACATTAGAGGTTGAAATGTGTATATTTTTTCTGTAACAAGTCAGGCGTTGCTTAAGATTATAGATGTGACTTCTCAGCCCAAATCAAATCAATGGCCCTCAATGGTGCACCAATAATTATCCCTGATAATGACCATTTGGGTGGGTTTTATTTTATTCTAGAAAAGCGCACGCTTCTTCCATCTCCTGACCTCAGTTCTTCTCCCAAACTGCAGCTGTCCGCGCCGGACAAGGTTCTGATTCCGGAGCGATATTTGGAAATGGAGCCTAGCGCCCCACTCAGCCCGGAGGAACAGAGGGAGAAAGAGAAGAAGGTGGAGAGGATCAAGACGCTCATTGCCAAATCAAAGTATGGCCTGCACTTACCGCCCAGAGTACCCTAACACTGTATCAACTAATGACAAAGCTAAAGTGGGCCAGAGTTGCTAGGAGAAAGGTGCAGATATTGACCAACTGTATTTGATGTGAGGACTATGAGTTACATGGTTGTATCAACTCTATATACTGAGATGGTAGCTCTATGAGTGACAGTTGACCATACTGGACAGGCTGGCCTAGGTGGCCATTTTGAATAGTCACTTTCCAATATGGCTGCCTCCCGCCAGGATTTTGCAAATGCTGATTAGAAGGAGCAGGTGTTTTTGTCTCTGGAGCCGCCTGTGCCACAGGTCTCTGTGGCTGAATCGCTTCCTCTCTGGGTTTCCCAGCATGCAAAACGTAGTTCCGCTCCTGGACGGCCCAGCGGTGAAGAACGCTGACCCCGAGCGGAAGCTCCAGGAACAGGAGAAACGGATCGAGATTTCCTGCGCGCTGGCGGCTGAGGCTTCCCGCCGCAGCCGGCTCCTGTCCGGTGAGGAGGCCTGCTGCCCCGACACCGCGCCCCCGCCGGCCAGCTCCGACGAGGCACCACCAGGGGCACCCCAACATGCTGCTCCGCACACCCCCCACTCCTCCAACCACACTTCATAGCAGGGCTTGCAGACTCCGCGACAACAGAGGCAACCCTGGCAGGCTCTTATTGCAGGCGTTTAATCCAAGTCTAGCAAAATTATCAACTTCAAAGAGCGCTGCACCAGACAATGTTGTTTTTCGCTATTCTTTACCATATAAAAAACTGAATATTCTGTCATGTTCTTGATCAATCCCAGTGCCCTTAAGCCTAACTGCTTTAGATCATGATTATTGCCTGAAAGCCAGAACACACTTCCAAAATTTCTGTGGGCCACGCCTTGAAAATTACTGAGAAACAATGACACATTCAGCGCACCTTAATTTATCAAAGTGTAGACGGAGATCGTACACAAGTTACACAATGTAAGGAAAAACTGAAATGTTTCCTGCCCATATCTGCTCATTAATGATGTTTATTTCAGGTGGCACTTGCATAGATTTACAACATGCGTGAATGGCTATGGAATACTTTCTAAACAGAGGAAATCCCATTTTGATCACTCAACCCCAAGCTCACCCCTGGTCCAATAAAGACTCATTTAGAGTGCACAACCCACTTCCTGAAGTGTTCTCACTTCTTCCATCCAAAATTTCACTTTGAGAAATTTAACCTGAAGTATAATGAAGTGGGAAACGGTTTTATTTTTGCTTATCAGAGCCATAGATACATTCTAAATTCAGTGAGTTCAATGTGGGCAGAAGAGAGGAATTTATATTTTGAAATGAAGTTGGTTCTGGGTCACCTTTGTTCTCTTTCTATGAAGGCACATAAACTGCAGCATTTAAAATTTCCCAGCCGTGCATTACTTTACCAAAGAGGTTTACAAAGCCCTCATAATAAGCTTTAGCTGTTTATCACGCCTCAATGAAACACTGCGCCCTGTTTTTCATCCCATGTCACTCACTCATTTAATTACCGTCCTGCAAAAGGAATTTTTGGTTTGCAATCATATGCATTTAAATAATACTTAGTAGATAAGGGCATCCGCGAAGTAAATAAGATATACGTACCATATGGTACTATTACTGAAATATTAACTTTATGTGAACTTAGGAATTCTGATTGTAAAGGCAGTGTTAAATTTACTTCAGCCTTCTACTGTTATTTTAGATTAAATTAAATAAATAAAAATAAAAACCAGCACACTCACTCCCCCTGCTGGTCTCATACTGTCACTGTTTCAGCTATTTGAACTGACGTTGGTGTCTTTAGCCTGTTTGCACCTTTTTTTTTTTTTTTTCTTCTCTTTTTTCATTTGCACATCATTCCATTCCATTTCAGCTCAGTGTGCACCCAGCCCCACAGCCTCCCCCACCAGCCTGGCCCCCACCCCCTCTGCTGACTTTTCCGACTCCTCCCAGTTCATGAAGGTGTGAGTCTGCACAGGTGAGTCCCTTGTAGCGCCTCCCTCTCAAGCATTTTAGCTCCGCCCATCCGACGGGTACTTACTCCCTGTTCGGTCATGTAACTCTGGGGGTGCGTCTCAATACTCTTCACTCCTCACCTTCTATCCGCCTCTCCCCTACTACCACTCGTCTCCTACCTGTAAGTATGTGGAGGAAAGGAGGGTACATTTTTTGAGTATCGGGATGCACCCCTTCTGTATCTAAACCTTCTGTATCTAAAATGCAAAGATCTGAGTCTGAGCAAAATTTCTCCAGTGTTCATGTGTTGTCATTCTTGCGGTTGGGAAAAATTGTTTCCCTATATTTTTTGTTCTGTTTTGATTTTTGTCTTGCTATTTGCTTAAAAAAGGAACCACTAGGAGTCACACGGGTATTATAAATGTGTAGGACCACAGCGGCACAGATTTACTGTACTCACCAATGAATTACACAGGACTTTAAGAGTTGTGAAGTTTTTACAACTGCTTTGGCATTTTTTTTTTATTATGACAATCATTTTCAATATCTCGGCCCTGTATTTAATGCTCTCTCCTTGTTGCAACAACTCCCTTGACTCTCACAACACTTTTTCAATGTTACAAGAATATTGGATACACCCGCCAGGGCCTATATGATATGTACAGCATGTCTTAGAGTAACTAACCAAGAATATCTCACCTTATTTATTCTGATATGTTCTGTCCCACATGAGCTATTGCCTTAAAGCAGAGCTAAAATGACCAAATTAGTTACCTGTTTACATACTATAGTGAATTATGTTGCATGCAAATTTGCTGGATATTTGCGTTTCTATAGAATTTTATTAGCTCGACTGTTTACTCAAACATATTAACTTATGTTATAAAGGTTGATTCAAGCATCTTATTATTAGTAACTATGAAAATACAACATATTGTTTTATGAAGTAATGAGAATGATCTCTCCCTCCCCTCCTCCTTCTAGCATTTCAGGGTTTGGTTGCAGTGCAGGTCAATGGAATGCCATCCTGAGAGCTTACTGAAGTAACGAAAGTAGAGACAAATTTTGTTTTCTTTCCCCAAAGAGTATATTTTTTCAATCGGATATTGTATGACTGAAAGAAAGATAATATAAACATGTTTGGAGTTTCTTTGGCTGTACTTCAATATGACTTTATCACAACCAACAAGGTGCTGAGGATTCGAAAGTGCCAGCCTCCAAACAACGGGGGGAGCTATTGCATCCCCCCCCCCCCGCCCCCCTTGTGACCACACTTGCCCAACTTTATTGCTCCCCTGCTTTGACATTCTGTCAAGGCCTTTCAAAGATGCCCAGTCATCGGGAAAAGATAATGCAAACGTTTCCTTTTGTTATGAAGTGGTTACAAGATTTATAATGCTTAAAACTAGCCAATGGAGGATCTGTTTACAGCACCCTGCCTGTTCTCCCAGTTACTTCAGAAGTGTTACGGTATCCCAGCTCAGGGTGGAATTTGTGGAAGTCAGGTCAGAAAAGCTTCAGGCGTTGTGTACAAATGTGGATTCTGGGAAGAATCTATAAAGGCCCAAGGATGGGCTGACATTTTACAAGTGCGGGGAAGATGGAAGCTTGACGAGGGTCTGAGGACGTGTGGACGTTTGTGGACCAGGTGAGGCAGAACCAGCTGGTGGTATAAGCTGAAAGTTGATGTTTTTGATGGACTCGGTTGAGGGTCTTGGAAGTAGACGAGTGTTTTCTTGCAGCAGGTTCTTTGTCTTTGTATCAAACCCAATAAACTGGATTAAACCGGATGAAACCTAACGAGTCCTGGACTGACCGGAGAAACGGCCTCCGGAGCACTTTGACGCCTCGAGCAGGGGGCTGCGTTTTTGACCCACCATCACAATCGATTACAGGCACCAGGAACCCTTTGACCTGGACGCACGTTGTCCTCCTTTTCGTCATTGCAGGACTCGCTTTGACCCCTTCGCTTCTCCCGTTTTTACAGTCCACTTCCTCCCAGTACCAACCGCACTTACCGCCTCAAGCAAATCATAGTCGTCAATAGTTACACGCGTGTCTGACTTAATCGTTACCTTAAAACTGTTGTGACTTTTCACAGTGTTTTCCACTCGGACATTCCTTCAATGGTACCTAATATTCGTTTGTGTGGAAAAAAAACTAATATATTTAGAAACTGAAATGAAGGGGTAAAAAAAGTGACCTTAGAATTGTGAGTCTGCTAGTGAAAACATCTGTTTGTACACCTTAGTGTGGGCCAACAGCTTGTGTCACAACCAGAAGTTCACCAATCATCTCAGAGCTCTGGATAATTATCCAGATACCCTGCTCAAGGTTTATAATGTTACCATTCAGGGGTTTATTGCTTTCGCTGGGGGGTGGGGTTCGGCAGCATGCTTACTTTTCACATGTTTGATAATAATGCACTGCAGTTCAGATTACCAGCAAGACTTTGCCCTCTTGCCAGTTTTTAGATGTTCCTGTTGATGAAATATATTATTTTTAAACACAACATACTATTATTATTATTATTATTATTATTATTATTATTATTATTATCATTATTAATAATAATAATAATAATAATAATAATAATATTTTTTATTTTTCATTATCAGCATATAATCCGCTGATGCACTGTCACATATATCAGACCAAAACCATACAAGCTCACTATTGTTTACCCATACAAAGGTAGGCTATGTCCTTTTTAGCAGTTCCACCCCATCTTCAAAGCATTACTTATTTTAAATCTGCATTTTTAGCTTAATTATACAGTCCTCCATACTTTATCTTGTTGAGAGATAAAGGGAAGGGATCAAGATGCTCTATGGACCCAGATAGGCTGCATGACAGACAAGCACATTCCTCTCATTCATTTGTAAGTGCACCTTTTCTCCACAAAGAAGGCTGAATATGTAGTAGCTGAATCTGAACCACGCCACTTCCTCACCTCACCTCACCTCAGGTACTTCCTGTCGCACAAGTTGTTGGCTCACCCCCATGTTTGAATTATCTTTGTTTCTGTCAATAAGGAAAATCAGCACACTGCTAGTTCAGCATAACTTTCCAACTTCAGGCCGCTTCCTCATTTATGCTTGTTCTCTGGAAAAAAATCTCTCTCGCTCTCTTTCTCTATCATTCTCTCTCTCTCCTTTTATTAATATACTAGCACATAGAGAATGCATTGTATGTTTCTGTATGTGAAAATCTATCCTCAAGCTAACATGCAAGTGTATTTAAGGGCAAGCAAGCAAAAAAATAAATACATAATTTATAAGAATAATAATAAATACAACATAAGTAATACACTCAAAGCAGTTTAGACCCCCACATAGGAAAGGTTTGGAGAAAAAGTTATATTTTTATTGTTTTTGTGAAAGGATGGATAAGTTGAACCCAGTACAGTACATATTTTTTTAAAGAGGCATGGGTATTTTACAAAACATTGATGGCCTAAATTTGTAACATAACTTCTGCATTTTTCACTGAGCTCATTAAAAGTTGAGGCATACATGTTTTTAATTTATGACTTTAAAGGTCTTGTTGGATGAAAATGCTAATTTCGAAATATTAATAATGGAGAAACGTACAGAAAAATGTCAAAAACAAATGTCATGGATTAACACATTGTCAAATGTAGCATATAATGCTGTGGGACTGAATCTTCAGTTTAACTAATTGTTTGGTGTAAATATTTCTGTTGTAAACTATATCATAACATTACATTTAAGCGTTACAACTTTGCGGGTGGGAGGGGGGAGGGTGGGGGGCGGATACATAAACTGCTTGAACTATGCAAAATGAAATTAATACACAAAATTAATATGCTTGCATTAGGAATCCTTTGTCCATGCAATAAAGCGAATGTATACAAATAATTTCTGTCTTTTTTTTCAGATGCTTTTAGGAGAATCCAGCAGTATTTTGTACGGCAATGATTTGCTCACTCAAAGATATTGTTGTTACTACTATCATTATTGTTATTAGTAAAGTGGTATATGAAATAACACTGCCAAAAATATTAATCATAATGAATATCGTCATGTGGTCCTGGGCGGCTTCGAAGCAGGTTCTCCGTTATTAGGTAATGGAGGGGACGAATTGCACTGTGCGACTATCAGCAGACTATCAGCGACTATCATGTTTTCTGATAGATCGGCTGTTCAGCCGGGTGATTTTATCACGGTTTCTTTAAAATAACACATTTGCCAAAAAAGTATGTTTAGATTGACCCAAGTAATTTATTGAATGCTTCTGAAATAAAGGAGTTAAAGAGCACAAACAGACTCCAGTGGTATTACATGGAACAGACCTCTCAGCTTTCTGACCTCTCACCTTTCTGGCCTCAGCAGAGGACATGACCAGAACCTCGAAGAAGAAAAAGATTACATGATTTTATATCCTGTAATTACATATATCAATATGGACTTGAGGATACATTACAAATTATGGATGCCTGCAATGTACTCTAAATGTGAAAAGGCTGATTATCGTAAACGCTGTGATTGGTCCTCCATTATAGAAATTACCCAAATTATATATAGGTAGACATGGATACTCTGCATCCCAGGGGCAGTTGAGCAATTGTCTGACCTTCTAACAAATGAGAAAGGGTGTGTACCACACTGTGGTTCAGAGCTGTCCAATCTTACAGAGATAAACAGCTTATATCTGGAATATGAGCTGTACTGTGCATTTTCAATATTAGTTTGTTTCACAGGGAATCATTTAAAACTAATAAAAATCTATTTGGAGAAATTAAAAGTGGATGCCTGTTTTTTTTATGGTTCTCGTTATATTCTATTTAAATTTAAAGTTGTTTTCACTTTGGAACACTTTGGATGATTGTTCAAGAAAAAGAAAAAGGGGCATCCTAATTATTTATGAATAATTAATATTTACACACAGTTCTAAATTGTAAGCTTTTCAGGGTATTATAAGGGTATGTATGTTGGACAGCACATGTTTGGGAGGAGAACAATGGATGTCCCTGCTCTCCCGAATTAGCAGGGTGGTTTGTGCATGGAATGCGGCTTCGGGTGCAGACAGTATTGGAATTGGATCTATACAGTTGGGCAGCACATTTTATTTATTTATTTTTTTTAAAAAGGGTACATATTTCATATTTTTGCTAACAAGTTTAAAAAAGCACACAATTATTTGTGTCTTCTGTACAGCGAGGGGGTACAACAAACAAAAAGTGTATATCTTTATACACTAGAGGGCGCTGCGATTAAGCTAAAACCTCCATGTGCCTTTCACCTGCCAACAGCAAGGCTGTCAATGCACTCCCAACAGGCCAGGGCGTGACTTGCATTAGATTTTCATTTTAGGCATTTAGACTGTTTCCATGCCATCAAAAAACACAAAAAAAGTGTGTCTCAGACAGGTGTCTTGAGTTGCTTGGGAAAATGGGTATGATGTGAAAAATATATATGAAATGTTTCAATATATTAGTAAAGAGCTGTTCAGAAAGAATACAGAGACAAATATAACCACATGTATTTGTAGTGGTGGATCATGTACAGAGATAAATAAAAAAAAGTTATTTGGAATAATATAACTGATTTATACACTGCTCAAAGAAATTAAGGGAACACTTAAATCACACATCGCGGATCTCGATGAACGAAATATTGATTACATTGTGTAATTCGTAGAGAACAAAATGACGTAAGAACGGTCAATGGAAACCAAAATCATTAACCCACTGAGGGCTGGATTCAAAATCACACCGAAAATCAAAGTGAAAAATTGAGATCACAGGCTGATCCAACTAGTGTGAATTTCATCACGACAACTCATAATGTGGTTCAGTAGTGTGTATGGCCCCCACGTGCCTGTATGCACTCCCGACAACATCTGGGCATGCTCCTGATGAGACGGCGGATGGTGTCCTGGGAGATCTCCTCCCAGACCTGGATCAGGGCATCAGTGAGCTCCTGGACAGTCTGTGGCGCTACTTGGCGGTGGCGGATGCACGAGACATAACGTCCCAGATGTGTTCAATTGGATTCAGGTCTGGGGAACGTGAGGGCCAGTCAATGGCATCAATGCCTTCGTCATCCAGGAACTGCCTACACACTCTGGCCACATGAGGTCGGGCATTGTCCTGCACCAGGAGGAACCCAGGGCCCACTGCACCAGCGTAAGGTCTGACAATGGGTCTGAGGATTTCATACCGGTACCTAACAGCAGTCAGGGTACCGTTGGCTAGCACGTGAAGGTTTGTGCGACCCTCCAAGGATATGCCTCTCCAGACCATCACTGACCCACTGCCAAACCGGTCATGCTGGATGATGCTGCATAACGTTCGCCACGGTGTCTCCAGACTCTTTCACGTCTGTCACGTGCTCAGTGTGAACCTGCTCTCATCTGTGAAGAGAACGGGGCGCCAATGGCGAACCTGCCAATTCTGGTGTTCTCTGGCAAATGCCAATCGAGCTGCACGGTGCTGGGCTGTGAGCACAGGTCCCACTATAGGACGTGGGGCCCTCACGCCACCCTCATGGAGTCTGTTTCTGACAGTTTGGTCAGAAATATGCACACGAGTAACCCGCTGGAGGTCATTTTGTAGGGCTCTGGCAGTGCTCCTCCTGTTCCTCCTCGCACAAAGGAGCAGATACCGGTCCTGCTGCTGGGTTGTTGCCCTTCTACGGCCCAGTCCAGCTCTCCATGTGTAATGGCCCGTCTCCTGAAGGCAGCCCACATTCCATTCCAGCCCCACCCTTTTATTTAATTAAAGCCCCTGCTGCCTGGTTAATGATCACTGGGGCAAATGGTGACAGAGGATCGAAGGCCATGGTGCAGGAGGAGGAACCCATAGGGTGCCGAGACAGTAGGACATAGCAGAACCGAAGACACCATGATCACAATTACAGAGTTTGAGTGAGTGCTTCCTATTAGCTAACATACTGTGCGTCCGGCTAACATTTTAAATGTTTGGGCACAGAGTTTAGACTGCCAACGTGATGCTTTAGTTCATCATTATTTTGCCTTTCTTCAGTGGGATTTGCTGTTTCATTTAATTAATATGGGAATAAATTTAGAACAGATCTGTGCTATTTTTCAGAACAGTTACAAACACCTCAGTATTCTGAGGATGGCTGGACCCATTTGATGTTGTTTGGTCAGCTGTGCAGGTCAATACACAACATGGATAAGAATGTCTTAAGATGCCCTGGTTATAAGGATGCACATATTGATGTACATGGTATTGAACCTACAGCATTTGCGGGAGACACAGCTTAGAGATTAGGGGACCCCTCCGCCCTCCCCTAGAGCTGTGTTTGAGTTTAAGGTAGGGCGCAAGTTTAGTATAATGGGTAGGGAACTGCGCTTGTAATCTAAAGATTGCAGGTTTGATTCCCAGGTAGGGCACTGCTGGTGTACCCTTGAGCAAGGTACATAGCCCAAATTGCTTCAGTATATATATTTAGAGTGCCTGCTCAATGGCAGTAATGTAAGTGTTATCGTTCTCTTTTCCTTTCCCTGCTTTTCAGAGATAGGGGCAGGTCTCTCAGGTTTCGGCCTGTTCTTCCTCGTGTTTGGGGTGTTACTGTACTTTGACTCCGTCTTGCTGGCGTTTGGAAATGTAAGTCCCCTTATCAGATACTCACTCAAAACACACTGTTAGGCACTTGACAATGTTGATGACATCACAAATAGAATGGCTTTATATTTGTGATCTCATCTAGACTGTATGAGACAGTGATCAGAGGCACAGGGGGTAATGGTTAAAGAGTAGGTCTTGTAACCTGCAGGGCAGGCCATGGTGCATGTGACCACACCTGAAATGCTTCTGTGCATATCCTGCCAAAAACATAGCTCAGGAAGTCTCTTTGGGTAATGGTGTTTTCTTAGGAAAATATAGCCCACACAGGCAGGACAAATATGTTACATGTGTTATGGTCTGTGATTGGTTCATTTTAGTTATCCTGTATTGGTAATGAGATGAGTGGGCAGTACAGTTTGTTGTCTCACAAACAATGCTATGTCAATAACTAAATTAAGAAAATATTGTTTTGATTTTAAGTTCCCCTTTAATAATTTTTAAATTCAGTTTAAAATATATTTTTCCTGATTATACAAAATGTGGTACAAGGTAGGTTTTTATGAGTGGGTCAGTGGGTATTCCTCACAGAGAACATAGTTCAAGCCTGCATTTTTGTGAATTTTTTCAATTGTTGTACATGTTGTACATAACGTTTTTCTTTCTAGATGCGTTATACGATTGTAGAAATCTTGCACCCCAACCATGTATTTTTTCACATGATCCAGTCTTCTTTTTATAATTAGGTCAGAGACAAAACCCACAAGAGCCATGAATATTTTTGGAAAATATACCAGACGTTTTGCAGACAGTAAGAGGTTCCTGTTGCCTGACAGTCCGGTTTGAGTGTCAAACAGGACCTATATGCCCTTAGCAAGGATTTGGGTAGAGGTAATGGTCAGGCCCACTGACACCAGCATCCTTCAGTAAAAAACACCATGCTGTCAGACCTAAATCTCAGAGGTGTTTGGCGTTTATTATCCACACTAGCCCTGTATTGTGTGATTATACATGGTGGGAATTTGTTCTCTTGATATTAGAGTGTACATTCTTAGTTCCTTGACAATACCTTTGCCAGACATGAGTTGGCCTATTTGGGAGCCCGAGAGACAATATATCCCCTATGGACAAAGAATATGCTGCAGTATATTGTAAATATATCAAAACTATCTTCACAATATATTTAAAATATACTGCAGTATATAACATTTCCATAAGGGATTATACACCAGAAATATGGAGTTACTGATGTGCTCAAATCATTCCAGAAACTCAAACTGTGGAATTCTTGTTAACTGCTTCAAAATGTCAGTCTGATTAACTCAGCCCAGAATCTACTGCTGGTTTAACAGCTGCTCAAACAAGAACGAAGGCCTTGATACTTGGAATTAACTGTCCCTGAATTTTTTTTTACAGATATACGGCAACACAGCCAAAACAAGCTAGCACTAAATACATCCATTATATTTGGAACAACATGTTTCTCTCCCTCTGGTTTTGTTTTGTACTGGTCTGGCTCTCATCATTGGCCTACAGAGGACAGCCATGTTCTTCTTTCAAAGGCAAAAACTCAGAGGCTCCTCCTCCTTTCTGGGGGGCGTGGCCCTCGTGCTGATGCGTTGGCCCGTGGTTGGCATGGCGATGGAAACCTACGGGTTTGTCCTGTTGTTCAGGTGAGTTGGGGGTGTGGGGATGGGGGATGGTGAAGCGCTGGCTTTGTTGGTGAAAAGGGGCTGCCTGAGCTAACCTGATGGAAATCCATCCATGAGAAGGCAGGATGCTCTCTATAAACAGGTACTGCTACCACATGTATTTTCAATCCTTCATCTCTTAGCAGATGCTCTTAGCAGAGTGACTTACCAAAATGGAGAACATCAGTGCTAGTCTCAGGAAAAGCATTCACACACATATAAAGCAGCAACTCCATGGCCTGAGCGTTTGGATTACTTGTTTAATGGGCAACTTTTAGGTTGACATCAACAGTGAATTAACATGTGAGGAAAAGCAAAGGGATTTTTTATTTTTATTTCAAAATACACTTATTACATCTATGCTTAATTTTGTAATGCAGTTGGCCACGCTCACCTCAAGTCTGAATAATATGGGGAATTTGAATGGTGATGTCACAAAGGGGGTGTGTGGAGTGGACAGAGCGGGAGTTAAAGTGAATGGTAAAATAAGCAACATTTGCAGCAAAATGGATCGCAATGTCCGCATCTTTGGGATGGATGAGCTGGAAAATCCGCTTTCCAATGCTTGGAATGGGACGGAGCCTCATATTTTCGAACCTGCTCGGCGCCCAAGGGATCGGGAACAGGCCAGGATCAAGAGAAGCAACGGGGCAGGGCAAGAGATGTAACTAAGTAAATTTACCATGACAAAGTTATTTTTTTCTACGTCACACTGTTTGCTAAGTTAATAGCTAGGCAGTAGGTAAAACGAACAGTTATCAGGCAGAGGCTGCATCTAATAGCTTAGCCTACTGACTGTGTTGTTTGTCAAGTTCAAAGGGCAACTTTTAGGTTGGCATCAACAGTGAATTAATATAACTAAAATTAGTCTGCGACCAATTATGTGCTCGTAAGGCCGTTTCCACGTCACTTTCTGTGCCATCCTCGTTGTACATGTGACTCCAAGGACACAACTGCGCATGTGAGATGAGAGCAAAATTAAAACTTCCTGGACTGGTTCGGATCAAGGGGCCAGCTTTCGGCTCTCAACCTCAGCACCGGATATAATGTCACCCTCTGCTGATATCTGTATTTGCGCTCAAAAAGCCAGTTTCCCTATTGGGCTCCATTCATTTTTGACAGCAAAAATAAATTACTTCCACTCATATATTGATATTAACTCTGTATTGATATTTTTCCATGGTCAAATATGTTTTTCTTACCACACATACAAAGATATACATTTTTTAATTATTTATTCTGGCCTACATCATATTTTTGTGCGCTAGTTACTAGTAAGGCCTTGACGTAGCCGTTTTTGCGTCACTTTTTGCGGCATCCTCATTGTACATGTGACTCCAAGGACAACTACTTAACTTCTGTATGTTCTGACCTCATGTAACCACACAGCATTCAGATACAACTTCACACATCCACACAATAAAGCCCCAAACTTGGGTTATTTTGCCGTTTTCCTCCTTCCTCTTCCGCTTCTTCTTCTTCCCATTTCTCCTGCCAAACTGCCTGCCTCCGTCGCGATGTTATCCAATGGGGAGAATTATTCTTTGAGGGTATGGTCCGTATACCTGTTCAAGCTTATCACCCAATAAAAACGCTTCATACTAATGGTTTTTAATGTTAATACAGCTAACGGCTTCATGCTTTCCAAGAAGTTACTGTGGCCTAATGGATAGAGGTGCCATCTCTCACACAGAGGATTGTGGGTTCGAGCCCACAAAAACAATGTGCACCTGTTAAGTACTTTTCATTTTTTAGACTGTTATTATTTTCACATTAACACATTAACATATTTTTATTGCAAAGGCAAAAGAGGTTTCCAATATTAACTGTTCAATGTTTCACTGACACTTGACGCTCGCTCTTGTCTGGTTTGGGGAGGGTGTTAAGCTCTGCTCTTGCAGTCATGACTGACTGACTGTGGAATCGAACCTCAACTTACCCTTGCCTCGGCCAACATTTCTTTATTCATTAATTTCTTCACTTCAGCTCTGTTCACTTTATCCTTTTCACACATAACACAATGTCACAATAAAATTAACTTCTAGGAAAATTAAGAATTTACGATAATAGCCTACATTAAGAATTTATGATAGCCTCATTTAATCTGCAATCCTTCAAGAGATCGGATTTATAAACCGCAAATTCCTGAAACATATCTCATTCATGGTTAGTCACTTAAAAAGAAAAACAACAATAGCCTCCGAATGTGGCTCTAGTCTACGCTACTCTGCAGATAATGTAGCTTACTACAAATACTTTTAATTATAATAATAATAATAAAAAGAAGAAGAAGAATCTCTGGTATGTACTTTCTTAGTAGTATCTATTGTTTTCTTTCTGGCTAAGATTCCTGGGAAATATGCATTGTCCAATTAAGCTTGTTAGCCAACCTTACTGTTGCCAGAGAAGCGTCAGTCTGCTTCTAGTCAGGAAGCAGATACAAGCTAGGCTACTACGAAGCGAATCAACATGTCTTAGCCTACATTCATTGCACTACAGAAAACTAAACTAAACCTAGCTGTCCGGTACCAAAACATTTCCCGCAGGTAACGTTCTACACTACCGGAAAAAAAACTGCGAAGGAATTTCTGCGAATGAACTCACTCGCTCGCTCGCTAGCTCGTAGCCCACACATGGAAAGTTGGAGTTATGCATCCGGCAATCCAGTGTTGAATAGCCTAACGTTAAATGTATTTCATTTTCTATAGAATACTAATAGACCTATTTTAAAACTGTATTTCCATATTTTACTGATGCAAACTATTTAGGCTGTACTAGCTATTTAGGCTGTATGTCTTTCAGCTAGAATGTGTTTGCATCTAGCCCATTGTGCATGCATGTCTCCATGTAGACTTGGTTCATTAATTTACATGCTTCTTCATGATCCATAGCTCAGGTGGTGCTGTTCATTGTATTTCATTACACATTAAATACTGCTCATCTACAAACTCTTTTAATGTAATTGTGTGCTGTCTGTAATAAACTGTTCTCATTCTTGTCAATAGAGGGCGTTATAGTTACGCAAATGTCTGCATGCATTTCTTTGGAATGCATGTCTCTCTCTGTGTTTATCTTCATGCATTATTCATCATTAGTTAGCTATAAAAAATAAGTGATATCAAATCAAAAACGTCTACAACGTAAAAAAAAAACAAGTTACTCACGCATAGCCTACATAGCGCTGTCTATAAGTCCTTAATTCCAACTTGCAAAAACTAGGCCTGCCTTTAAAAGTCTTGATATCAAAATGTGGCCAAGTTACAAATAACAATATTGCCTATAGTAGCTCACACTAAATAAACTAGCTCTATTCTAAAGCAATGCTATCCAAACTTTCCTAAATTATTTAATGCAACTTGGCCCTGTGTTTCTTCATCTTACCATCTCAAGAGAATGTGATCAATGAAACTGTATGTGCCACATCAAACTGCAAAATGAAAATAATTTATAGTGGAAATACTCTGAATCAGATGTGTTGCACTTAGAAATTAAACAGAAAAATTACTACACTATAGGGCATGTTTGAACAATTGTCTGCATCCACTGCTTTGGGTCTATGAAAAGCACAGAATGAATAAAATTTATTATTATTATTATTATTATTATTATGTATTTATTTATTTGGATTTCTATCAAAACCTGTGTGGTCCTACAGAGCATAGATATCCTTGTGTTCACAAAATTCTGTTTGCAAATATCATAAATACTATTATGTTAAGAAAATTGGTACTATTACTTATTTGCCACCATCTGACCCACAAACATGTCTGGATACATTTGTAAAAATGCTATATGTACGCTATTTTCTAGGTAAAAATATTACTAATTTTTATCTGCATTTATTTATGCATCACCCCTTTCTCTATTGTACAGATGTTTCTTGATATAAATGTGTTTGTGAATTGTAAAGAATTCTGTAGCAGCAGTTAACATTTTAAAACCTGTACATTTTCTAAAGTGAACTTGCCAACAAAGTACAACCATATCCTTTCTGGAGTGTAATTATTCATCAACTGTTAAAAACATTCATTGAAATCATATGTTGTTCCATGAGGCACAATCTCTTCACATGCAAAGATGAAGAAACACAGGGCCAAGTTGCATTAAATAATTTAGGAAAGTTTGGATAGCATTGCTTTGGAATAGAGCTAGTTTATTTAGTGTGAGTTTATATAGGCAATATTGTTAGCTGTAACTTGGCAACATTTTGATATCAAGACTTTTAAAGGCAGGCCTAGTTTTTGCAAGTTGGAATTAAGAACTTATAGACAGCGCTATGTAGGCTATGCGTGAGTAACTTGGCCTTTTTTACGTCGTAGACGTTTTTGATCTGATACTATATACTCTAAGGTGGCACACCGCCACAGCACGGCAACAAAATAATAAGTTGTCACTCACAGGATTTATTTAGCAGAGGCTTGTTTGGAGACGCACTGTCATAACAAATGAACGACCACAGAAATCCGCCACATCCACAAGACAACCAAAGAGGTAACTTTTTCATTATCTCTAGGCTCTAGCTAATGATAAAGAAAAAGTTTTATCTCCCCCTCCCTGGTCCACGATCGCCATTTAAATTAATGTTACACCCTCAACGAAGCGTAATTGCTGCCGTTACCCCTGCGGCCTAATAAGATGTATCTCTACAACAAGTAATGCCACCACAGATGACCTCCAAACGTAGGAAATATTGCTTGATGCTAACAGTAGGTATGACGGCTGATCGATCGGTTGGTTTAGCTAACTAGCTGCCTAGCGTCACAGCAAGCAACATTATTTCATGAATTGATAGTTGGATAGTAGCAATCACTTACCACAAAGATTTCACGTTTCCGTCAAACTGAATCTGTGCTGGCTCTGTGAGAAGTGTTTCCGCCAGGGCCAGTGACAGAGGCTGCTAATGTCGATGGAACTGAAGGAGCCGAGTGAACAGATAGGACCTGTGGTGCCAGGCAGGTAAGTGGGGTGCCGCCCTCTGTTGGACGGCACCGCCATTACACACAGGCAGGGGAGCCAGGTGTCTTCAATCATACTCAGTGCAGCTGCTCCCCATTAGCCTAATTATCGTCCCTAAAAAAAGGGCCTGGTTTCCCAGGCCCAGGGGATATTTGGTTGTGTTTTAGAGAAAAGTGTTTTGGCCCCTTTGTTTCCCATTTTTGGTGTAATTTTTCTGTTTGGTGCCAGCGAACCCAATACATTCAATTATTTAAGCCCTTTTTCTGTTGCTTCCATGTCTGTTCACCACGTGGTACAGTGACCTTCCCCAGCGCTTTGCCACAGACCGCACCAGGTATCAGTCTCACACGGTCCTGTTTTCGAAATCCCATCCTGAACTCCATCATATGGTACAGCGACCTTTTATTCCCTGTTATATTGTCATATATATTTGTTTTATCCTATTTTATTATTTTATTCTATCCTAGTTTATTAGTTTGTATTGTGTTTATTTAATGTTGTATTGTTTTATCCAATATTTTCCTGTTTTAACTGTTTGTTATTATTATTATTATTTCCCTAGTGTGAAGCACTTTGGGCTGCTACTTGTTGTATGAAAGGTGCTATATAAATAAAGTTTTTTATTATTATTATTATTATTATTATTATTATTATTAAATCCCCTGGGACATAATCCTCCTCCCTAAAATGTTGTATAACTCCCCATGCAATGTGATTATTTCAGAATGTTATGTAAAGTCCAAAACAAAGAAGCCATTGTCAGTTTTCCTGAATAATTATTCAGTTTGAAAATGTATTTTAGACATCACTTGCTTCCTGTTTCAAACTACTTATTTTCTTTACCGTGCTAATTTAATAATGGAAAAAGTAACAGACAGTTTAGAGGCTCAGTTACAGTTTACTTTAAAGAGCTTTTGATTGGAAGGATCCTGTTAAACATTAGCATAAGCATTAGCATATGAGAGATTAGTGACTACATTCTGATGGCCAGCCAGAAGAAAATTCTTAAGCATTAAAATAAAGAATTACGTTATATTTATTTAAATAAATGTTTAACGTTTTTATGCTTCAAAACAGTAAAACCTCCTGATTCACATTTCTTTCAACTTAGCTATGGGCCAGGTTATTGAGCAAGTGTATTTTTCATGATACGGGCTGTGTAGGTGGTGGTACCGCTTTCCTTTCCAGAATCAATCTTTTTATTGGCCAATGAAGTCACAAAGCTTAAAGGCACTTCCTGCCGGTTTGGCCTTCCAAAGGCAGCCCACGTTCCATTGTAGCCCCACCTCTTTATTTTATTAAAGCCCCTGCTGCCTGGTTAATGATCACTGGGGCAAATGGTGACAGAGGATCAAAGGCCACGGTGCAGGAGGAGGAACCCACAGGGTGCCGAGACAGTAGGACATAGCAGAACCGAAGACACCATGATCACAATTACAGAGTTTCAGAGTGAGTGCTTCCTATTAGCTAACGTACTGTGCTTCCGGCTAATGTTCTAATGTTTTAAATGCTTGGGCAAAGAGTTTAGATTGCCTACTTGAGGCTTTAGTTCATCATCATTATTTTGCCATTATTTATTTTATATATATATATATATATATATATAGTATTATTTAGGTATAATTGATTTAATTTTACAGTTAAAAAGCTCAGGTAAATTACAAATACTGCTCACAGACATATTCCAATGCTATTGGGTTACATAGATCTGCGCAACTTTCTTAGCTGGGATATGCTGTTTAATTGAATTAATAAGGGGATAACTTTAGAATAGATCTGTGCTGTTTTTCAGAACAGTTACAAACATCTCAGTACTTCTGAGGACGGCTGGAACCTTTTGATGTTGTTTGGTCAGCTGTGCAGGTCAATACACAACATGGACAAGAATGTCTTAAGCTGGCCTGGTTATAAGAATGCACATATTGATGTATATGTACATGGTATTAAACCTGCGGCATGCTTAATTTGTGGGGGACACAGCTTGGAGATTAAGGGAGCCCTCCACCCTCCCCTAGAGCTGTGTTTGAGTTTAATGTAGAGCAGTAGTGTAGTATAATGGGTAGGGAACTGCGCTTGTACTTGTAATCTAAAGATTGCAGGTTTGATTCCCAGGTAGGGCACTGCTGGTTTACCCTTGAGCAAAGTACATAGCCCAAATTGCTTCAGTATATATATTTAGAGTGCCTGCTCAATGGCAGTAATGTAAGTGTTATCGTTCTCTTTTCCTTTCCCTGCTTTTCAGAGATAGGGGCAGGTCTCTCAGGTTTCGGCCTGTTCTTCCTCGTGTTTGGGGTGTTACTGTACTTTGACTCCGTCTTGCTGGCGTTTGGAAATGTAAGTCCCCTTATCAGATACTGACTCAAAGCACACTGTTAGGCACTTGACAATGTTGATGACATCACAAATAGAATGCCTTTATATTTGTGATCTCATCTAGACTGTATGAGACAATGATCAGAGGCACAGGGGGTAATGGTTAAAGAGTAGGTCTTGTAACCTGCAGGGCAGGCCATGGTGCATGTGACCACACCTGAAATGCTTCTGTGCATATCCTGCCAAAAACATAGCTCAGGAAGTCTCTTTGGGTAATGGTGTTTTCTTAGGAAAATACAGCCCACACAGGCAGGAAAAATATGTTACATGTGTTATGGTCTGTGATTGGTTCATTTTAGTTCTCCTGCATTGGTAATGAGATGAGTGGGCAGTACAGTTTGTTGTCTCACAAACAATGGTATGTCAATAACTAAATTGAGAAAATATTCAAAATTGCTTTGAGGATTAAACTTTTCTGAATGGTGCTCTTTGCAAGTGATGGAATTAAAATACATAATAAAAACAGATAATTTGTCAAGAAAAGGCAATAAAGGTCACCTGAACTCCAATTTACATGTCATTAGAAGTACAAAGCACTCATTGAAATACAAGTAAAGTACTGTTTTCAATTAAATATATGTAAAAGAAAATTTACAAATCACTGCTTTCTGCTTTTATGTGCATTTTCCATACTGTCCCAACTTTTTTGGAATTGGGGTTTGTACCTTAAGTAGCCTATGCAAGCAAAACTGACAGCTACAAAGAAGTCATTGTGTCCTAAGTACTTAAACTTTCATTACAAAATCTTGTGGTGACCCTGTGCAGCGTTGTTTTTTTAATTCTTTTTTTAAATTACTGGTTCTTGGACGTGGCTTTCCCTGTGGAATTAAACACATCACTCTGGCAGGACTGCAGAATGGTAGAATCAGAGTCAGATGTGCAGAAAATTAGATATAAATGATATAAAAGTTTAACATTTTAATTTAGATTTTAAGTTCCCCTTTAACAATTTTTTAATTCAGTTTAAAATATATTTCTCCTGATTATACTAAATGTGGTACAAGGTAGTTTTTTTATGAGTGGGTTAGGGGGTATTCCTCTCAGAAAACATAGTGCCAGCCTGCATTTTTGTGAATTCTTTAAATTAATTTGTTGCACATAACTTTTACTTTAGAACTGTAGAAAACCTGCACCCCAACCATCTTCTTTTTATAATTAGGTCAGAGATAAGACCCACAGGAGCCATAAATATTTTTGGAAAATATACCAGATGTTTTACAGACAGTTACAGGTTCCTGTTGGCCCTTAGCAAGGATTTGGGTAGAGGTAACACTCAGGCCCACTGACACCAGTATCCTTTAATAAAAAACACCATGCTGTCAAACCTAAATCTCAGAGGATAATTCACTTTTATTATCTAGACTAGCCCTGTATTGTGTGATTATACACTCTGAATTTGTTCTGTTGACATTAGAGTGTACAGAACAATTCTCAGTTTCTTGGCTTTACACCTTTGCCACATGTGAGTTTGGCCTCTTGGGTAGCTCAAGAGACAATACATTATACATCAGAAATCTGGAGTTACTGATGTGCTCAAGTCATTCCAGAACCTCAAACTGTGGAATTATGGTTAACTGCTTCAAAATGTCAATCCGATGAACTCAGCCCAGCCCAGTCTCTCTGGAGGGAATCTACTGCTGGTTGAACAGCTGCTCAAAGATTTTTACGAACATAGGCCTTGATACTTGGAAATGACAGTTCCTGATTTTTTTTCTGATATACTAACAGCAACACACCATCACAACATCCAAAACAGCATCTATTTAGGAAGCTACTTCTAAATAAATCCATTATATTTGGAGAAATTGTAGGTGAAAACACACAAGGAAGTGTGTGTTTATCTTCACAAGCCCAGTAGTAGTAGAATGCTGTAATATGTTGAATGTACAGGTAAAGGTGCCGTCCTGTCTCTCCCAACTTATATGTTTCTCTCCCTCAGGTTTTGTTTCTGACTGGTCTGGCTTTCATCATTGGCCTACAGAGAACAGCCATGTTCTTCTTTCAAAGGCAAAAACTCAGAGGCTCCTCCTTCTTTCTGGGGGGCGTGGCCCTCGTGCTGATGCGTTGGCCTGTGGTTGGCATGGCGATGGAAACCTACGGGTTCGTCCTGTTGTTCAGGTGAGTTGGGGGTGTGGGGATGGGGGTTGGTGAAGCGCTGGCTTTGTTGGTGAAAAGGGGCTCACTGAGCTAACCTGATGAAAATCCATTAGCGTCAGAGAAGGCAGGATGCTCTCTATAAACAGGTACTGCTACCACATGTATTTTTAATCCTTCATCTCTTAGCAGATGCTCTTACGCAGAGTGACTTACCAAAATGGAGAACATCAGTGCTAGTCTCAGGAAAAGCATTCACACACATATAAAGCAGCAACTCCATGGCCTCAGCGTTTGGATGACTTGTTTAATGCTTTTCCTTTCCGTTTTTAATTTAAATCTGTCACAACCTGCCTGCAACTCACTTTGATTTAACTACCCGCCATAAAAGTGTCAAAAAGAATTGACTTTATATGTGACGATACTGTGACCATTCTGGTCACAGCGCATGATGTAATTTACTCTTCTATTTCCAGATCTTTCTTTCCAGTGGCCTTTCAATTTCTTGGATCATTAGTCAACATCCCATTTCTCAATATGGTAAGATACTGTTGCTCCTATTGTTGCTGCCATTATTGCAGTTCATTTGATCCAATTCCATAAGTTTATAATGATCATACACTCTTTTCAGGTGATATCAACACAGACTGGAAATTTAAACAAATAAATAAATATTTGCTTTTATCTTTTATATTTCCCAGAGTTCAAATAAAGACAAATGACTCCCCACCTACCACTTCTCCCTAGATATTTAGCAAGTTATCTGGAAGCAATACCTCTATGGTCTGAGGGGAACTGCTGAAGGACTGAAAAGCAGACAGGAGTCTTCTGGATGTGTGTTCTGGTTCAGACTGGTTCTACCTCTGGTGACAGAGATGAGATGAGATCAAAGCACAGCAAGCTTGAACAATGGACTGCACTGAGCTATCTCGATGCCGTTTAGAGATGTGGTTTGAAGTTCCACTTATGTTTTCAGCTCTTTCACATACTTTTGTCTCATTTCTATGGCAAATCTATTTATGTTCATTTCATCCTATTCAGTCTATGGCAAATATAACAAACTATAATATGTTTCATGAGTTTGCATGTGAATTATGCAAAGCACTGTTCTTTCTCAGGAACTTTCTTCTTCTTTTTTCCCATTTTTGTAAACGCATCTAGCCCGACAGTTTTTATACTACCCATACAAAATGCATGCCATATTATTATACAATCAATATGTGCAGGTGGTTGGTATTCAAAACCTTAATGATACTAATTATAGTTTATTAATTATTAACAATTAAAAATGCAAAGATTGCCAGTAAAAATGAACTGATCCCAAGCTCAAAAAAAAGAAGTGAGCTACCAAACTGATTAATAAGAACCAAATACTTATAATAGTGCTAATTTAACAATAATATCACAACAGACAGGCATCATGCATTTATAAAACAGGATTTTAAATTTGCAAATATATGGCATGCCATTGTCTGCAAAGTTGGCAGTGTCACAGTCTAATTTATCCAGACAGCACAGCTACATAGCACCGATGTAAGTACTCTGTCGCTTTCCGTCTGTGGGAGATAGTTGCTATGTCGCATGGAGGTAGTTTGCCCTTTGGGAAGATGTTGCAGCTATATTCCTTGCTGCTGCGCTGCTAGGGAATCAGATTTGTGTCAAAAATATCAAACAAAACATTGTATCAAGTATCAAACAAAGCAGATTGTTTGCGCAGGCATAGAAAAGTAAACTAAAAGTCTTACTTTTGAAATTAATATATTTTTTTAATATTTATTTCTTTGCTTTCAATCATAAATGTTTTGTTTGATACTTTTCACACAAATGTGATTCCACAGCAGAGGAGCGGCAAGCAATGTAGCAACTTAACTTGGGCAACTTAACCTCCATGCGATGTAGCGACTATCTCCTGGAGAGCGACAGAGCGCCTACGTTGGCCTGCCCTACGTAACTGTGCTGTCTGGGTACACACCCTTACAAAGACTAGTAAAGTAAAGTTTACTTTTAAGTATACTAATTTTGATGAACACTTAAAGTGTACTTACTTGTATTTTGATACTTACTGGGACAAATTGGCTCACTTTTTTTAACTCATAAGAGTCTACTTCAAGTATACTTAGAATAATACTTTTATGAATTAAAGCAATAATATAAATCAATGCGTCAAATTCATAAGAGTATACTTAAAGTATACTTTAAGTATATTTTTATGACTTAAAAAGTGATCAATGACTGAAACAACTGGGACTGAAAAAGTCATTGATAAGGTCAGAGTGGGCCTTTTTTTATGATAAATTATGTTGTTTCAAATGATAATTGAATGTTGAGATTTAAATTATTAAAGGTTTTTTTGTTGTTGTTTCTTACTGTTACTGTCTGGAAAATGTCATTGTGAAATTAAATGATTCATATATCAATCGAAAGGGAATGGCATTGATATGGCTGAAAGTTAAAACTGACAAAATCAATCCAACATACAAACTGTATTTATAAATATATTTAATTGAGGACCATATTTAATTCTCACATTTCTTAATTTTGACATTTACTTTTCTGAACTTTGTTTTCAACTCAAACAAATTTGGCAAATGTTACTATCTTATATATTACACAAACTTTCTTTGAAGCTTCTGAAAGCCTCAATTTGTGTATCGCATGAAAATAAAACATTTTTAAAAATGCATTATGAAAAATGGAGAAAGCACAGCAATGGAGCAATGAATGATTTATTTTCATGTGAAACTAACTAATCAATTTTCAAACTGATGTTTACATCTCAGTAAATGAATGTAGCTCTCGGTCTGTCATGTTTCTCAATCAGTTCTCAATCAATGTAGCTCCACAGTTTGGAATTTAATTCATTTCTTTTCATTGTGAATTAGTCAACCTAGTTAATCAACAGGGTCTATTATGGGGAATTGTATTTTCTCTCTAAGTCTCTCTTCGGTTTTGTGGCGCATTCTTTAATTTTAGATTCATGGACAGGAATTTCAATTTCGGTCACAACGCATTATGCATCTTTTTTTAGGACTTTGTATAAAAGGAATTTCGTCAATCAGTGGTCAGCATATAGAAACGCAGGCCTTTGCTTAACAGAAGATGAGAATGGGGCATGAGTTGGTCAGAGGGACGTGCGTTTGTCACATGGGACTGTGTTGGGAAGGCAGGAATGGGAGGTGTACCCTGTGCTGTGGGGAGAGTGACGCATGTCATGAAGGGTATAATAACGGACCCCTACCTGTGAGGGATGGACTGTGCGGACCACAGAGCTCAGCACAGACACATCTTTGCATCTCCATACCAGCAGGGAAAAAAGGTACTGTGACCCCTTGCTACTAATACTGGTTTTCTGATATATATATATATATATATATACATTTTGTTTCACTCAGGCCTATAATTTGTTAGGTGTATCTGTTTGCAGATTTTAATGAATTGAATTCATGTGGAATGTAATGTGGAATAGAGAAAAAAAAACATGTTTGAAAAATAACCATAGAGAGAATATTTCCAGAGACATTCAATATAGAAACGAAGCCAATAGTGTTTACAAAGCTTACTGGTAAATGATTGGGAGTGTGCCTCCAATCAAACATTAGTTGCCTCCAATCAAACATTTCCCTGGGTTTTACCTTGTTTTACCAATGGAAAAGGTGATTCCATGTACGTTTCACATGTATTTGGGTGACAGGGTAGCATAATGGTTAGGGACCTGGGCTTGTAACCCCAAGGTTGTAGGTTTGATTCCCATTGTACCCTTGAGTAAGCTGTAAGACTCCAAGAGTAGAAAAATGTACGAGGCAGGAACTGTAAATAATCAGTGATCTTTATTCTGCTGAAGGGGAGTCTGTTGACACGACAAGATGTATGTCCAAAGTCCACCAGAGGGTCAGTCCTTCTGAGAATTTGTATTTATTCATAACCTGAACTACTGCAGTAATATTATCCAGCTGTAAAAATGGATTGCATGTAAAAAGAATATAAGCTGCGTATTGTTCTTCATTTGCTAAATGCCTAAAGTGTAATGTAAATGTGGTTATGTGCAACTCTTGAATAAAGCATGTAGGCCACTGAACGTACACAACTTGTGTTAGTAAATAATGTATGTGGATGAAGGCTTATTTTACTTTTGTGTTTTAATGGTTGGTTTTCTTTTCCTGGTCATGGCTTTAGTAACTATACACAAATGCTGTAGAAATATTAATTTGTGTCTGTAGTAGTTTAAGATCATTTGAGAATGTGTGGTCATCCATTAAAGAATAGAAGCTGGGTAAAGTACATGGTCAAAGTGTGGGGTAAAAATGGGCTCAGCAGGGTTGTGGTAGAAAACCATTAAGGAGACGACCTCAGGTTTGGCTATATCAAATCATGTAAAGAACAAGAACCATCATACCTTGTTTTCAGGGGTCATTTTAATCTGGATGGATAGCGTACTCCTAGGATCAAGTCCAAATCTAAGCAAACTAAAAAGCCTTTGCGCATGGATATATTAAATCAAGTAGTTCACTTAAAGAATGTTTTATGGCGGTTTAAATTAAATCGTTATGCGTTTCAAAGTGGGATCAACATAAAAGATGAAATCTTGAGAGGGATAAAGGATGTTTGCTGTCGGCAGGACATTATATAGTCCCTTTTCAAAAGGCAACATGAAAGTGATGGCTGGAAAGAGACAGTGGGGGCCCTTTGATGCTGAAGTGCAAGTGACGTCCGGCTGTGTGGGCATACGTATGTTTACGCTGGTGTTTGTGCCACACCCCAGTCTTACTGTAGGTTGCTAGGATACAACAACTTCACATCTTGAATGTTTTTTTTTTTTTTTTAACCATAGTTAAAATAACTCGTAAGAACAATTAATTTATCCAAGATGGAGTTTTGTCACAGAGGCACTGAAGAAAAAGCCTGCGCTCAAAAATGTTTCATCTGACTAATATCCAGTTCAGATCGAAACGTCATCTGTCTACAAGTAAGTGATGAAACACAGTTTTGTGTGCGGGTTTTTTCTTCACTGCATGTATTCTTTGTTACCTTGCTGTTTGGATGTCCATGCATATTCTCTCAATAGCCTACCATAGACACAGACACACTTACATTTGCTCGAATGTAAGCTAACTTAGCTATATTTCGGCTACATCAGATAACAAATCTAATCTATTAGCTGTAGATAGCCTAGTGATTAAATCCAAATAAAAGTTTATTTGTCAAATGCAGTTAACAATACAGAAGATAGGCATTTAGTTGGCAATGAAATGCTTAGCCTGCGAGTGTCCTTGTGTGTAGCTAGTCTATATGTGAAGGAAAAACTTATAAAAAAATAATATTAGAAATAATAAAATATGATGGATAAGAAAGGAATTATAAATAGAGCTGTGGGAATAGTTAGATATTGCACATGATTAGGCTAGCTATGTTCAATCTCCCACAACGGTGTCGCATAAATGGGGCATAGGCCTAATGTTACAGGTAAAAAGTTAGACTAAGGTTAGGTCAAACTAGCTTTAGAAACACAATGTAAACAAGCGCATCTTGGACTACCCAGCAAATAGTGGATGTCCCAGGGACGTCCTCTTTTAGTCCCCTCAAAGTTATGATGCGACCTTCCCTAGGGATGTCCTAAAAACATTACTAGGACGTTATTAATGTCCTAGGAAGGCCACTGTTTGGTTAAAATATGACATTTAATTAAAATCTTTCGGGGACATTAAAGCGACATCCCTATCCGGTTATGATATGATGTTGTGCTCATAACATTCATGCGACATTCAGGGATGTTCCTGCAATGTGTGTCACTGGTTCCAAGATAATGTCATGTAATGAATGTCTGGGGGACGTTACTAGAACGTCCTGGGAACGTTCTCTGTAACATTTATAAAACCCTACAAAAAGACGTCAAAGTGACATCCTGATGACATTTCGAGATGTACAGGGGACGTCCCGGGGACCTAATTTTTTGCAAACCTTGCCATAGTATTGTTATTCCAACCGCTATTCGGTAGCTAATAGCACGATACTCTTTTCCAGTAACCAGCACTTTATCACAATGGATACAAGAGCAGTTTTGATCCAGGATATTTGTGCTTTCAACTTCGATGTGCAACAGGTGTGGTTTTTCATGTTTCGTCTGTGAGCGATATGCTTTTGCAGTTATAAGTGACCTAGTTTAAAGTTGTATATGTAACCCTCCACGGAAAACTGCAGACATTGCCGTCAACATTTCGAAGATATCTGACTTCCAAAAAACATCTGTGATTTCTTGTGGTAATTCACTCAAGCAGGATATTTCCTCTTGTTGTACTACATGGCAACATCAGTCACTAAGGAGGGCGGGATATTTCAGTATTTGACATCTCTGAAAAACCAGTTAACCTTATTTTTTCATCTTTCATCTAAATAGTAAACACACAATACACATAATGCTATGTTTTCAAAGGTCCGCTACCAAGTTTGTATACAAAGGTGTTGTGTGGGGTCAATTGTGAGGTATAGATGTATAAAATATAAGAAATGTTACCCCAAACATAAAATTTCATAAACTTTCAACTATAATATGAGGGTTAAATTTAAAAGCTTCTAAACTGAATTTATAATACCCCCTAAAGGTCCAAATTTAAATATACAATAAATGTATGCAATACACATAACATCTAGTTATCAACACTCATATCATTAAAGTGCATTTCTCTTGTGCTTTCTAGATGACAGACCAGCCATGGGCTAGATGTACCCCAGCACCTTTCACACGATCCGCCATGCTGCCGTTGACCGTAATCTTGATGATGACAGTCAGGTTTGGGGAGACCTATCCGACGAGGTCCCTCAGGTACACCCCATATACTGCAGGTAGGCCCACCTCAAGTGGGGCCCCAAGCCATACTGCAGGTAGGCCCACCTCAATTGGGGCCCCAAGCCATACTGCAGGTAGGCCCACCTCAATTGGGTCCCAAAAATGTGTCCTAGACATTCATTTAAATCCAGGAGCGTGCAGGTATATCCAAAAAGCTTCTGGTTGGAGGCATTTCTTCCTTCCAAGCAACAATATGCATTACTCAACAACCCAGAGTACTGAGTGAAGACCATGATTAATTGGTTACTTTAATTTAAGTGTTTAATGCCTAGCTACACCCATAGCTTGCATTTACATGGGTCCTTCTTGGGTAAGTTTGGAAATCCCTGATGTAGACATTTATCAAAAAAATGTATTAAATCAAAAAATGAATATATAAGGGAAATGATGGTGTTCTTTCTCCAGAGGCATGGTCCAATCCCCCAATTGCTAACTCTGCCCATTGCTCCATATGTACTGCTTAGACCAGTGGTCCCCAACCCTGTTCCTGGAGATCTACCGTCCTGTAGGTTTTCAGTACAAACCTAACAAAGCACACCCCATTCAACAGCTAGAGATCTCGTTGAGCTGATAGTTAGTAGAATCAGGTGTCCCACATTAAGGTTGTACTTAAAACTCCTGGAACAGGGTTGGGGAACACTGGCTTAGACACACAAACACACACTTTCTCTTCCATACAGATAACAGTGCAGGGCAGCGATTCCATGCAGGCACAGTGCGGGCAGCCTGGAGGGTCCTGAGAGAAATGAACGAAAGAGCGACTGTAGCCCCGCCCTCCACCCTCCTGCCTGCAGTGCTGACCAATCCACTGCTGCGGGGCGGCCTTCCCAGGAGGTCATGGTGGTGGTACCCTGAGATGCCCCCCCAGCAAGCCAAGAAACGGGAAAACTTCTCTTCCTACAACTGGAACTCTTTTGGTTTACGTTACGGGAAATGAAATGACAGGGAAGCGAGTGGTCAATCACTCTAACCCCACCCCCATAATAATAATAATAATAGCTACATTATTTTTTTCTTCATTAGGTGAATTAAATGTCTTGTATTCTAATAAATCATGTATGCTACTGATTGTATATGGAGGAAATTCAGGTGAAGTACCTTACTTTGGTTGAAAGCATGGTCTCTGTACAGTGAAGGATCCTGGTGGTTCTGTATGGGTCATGGTGTGGGCCACATTTTCCTTCTCATGCCCTGAGAATGCAAGGTCACTCTTAATTGTTGCTTAATGGTACCGAATGTAATGACATCTCTTTCCTGCAGAAGAGGACTGTCCATTGAGCTGGAGTGGTTCTTCATTAACAGCATGACACTGATGTCAGTCACATGTCATAATCTTCTCAATCACCAGATCTGAACCCAATCAGACATTAATTACCATTATTATATTACCGAGGAAATAAAAAAACACAATTTTAAATGTATTAATTTCAGCTAAAATTATATACATGTATTGTAATTATTATGCACTGTACAAATACATGCACAAAATAAATTTATAACATTCAATGCCATAAGTAGGGCTCCTAGGATTCCATTTTTGTGGAATCACGGAATTAACCTTCTAATGCGGAATCTTGGCTTGTTCATGCGGAACTAAACACATTTTTTTTTTTTTTGGTCAGATGGTTTCAAACGCACTGTGCGTGCCCTTAAAACCTATTACAAAGTGGAGAGGGTGGGAATAAACATGTGATTGGCAGCTAACTGAACTCACCTATATGACTTTTTATTTAAAGTTTAAGGAAATCAAAGGTTCCTTATTGCAATTTCCTTGCCTCAGTTATGGTCTTGTGATCATATGTAAGCACTTTAGGGTCATTCTGTGTCAAATCAACCAGTTTTCTAAAAAGTTCCTGTATGACCCTCTCAGATTTTCATGAAACTCCATCATAATAATCCATTGTGTGAAAAATGAACACACACAAAAAATTTGCCTCATACAACATGTCGTTTCCGAGATATGGCCTCCTGAAATTAGCTCAAAACCTCCGTCTTTTGCGCTTTCGTGATTTTTTCCGACTTTGGAAGCTTATAACTTGGGAATGGTAACAGCTATAGAGCTTAAACTCGGTATCCTAACTTACGACATCAATAACATTCAAGGCAAACTGCCAGCATTTATCAAGTAAACGACAAACTGTACACATCTATATGGCAGAATATGTGGTAATTTAACATTTATAGAGTATGGTTTAAAGTACATGTACAATTCTGTTTGATGTCTGATACATAATTTGACACTTAAGTAGTAACGTAACTCTTAAGACATGTTAAAATATGTGTACTTTTCAAAATTCTATCTAACCATGAAGGAGTTCAGTACCAAAGCTGAAATTTGGTTGATGAGTAGATCTAATATATCCGTTTAACTGGTGTAAATTTCAGAAAAAGTTTTAACTGTTCACATGGTGATCCATTGACAAGACGGACGGTTGTGTTTTTGACTTTTTTTCACCCGGACCCAACTTTGGATGGATGTCATTTACAAATGAATTGATTAGCCTGTACTTGTTTGTGACCATAGACATTCACCTATAGATAATACATCTGTGATATGGGATGTATATGTCCACTCGTATGGGCACAGGGTGACCTCGAAAATCACCAAAAACATGTGCAACTGAACAAAGTGGCTACTTTGGGTGCATATAACTTGAAAAGGGAATGGGGTACAAGTAAGGATACCAAGTTTAAGCTCTATAGCTGTTACCAAACCCAAGTTATAAGCTTCCAAAGTCGGAAAAAATCACATTCGCGTGTTTTCACGACTCGCGAGCGCGAAAGGTTTTGAGCAAATTTCAGGAGGCCATATCTCGGAAACGACATGTCGTATGAGGCAAATTTTTTGTGTGTGTTCATTTATCATACAATGGATTATTATGATGGAGTTTCATCAAAATCTGAGAGGGTCATGCAGGGAACACTGGTTGATTTGACACGGAATGACCGGCTGTTCTGCCACCATATTACTGCCTAATGAATTCCATCAATCTTGCCATTCCATGAGTCCAAACTCGCAACGCAATTAATAAAATGAAAATGTGACGTTTTACACCGCAGAAAAAAATGTTTAACTAGGCTTGTCGCGGTGATCGGTTTAAACAATGGCATACTAAAAGCAAAGCATATTAAAAGCTGTTGATATGCAGCCATAAACACACACGTTTTTTTATTTTTTTTAATTAAAAGCAGCCACACTGAAATTGTGAAATGCAGCCACATTCAGACTTTTTTCATTTTCTTGAATTAAAAGCTGTTCAGGTGTTCTCGAGCTTTGTTGTTACTGCTAGCTCAGAAATGCATCTTGTTGGACTGTTCTTTTTACTTTTTTCATTTAGAGTGGTTTTCTCAATAAATCATCAGGCTATAATCCTTAAGTCTTCTCCTTGCATTTTATAAAGCATAATAATAATAATAATAATAATAATAATAATAATAATAATAATAATAATAATAATAATAATAATAATAATAGCAATGATAATAATATTATTCATAATAATAATAAAATGTATTTCTAATAAAAGAAATTGGGATCGTTATCTGCCCCGAAAAATCCTAATGGGAGCATCCTATATATTATTTTCTTGTCTTCATTTAGCTTACCATAAGTTTGAATTATTATATAAATATTGTAAGGTAGTTTGTGAATAAAAAAAGGGTTGAAAATGGGGAAAACGGAACAAAAATGGAAAATGGCATAAAAGGAAAAAAAACATTTAAAAACGGAATTTGGCATTTTTGGAAAACGGAATTTGCCTTTTTTAAAAACGGAATCCTAGGACCCTACATAATTTATCATCATATCAACCATTGCATTTGTACTTTTTTCCCTGGTTAAGTGAATGTGTCTCATCTTTTTAAACTTTGGTTTTCATTGCTGTATAACCATGGAAATGATTCTGTTTGTTTGCAAATTAAATACATACATTTGCCATAAGCTGTATAAAGTGTGTGAATAAAAACCTGTCTACTACTAAACCAATACTTTAATGCTCTTGTGTTACTTTCTCATTCTGATAATTACACACTGATATTTTCCTCGGTGTGAAAGATGAGATGTGGTTACCCACAAATTTCCATGTAAGGATAAGAAGTTTATTGTCTACCAGAGTGTCTCCCCCAGCATTGGTAAGGTGAAGATCTAATAATGTCTGTGACTCTCAAAGTCTCTAGAGTGACAGTTGAGCCACCTGGGTTTCTGGGGTTGTTTTGGAAACAGGCTGTTCCTTAGGTGTCAGGCAGAAGGTTAGAGTTTACCAAAAGGCCCTGTGAGGAGCCCAAGAGGTAGGTTTTGTTGATCATTTTGTAAATGCGGGAAATTATTTATTTGAAATCATAGCCAGAATGTATTACTAACACTGACTTAAATCTTCTTGGTTCCTCTGCATTATGATAATGATTACATAATTTATATAATGATTTAATGGACAAAATTGTACACACCAGAGTACAAGCTAATATATGATTGAAATACGATGCATATGATATATGATGTTCAGATTAATTTTGGATAAAAAATGATTAAATAAATCATCTAAAAATAACTGGAAGAACATGTCAAATGGCAGATTTATTAGAACTTTTCTCAATAAAAGTTGATAGCTTTTTCTTAACCAATGCTAGAAGAATGTGTACCTGGTGCTGCTTAGAGCACACTTTAAAAAGTCTATTAAAGGGACTGTAAATGTGAATCCGTAATTTGCTTCAGACTACATTATATGGGGTTTTTATGTTATGTATTAAGCATCAGCAACAGTATGATATTTCAATTTCATTGCAATCTCGAACTATATCCACCTATCCATTTCCATCTATTCTGATGTGGGGATTAAATGGGTGGAGTTCAAATTATTACTGGTCTCAGTTCCATTGGGCACAGGTCCTTCATGATGTAATGAAGGACCTGACGTAATGGCCAATACATATTTTAATGCCATTGCATATCTCCTCCCATAGTTAGAGGCAAATAAAACTATTCTGTCCCAGTAAAACAGTCTCTTTGAGTCTGAGCAAAACAATCATTTGCTATAGAGAAACTTTGTCTGCATTATCAATAGTTTTGTAATCCTTAGCTGTAGTTATTTTGCCAATTTTCTGTTCTTAATCCCTGTACAACCTTATCCCTCTCCTTCAACCCCCTATTTCATTTCTCCCACCTTCTCTATCCCTTTGTGGTGGTGCTACCTAGCGGTCTAGCTAGCAAGGCTACTTTAGCCCTAGAGGCTAGCTAAGTTAAAAGTTATAACTTAGTTGTGGTTATCACCTCCATTTACATTGCAAGCATGCCGAATATACCCCATGTATGTGCCCTCCCTGGATGCACAAACAGAGAGGATGAGGTCAAGGGTAATGCTATGGTTTTCGGTTTCCTCGAAATCTCCATGGGAATCTTGTATCAAATGAATGCATTCATCAGCCACATTTTTAAAAAAAAGCTCTGAATAATGCATTTATTTTTATGGAAAAGATTATGATTATACCTTTAGCTAATACTACTGGTCTCAGTTCTATTGGGCACAGGTCCTTCATGATGTAATGAAGGACCTGACGTAATGGCCAATAAATATTTTAATGCCATTGCATATCTCCTCCCATAGTTAGAGGCAAATAAAACTATTCTGTCCCACTAAAACAGTCTCTTTGAGTCTGAGCAAAACAATCATTTGCCATAGAGAACTTTTGTCTGCATTATCAATAGTTTTGTAATCCTTAGCTGTAGTTATTTTGCCAATTTTCTGTTCTTAATCCCTGTACAACCTTATCCCTCTCCTTCAACCCCCTATTTCATTTCTCCCACCTTCTCTATCCCTTTGTGGTGGTGCTACCTAGCGGTCTAGCTAGCAAGGCTACTTTAGCCCTAGAGGCTAGCTAAGTTAAAAGTTATAACTTAGTTGTGGTTATCACCTCCATTTACATTGCAAGCATGCCGAATATACCCCATGTATGTGCCCTCCCTGGATGCACAAACAGAGAGGATGAGGTCAAGGGTAATGCTATGGTTTTGGGTTTCCTCGAAATCTCCATGGGAATCTTGTATCAAATGAATGCATTCATCAGCCAAATTTTTAAAAAAAAGCTCTGAATAATGCATTTATTTTTATGGAAAAGATTATGATTATACCTTTAGCTAATACTTTACCCTCATTGTCTTGAAACACTTTTCATTCATTAATTTCACTGTGGTTGTTGAATAAACATGTATTACCAGCCATCTGAATGCACTGAATTTTCGTTTTGTTTTTTTTAATTCACTTTTTTGATTGGCTAGCTGCCTACTTGAGTTTTAAACATGGCGGGAATGTTAAGGTTTTAAAATTGAGTTTTTCTGTGTATTCGTTGGCAGATACTGAGATTATTGATAAGAATATTGGTAAGCCTAGCTGTTGTCAATGTGTTCTAGCCTTTGCTGGGTCGCCTGCGCCCAACCAGGCTCAGCTAATCATTTCAAGTTATGTATTTTGCTGACCTTCCACCAAAATAGGCTTTTTATCATACATTGTTCTCTGTGGTCATTTATTAATAAACATGATTTCCCCATCCATCTGAATGAAAAATCATATATTTTGAATTTTAGCTTTTGTTTTTGGACGAAGGACTATAATCTTATGTATTTTAGAGATCTTCCACTTGCCCCAAAAGGCTTAAATGATGAACTTCTATTGAATGTCATGCTCTAAAGATTGGTTGTTATTTCACATTGTTATTTAGTAAATTGTCATGCATTTTCATTATTCCAATGTATCCTCTTTTCTTCCATATAGACCTGTGATGACTGCTTCCTAGGAATTAATAGTGATGTACTGCTTCCCTCCCCTCTTTTTAGGTTTACTCAAAATCCATTGGATTGGAATGTATTGGCCTACACCTTCACATATACAGACCGTTGACAAATTAAAGGAAAACCCCCTACAGTGAGGGGGTCCGGTGCTCTGTGGGGTGGGGGCATTTTCCTGACATGGTTTGGGTCCACTTATCCCCTTAGAGGGAAGGGTCACTGCAAATCAATACAAAGATATTCTGAGTGATCGCCTTTATCCTCTGATGAAAAATGCCTATCCTGATGGCAGTGGTCTCTTCCAGGATGACAATGCCCCCATCTACAGGGCACGAGGGGTCACTGAATTGTTTGATGAGTGTGAAAATGATGTGAATCATATAGAATGGCCTTCGCAGTCACTAGATCTCAACCCAATTGAACACCTATGGGAGTTTTTTGACCGACGTGTTAAACAACACTCTCCACCACCATCATCAAAACATCAACTTGTAGCAGTCATCCTATGGTGCTTGCTTGATAGTTTTTTCAGTATAGGTTTTCGTTTCCGCTTAGTTCGAAATTTCCCTTCTCGATTTTGAGACCTCGATGTCGAAACTCTTTATATGAGATTCCTTGGCTCAGGAGTTTGTTGATTGTTGGGCAATGGGGATCAGCTGGTGATCAGTGCCTGGGAGTCTAGCAGACAGTTGATTGATAATGGAGAGCAGCTGTGGTGCATTGCCTTAGCCAAAGAGGGTGTGACGACACCCTTCCTGTTGACATTAAAAGAGGCAGGAAATGGAATGTCCCCGTTGGTCTTTTCAGATCTAACAAGCGCTTACTGTTCACCTTTTGTCTACAGCCTACTTGAGCTTTAACTTGGCAGGAATGTTAAGGCTTTAAAATAGAGTTTTTCTGTGCTTTTGTTGTCAGACACTGAGATTATTGGTAAGCCTAGCTGTTGTCAATGTGTTCTAGCCTTTGTTGGGTCACCTGCACTTGGGCAACTAGCCAAACCAGGCTCAGCTAATCATTTAAAGTTATTTTACTTGATGTAATGATTGCCTAGCCCAGCAGGCTTTATTTGTTTGTTTTTTAAATTTTATTTAAGTAAAGCATATGAAAACCTCCCACTGAACAGCACAATTCTTTGTATTTTGGTGTATATTGAAGAGCCATTTGTTCATTATAATAAATTTATTTCATGTGGTTGGTGCTGGCCCTCTGGCTCCTTCCTGATGAGGGAATGTCTTTTGGAAGAATGGTGTTCCATCCCTCCAGTAGAGTTCCGGAGACTACAATCTATGCTAGACTAGTGGTAGAATCTATGTCAAGGCACATTGAAACTTTTTGGCCCAGCACTTCTATAAATTATTACAAAAATATTCAGGTTTTCTTGAATTCTTTTAATGTATCTTCATCTGTCAAACCCAAGAAAAAGACTCTGATTAATTTGAACAAACCACCTTTACATGTTACTGTCATGTTAAATGAGAAGCAACATCAGTCTGTACAAGTTCACAAAATATTTTAGTAACAAGAACAAATGCATGCATGTCTGTCTGCCCTGGCCAAACATGCAAACACGCACACATTTAGTTTTGGTTTGGTTTCTACGCAGATGCAACATCTTGCTAATGCAACAGAGTTTAGATTTCTCAGAAAAACCACCTCCTGGAATTTTTCTGTGGTATAGTGATGCAAGTGCATTAGCAAGCACATCAACAAGCCTCAGTGTATGTACGTGTTAGAATTATACAGCCTTCAGCAGACATTTCTACGAAATAATACGTCAGCAAATGTTATTAAATGGTACATTGTGCTAAGCAAGATGTAGCAGATGACAACATTGTAACTACAAAGTATGTTGGGTAAGCTGTAACACTATTTCAAAACGATAGTGTGAAGACTGTGATGAGGGGGAATACAACAGGAAATATTTGTTGTAGTGTCTGGCCTGTTCCCCTTGGTTTATATTTCCTCTTATGTAAGAGTCCGCTTACAAATAGTTCAACGTCTGTTTAAAAAAGCCACATGAAATAAATTCAGACATTGTGATTTTTGCCTCAGTCTTTGTTTGATTTTAAATACAAATTTGATTAGTACAGAGGAGAAACTAACAATATTACACAAGTGTCCCAATACTTTTGAATTTAACTGTTTTCTTGTGCTTAGTAAAGTTCCTCTGAGTGCAGGCCCTTTCAAATTATTTTAATTTTAATTTTAAAATTTCCTTCAAGGTTAACATGCAGTGGTGAAGCACATGTATTAGACTACACTACTAAAACCCCATTATCTATATGACTAAAAAAAATTAAATGGATTGAAATTTAGTTTCAACTGAATATAAATGTGAATGCTCGTCTCTTTCTACAGCATGTTCAAAGGGTGACCATACCTCTCGATAATAATTTAGTTCATGGGCCACAGATCACATTCCAGAACTTGACTAATTAACTGTGTTCAGTCGGAAGAGAGAATTTTAAAGCCATTTCATTTACAGTATATTGAACATATCTATTGATATCCATATTTCCCCAAAGGTCACATAACAGTAATGCAGCTGTAAAAAGTATTGATACAACTCAATATTTATTTAAGCACACTGTATTTAGCCCTTTTCTCATGGGCACAACGGCAGTGCCCCAGCAGGGATTTGTACTCGCAACCCTCTGGCCTGATGTCCAATTCCATAAGGCACTATAGTAGGGTGACCATATATTGGATTTCAAAAAAAGAGGACAGGGTTATGCGGGCGTTATGAACATAATACTAGAATATTTGTTTGTTTATATATGGTCTATGGAACAAGGAAATCCTAAACGGACATTTTAGGAATTTAGAAATCCCGCCTGGAAGGATATTTTCGGTCCTAAAAAGAAATGTCTGGGGAAAGAGGATGTCTGACAGCCTACACTAGCCATAATCAAGGTGTCATACTTGTTGAACTAAAGGATCAGAGTCGATTGCAATTTGACAAGCTCTGACTGTATCTCAGACCTTCTTGGATGTTTTGTTGAACTGTTCCATTACTGATAGAAAATAACTGTACAATACCAATGATTCCTAAAACCTCATATTTCTTATTTTTTGTTACTTAATCTTCAATTGTGGTGGGCCAGACCACATTTGACGAGAACAGCTAGGTCACCTATTCTGTCAGTGCTGCTTCGAAAACCTTACTTTTGAAAATGTCCAGCACTTCACAAGCACTTTTACAATGAGATGATTTTGACATAAATTATGAAAATAAACGAAAGTGCCACAAATGCAAAGAACCCCCCTGACATTTGACACAAGAAGTAGGCCTACGTAGTGCCTGGAAAAATTAACGTCTAGTTTGCGAAGGTAAGGTGTTTTTTTATTTTTTTAGATACCAGTTTTTTAGATACCAGTTGTCTTTAGCTCTAATTTAACCATACCGTATCTTGTTTTAAACTGTAATCTGCTGACTATCAGTAGAGTATAAGCGGAACTTTAAGAATTTTATGCACAAGCTAAAATAAGTTTTAAAAAAATGAAATAAAAAAAGTTAAAAATAAAGGACGGAGTCCTTTGTGCCCAGGGCTCCCCGACTCTATGAAAAATAATGGAAGTTTTCAAAGTGTTGTCAGTTAACATATACGTTAGCTTTAAGCCAACTAAGCCAGGACGGCAGTGTAGTATAATGGTTAAGGAACTGGCCTTGTAACCAAAAGGTTGCAGGTTCGATTCCCAGGTAGGACATTGCCATTGTACTCTTGAGCAAGGTACTTAACCTGAATTGCTTCAGCATATATCCAGCTGTATAATTGGATAATATACACTACTCACAAAAAGTTAGGGATATTCGGCTTTCGGGTGAAATTTCAGGATGAACCTAAAATGCACTATAACCTTTACAGGTGAAATTAATTTGACCTTCTCTAAACTTTTGAATGCACATGTCCAACTATTCAATGTTTCAGTACTTTTTGCACAACTTGCTGTTCTCTAACAAGGAGCTGAACGGCAAAATTCACAACAGGTGTTTGATCCATGAATCGACCAATACATTTCCTGGTTCAATTAGAATTGGTATTTAAACAGTCCTCTTCATCATGCTGTTCACATTTTGACATCATGAGACCAAGACGACACCTAACAATTGATCAACAGTACCTCGCCATTGCGAGGCTTCAAACAGGATGTTCTCAGAGGGAAGTGGCCACTGAGCTTAGAGTGTCACAGAGTGTCATCAGCAGGTTGCAACAGATACAGAGAGACTGGAAGAGTCACAGAAAGGCATAGAAGTGGACGTCCTTTGGCCACATCCCACACTGATGACCGCTTCATTGTGAACAGTGCCCTGCGGAACCGGATGATGAATGCCACTCAACTCCAGGCACATTTAAGGGAGGTGAGAGGCACCCAAGTGTCACGTCAGACCATTCGAAACCGTTTACATCAGCGTGGTCTGCGTGCTAGACGACCTGCAAGGGTACCTGACCACACCACCAGGCACAGGCGTCATCGTCTTGCATGGGCCAGGGAGCATTTATGCTGGACGAGGGACCAGTGGGCCTCAGTGCTGTTCTCTGATGAAAGTCGATTCACGTTGAGCATAAATGATGGCCGCCAACAATGTTGGAGACGTCAAGGAGAGCGCTATGCATCAGCCACTGTTGTCACCAGACGACCCTTTGGTGGTGGCGGTGTTACAGTGTGGGCAGGTGTGTCTAGTCAATACAGAACTGCCCTACACTTTGTGAATGGTACAGTGACAAGCCCATACTACCTGAATAACATCATTAATCCAGTCATTGTGCCCCTGCATGAACAACACAGGCCTAATTTCATCTTCATGGACGACAATGCTCCAGCTCATCGAGGTCGCATCATTAGGGAAAGGCTGCTGGAGACTGGGGTACCTCAAATGGAGTGGCCTGCACTTTCTCCAGACCTGAATCCCATAGAAAACCTATGGGATCAGCTGACTCACCGTGTAGAGGCTCGTAACTCTGTACCCCAGAACCTCAATGACCTGAGGGCCGCCCTTCAAGAAGAGTGGGATGCCATGCCTCAGCAGACAATAAGTCGACTTGTGAACAGCATGAGACGTCGTTGTCAAGCTGTAATTGATGCTCAAGGGCACATTGAGACATTGACATTGAGACATTGACATTTTTGTTGTGGTATACCCACCACTGTTGTTGGCTTTTGTTTCAATAAATTGTTTGAGATGAGGAAATCACCATTGCATGCTTCTACTTAAATGCCCTACTTTCATGATACGTATAATATCACTGTAGCGTGAACTTACATTTTCCATAAATTTCACCCGAAAGCCAAATATCCCTAACTTTTTGTGAGTAGTGTATGTAAAAGAAATGCTAAAAAGTTGTGTAAGTCGCTCTGGATAAGAGCGTCTGCTAAATGCCTGTAATGTAATGTAATGTAACTAAACGATGTTCATGCACATTCAAAACATTGATTACTATAACAAAGAGCCTGAAACAGTGATGTTAACAGCATAAAATAGTATAATTTGGCCTGGGTGATTTCGTAGTTTTTAATGGGCTTTAATGGGGCATGCAGCAATACCTGCAGTGACCACTGGAGGTTGCGAACTTCAAGAAGAATGTCAATCCCAGGTCCCCTGATTGGAATGAACCACGTGACGTTTTGTTTACTTTAAGATAAGGGGCACAACTGACCCCACTTAGGGGGGTACAACTAAGAGACATCCAGTGAAACTGTTTGTAGTAAACCGCCAGCTTGTTCAGTGTAACAGTAGCCTATGCCTATACCTGTAAGGGAGGGGAAGGGGTCGGTCTAACTAAACTAAACTAAAAATGCTGCTACGCCCAGCTGTAATTTATTGTTTAAAGCATCCAATAAGACATTGCAAACACCCTTGCAAAGGTTGTATTGTCTTGTATTGGATAAAACATTTTTTTCAACCAAACCAGAATGAACTGGAATGCATGAGACAGGCTTGAACAGCAGGCAGGGCTTTTAATGCGTGGACGTTGCAGATAGTGTAATAGCGTTATAGAGTTGTATGCATTTCTCAAACGGTTTATCGATGACCACTGAATTTTGAAAGGCACATCTCTGTGTAAAACCAATGGTAGGATTGGATATTTATTTCATATTTAGTAGCAGATATTGATAGTAGAATGACATGGTATAATTACACAAGAATTTCACTTGTTTATTTTGCTATTTCACAGCTGTTTTGGCATATGTTCAGGCTGTTTTTGGCTTTGTCTTGTTGCTATGACGGAATACAAATTGTTGGTGGTGTAAAAATATTTTTATGAACTCACAGATAGACCCTATTTTCCACTGTGTCACACATGGGTTGGTATAGTTGCGCATGAGACTGGGTGGGGGGGGGGGGGGGTTGCTTGTTAAATGGACTAGCTATGCAAAAATAGTGGCTCTTCAAAACCCTGTATTCAGCAGAGTTGTCACAAATCATGTACTAATTAAGTTAATATATGGAGTTTGTTGTTTCCACTCATGGCGCCGGCGCTATGGGCACTAGGGGGTCTGCGCGAAGGGATCAAAATTTGGAGATGGTTTGTGGGAAGTTATGAGGAAATCTGGCATTTTCAACTTCCACTTTAGGACCGTTTATATGAGAACCAACCAATTGTGCACATCACAAAATCTTCAGATGTGAAACGTCCATTGTTTTTCTTTCTACCATGCCTTACTATCTACCCGCCAGCATCCAGTTGGTACTTCTTTACCATCCAGTGGCCACATTGTTTAAACAGTAAATGAACTTGTTCCCACCTGGGCGGTGTGGTCAGGTGCATTGTTGGCGTATTGCTATTTTGAGCGTTTGCACTAAAACCACCACAAACCTGGTTTTAAGTCATGTCGCAGTTGTTTCAATGTTATTTTAACAGTGCAATATTACGATGGTAATATGCGTTTACACCACGTGCGTACACCCTCCTGTCTGTTACACACACAGGGGTGCGCACAAACGTGCATCGAAATATCAAGATTACAATGTGAAATATTATTATTGTGTATATCAAAAAAGCATAATCATAAAAGGTCGTCGGTCAAGGACCACATAGCTGTCCCTCAGTGAAGGGGATTGCTGCCTTAAATTGTGTTCATCCCCCCAACGTCTGTCATATCCTGGCAGCTGAGCTGGAGACAAATTCCTGCTGTCCCTATTATGCACTCTCCATTGCTGTAAAATTAACGGCTGCACTACATTTTTTGCGAGTGGGTAGTTCCAGCACTTCCTAAGTTCAATTAGAGGCATATCCCAATCTGCTGTAAATTCATCCATACATGCACTTACCTTAAACCTAGTCTGACATGCCAATGAATACATTCAATTCCCCATCACACCTGTCAGCCAAGAAGGGGATTCCCTGGGGTTGTGCCCCAGCAGAGAACGCTCTTATATAGCCTATGTAGGGTTGTGCCCCAGCAGAGAACGCTCTTATATAGCCTATGTAGGGTTGTGCCCCAGCAGAGAACACTCTTATATAGCCTATGTAGGGTTGTGCCCCAGCAGAGAACACTCTTATATAGCCTATGTAGGGTTGTGCCCCAGCAGAGAACGCTCTTATATAGCCTATGTAGGGTTGTGCCCCAGCAGAGAACACTCTTATATAGCCTATGTAGGGTTGTGACCCAGCAGAGAACGCTCTTATATAGCCTATGTAGGGTTGTGCCCCAGCAGAGAACACTCTTATATAGCCTATGTAGGGTTGTGCCCCAGCAGAGAACGCTCTTATATAGCCTATGTAGGGTTGTGCCCCAGCAGAGAACACTCTTATATAGCCTATGTAGGGTTGTGCCCCAGCAGAGAACGCTCTTATATAGCCTATGTAGGGTTGTGCCCCAGCAGAGAATGCTCTTATATAGCTGATGTAGGGTTGTGCCCCAGCAGAGAACGCTCTTATATAGCCTATGTAAAACCTAAGGGAGCCCACTCTGACATCCAGGCCATTTGCGATGCTATGTGTAAGGTTACATATGCATTCACAAATTATCCTGGACCAAGTTATATCGGCCAATAGTTCCTGCAATCTTCCCGGGGGACAATTTTCTATTAGGGGACAATGGCTATCCATTAAAAACTTTGTTGATGACACGGTATAGCATGCCTACAACAATGAGTGAATTGTCATTCAATCGAAAACTCAACGAAAACATGCACTGCAATAGACGGACATTTGGAGTGATGAAAATCCACTTAGGTCTGGATCATAAGACAGGTGGAAGATTACAATACAACCTGTAAGTAAATGGAATGGTTTTGATTGGAAAAAAAGTTGAAAACATTTTCCCAGCGAATATTGCCTTCAGAATTGTCTCATTAATGCATTTTTACAAATGTTTTTCAAATAGTCTCAGGGATTCACTGTACATAAGGTTTTTAAAAATTTTTTTCTCGATATGGTGAAAAACAATTGTGATTAATTTAGATTTCAACATTTTTAACTGAATTTTTAACCCTATTCTTATAATGTTTGCAAGGGGCTCTTTGCGTCCTCAGACTTGGGGCAGCTGCGTTTATGCTAGTGAGGGAATTTTGTGCCATCAGGCTTGGGTCAGCTGCATTTGTGCTAGTGCGGGACTCTTCGCATCTTCAGACTTGGGGAAGCAGCGTTTGTGCTAGCAAGGGGCTTTTTGCATCCACAGAACAGGCAGGCTATCCATTATTCCAGCTGAGCACAAATGAAAATAAAAAATATTTTATCTTTTATTGCAACTGTAAAAGTTACACACCAAAAATAGGGGAAAAAATAGGAACGTCAGGACCCCCTCTTCCTGAAACTGATATGCATTTTTTATCAAAATAACTGAAGATACAGAGGAGATCCTGTTCCAACTCTACAGCAGAGTTCAGGAACATTTACATAACAGGCAGCCACACTTCTCTTTGTTGTGAAAAGTACCCCCACCAACAGTCCATATGCAGTACTTTACAAACAAGCAGACAACAGTAACTTGTCTTCTTCATCATTCTTACTGGTACATCTTAATTTATTATTCCCCAGTTCTGTCAGAAGAAGGTCCTTTATATAACCACAAGTCCAGCCAACTTCAAGGAATAAAGCTACCTGACTGTATCCTCTTCTTTCATCGTAGAGCATTAATGTATTTTACATCTTGTATAAAAAATATAGCCTGTTAAATACTTCTGTAATTTTATATACATTGATATGGGCTTTGAAAGACACTTGATAAGGAGTTGACACTTTTCTTTTGACTTTCAACTTGATGAATCCAGACCTGCAAAAAAAAAGAGGAGGGTGGTTTTTTAAAACTTTTTATAACTTACATGGAAGCCTTTGTTTTCTGAAGTACAATAACATGCAATTCTATACTAAAAGTGTTTCAAGCCAATATAGTATACACATGAAACTTGAGAAATTTGTCAACCTCCCAACAATTTTATTTGAGTCAGAGACCGGTATTTTTTTTGAGTGTGTTGTATATATTTATTCCAGTGTGGTTGCATTGAATCATTTGTGTTTGTTGTGTGAATCAATAGCATAAAATCATATTGAAGATCAAAAATGGAGCTCCAATTACCAATTTTTTACACCAACTGTACCATTAATTACACCAAACAAAACTGATAAAGAAGTATTGGTCATAAACATGTTGTTTGCATAAATTCCCAGGTCCCACAGAACGACTGGGGAACCAGAAATGGTATCCAAAAAACACTCTTCAGAGGGGAAAAAAAAGTAGATGCTTACAAGGTTGCTCTGTCATTTCGTAATGTTGCATCTCATCTCGTCTTTGCTGCATAGTCAATCTATAAAGTAGAAATATTGCAAAGATTATATTAGCTTCCAAACAATTTTTCACAGATAATCCAAATATGACACATACCTTTGCAAACCCTATAACTTGAAACATTAGGCTCTCATGGTAAAAAGACTCATTTGGGTCCTAGCCATGAATATAATACAACTATGATTGCTGTTTCATGAATATGATTTCATAATTCAGTTTATTTATTTTATTTTCATATTTGTTCAAAGAAATAATCTATCAGTTGTTATGTAAGGTTGCCATCCACTGTGAAAATATGGCATACTTCCAGTTTATAATGAATATAGTACAGAAGATACTACAGAAAACCTTTACCTCTGATTTTCTTTGACTGCAGAACTATGAAGGAGTGCTTTGAGTTTCTGTGAAGAGTGAATAGTATGAAAAGGCATTGATATGTGGACATTTGGGAGAATAAAAGTAGCACTGAGCAAAGAGGGACAATTTTTATAATCAATATATAATATAAAGGCATTTAGAGTATTAGAACAGAAGCCAACAAATGCTAGGTGTTACACTGTGTGTTACAGCCTTTACCTTTTGTTTTCTGAAACAATAGAGAGTAATTAGAAGCAGCAGTCCCCCACACACTGATGCTGCGATGAAGGCAGTCTTGTAAGAGATGTGCGACGCCCCCTGCGTCCCATTCTGGAAGAAGTTCCCTGAGTCTCTGGCTACTTGTTCTGATGATGACTCGGAGTCCATAAGATCTGAGCTTTGTGTACTGAGACCTTAAGGAAGACACAGCATTATGGGTTTCAGGTGGCAGTGTAGTATAACCGTTAGGCAACTGGGCTTATAACTCAAATGTTGCGGGTTTGATTTGGTTCTGGGGGTGCTGCTGTTTGTACCCTTGAGCAAGTTACTTAACCTGAATTGCCTCAGTAAAACATCCATCTGTATAAACTGACTATGTAAAAAATGACATCTGTATAAGTCGCTCTAGATAAGAGCATAATGAAATATCAAATGTAACATGAGATTGTGTTTGTGAATATGTGTGAGAGATCAACACCCCCACCCCCATCCTGTAACAGACAGGGCGAGTAGCCTACAGAAATGACATCTTTCATTTGCATATTGCACTCTGATTCGCAAAATGTTATGACTCCACCTACCATTTGCGCTGCCCTTATTTTTTAATAAACAAACAAGGTCCATTCTTTTTTCCGACAGGCGAACTCGCTAGTCACTTAAGTTGCCCGGCAAGCCGCCACATTCAGGTGGAAGAACAAATTTAGGCGCTGCGGTTGCGCAGCGGTCTAAGGCGCAGGCTTAGTCTGTGCGGTAGCACCCCGTTTGGCATTGCAGTGGTTCTTGGAGTCTAGAATTAGTTTCCACATTCATTTTCAGTGGTAGTTCCTTGGTTGTGTAAATGTAAAACATCTGAGATTTTATAGCTAAATTTTCTTTTGTTCCTGTTGAGCTGAAACTGGAATATTCTGGCACGGTCTCTCTCTACTGGTAATTTCAATTCAACATCTGGTTTAATGTCTTCCTTTTTTGATTCATTATTCTAATTGACTGTTTTTCATTTAATAAAATAATTTAATTGTAAAACCTGATTTAGACTTTGTTCTGATTCCACCTGGTTACTGTTTGACTGACCAATCAACACATTCAGCAATTAAATTTGATGTCAATTTCAATAATAATTATTAAATTAAACTATAAGATATATTTTAATTGTAAGTTAAGTGAGGGCTTTTAGCATGCAATACCTTTTTGTTCCTTTGAGTAATGTTTATGTGTTTTTCCTACCTGTGTTTTGGGCCAGTGCTGTGGTGGATTCTGGGTAATCCTCAGCATACTCCTCTTCACAATTCCACTCCACTGGTTTGTCATTCTCAGTCATCAACTCCATATAGAGCTGTATGATTTCCCTTATTTTTTCTAGGGCTTCTCTTAGAGAACTGCTGTAGTCTTTCACAAATCTCACAGGATTATCCTTATGAAAAAAATTGCAGCCAGACATTGAGTGAGTATGCACTATTATTATTTTATAAATATTTTTTTAAATGTTGTTATTAAATGTATTAAGCATGCTGGCATATAGGTTTATACTTGTCATCCACCAAACAGTGTCATCCTTAACATCCTTATCCACTACATTACAAATACATTCAAGCTAAGTAACTTTAACATGTTGATTATGGAATCTTCCCACTTCCCCCAGAAAAATGCAAAAACTTTGCTTTTTTTTAATATACAAACATACTCTTTGCACTTGTAATGGCTCGACTTGCAACATATTAAATACATTTTTTAAAAAGAACTTAAAAAAACGTAAGTATTAAAAATCAAAACAATTACCATTGTCAGCCTTATAAACAAAACACAACCTAACCTGTTTAAATAGCAATATCATAGTGCACTGTTCAGGCCTGACATTCCTTTAAACTGTCATTGTTAAAGTGTTTCCATAAAAACAAAGCTTGTACAGCAATGTTATATTTATAGATGCTGTACATTTTATAGTGTTTATTCACAATTATAAATATAAATATCAGTTTTAAATTGTTCTGGTACTTCTTTTTTTTAACGCAGCATCCTCTGGTTGCATGCGCCATAGGAAATATGCTGGCAATGTTTTGGAGAGTAATCTGACAGCATACATACGTACAACCTCTAGAGGCATAATGTCACTGTACATGTTGCTTTGGAGATACTTGAAGTGTATTTTCTTGCTTCAAACCCCCAAATGACACATACCTGCTAAATTGACAGGTCATCTGTAATATCCTTCACTGCACACAAACTACTTGGGCTAATAGAAAATATACACTGAAACTGAAATAATATTTAAAAAAATACCCAGAAAGTGGACTATGTATTTAAGGGCTGGATCAGCCCTACATGATACTATCGAGTAGCATTAATGTAGCAATATTATACACAACATTTAGAGCTGTAATTTGATGACAATGGTAGCATAATGTGCCTGGGCTCCAGCTCTAATGTTCTTCTGCTCAAAGGGAATAATTTTCACCCCACCTAGTTTAGTAGTTTAGTGGGTTGTAGTAAACCTGTTTGTGCCAACATAGGTTGGGCGGAAAATACGGGTTGTGTCAATAAAAACATTGGGCACTGTGCAAGTTTGGTGTTGAATAATGCGTTTGCTTTTAATTGAAACTTCCATCTCACGCGAAAGTAATTTATCCCTCTTAAACCAACCACTTTTACAACTGTGCTGCAGCTGGGAGTCAAAAAATTACCAAAATTGAATTGGACAGGCCTTCATTCGCTAGGGCCTTGCGTTACCGCTAAAGTTTCGTAGTTGACTAAAGTTCTAATATTAACGCTCACGCATTACTTTGGTGTTCTTACCTGCGCACACATATGAATGTTGAACATATGGGGTAAACGTGATCACACAAGACTTTTTGATGGATGTTGAGAGACAGATTACTCTAGTCGAGCTTTATTGATGCGAGTTTCACAAATCTCAGTTCATTAGAAGGTATTTAAGCCCTTTGTTTTTTCTGAGAAACACACCTTAATCTGTTTTTTATTTCTACAGTGAATTAAACAAACAAAAAAAAAAATGTATACACTGACTGCACTCACCTCAATTTCCTCATTGATTTCTGGAATGCATTTTTGAGAATAAATGTTGAACACCAATGTCTTCAGTGTAAAAACGTAACGATAGTTGTCGGAGCTCTCAACATATTGAAAGTGAGTGCTCAGAAGTTCCAGAATTTGAGGGAAGGCTGCTTTAACGTAACAGACTTTACTCTGTAAAATAAAACATAAAAAATTCTCAGTTTTAACATTCATTTTCATTTCACACCCCCTGTTCACATTGTGAAAAATAGTAAATAAACACTATGTTAGAAATAATATAATGTAATATACAGTGTAGTCCGTAAGTATTTGGACAGTGACAGAGTAAAGACAAAGTAATTGGACAAATTATCTAACTTAAATTAAGTCATCATATTTAATATTTGGTTGCATATCCTTTGCATGCAATGACTCCCTGATGTCTGTGACCCAACAAGATCAAAAGGCTCTTGATAGGTAATTGTACAAGTGATGCTATAACCTCTCTGCATTTGAATGGATCTCTATGGGAATTGTGTGTGGGGGGGGGGGTCTAGATTAAGCTGTAAACTACAGTGTAACTGTATGGAACACATGGTTGGCTAAATGGTTGTAAGTCATCAAGGATCTGAGATATCAAACGAGCCTCAAACCATCACTCTGCTGCCAGATATGCAGTAGATGTGGATGGATCACTTCTCCTGACTTATCTTTCCATAGATTTCAATGGGAAAATAAGTCAGGAGAAACAACCCTTAAAGCTGACAGTCTGTACTTTAACCTTATAGTCACTGTTCCATTTCAAATCCAATGTGCTGGAGTACAGAGCCAAAATGAACAAAAAATGTGTCAGTGTCCAAATACTTATGGACTGCACTGTATATATAATACACATTTCACAACATTTATGCTTTTAAAAATAAAAAAAAATAAAAAAGGCTGCACAGCAAAAATGGCGGTGTAAATCTAACACTGCTGGTGTACATTTATCATCTTAGGGTGAGACCATAGTCTCATATAAACATCCATCCATCCATTGTCTTTGGACTAGACACCCTAGGGTGTTAAATGCACACCACCATTTTTGCTGTGTGTACTTCTATTTTTTTTGTAAACGCTTGGGGTGCAAGCCTCAGTGTGCAAGCTCCTCATTATTTAAAATAAGAAATGCTTGGATTGGTGAATGTTATCTATGCTGTTACTGATGAAATGAAAGGATAAAACATGTATACCAAACTTTGACGCTCCATGAACGTGTAGGCTATTGAACAGTCATTTTGCGACTGGTTCTCAATCTGCATAATGGGGGGAAAAAACAATTATTTGTACATATATAAATATACACACATTAATGCCTGACATCAAACATACAGTTTTTCACCCAAGAATATATAACTTGAATCAAACATCGGCGCATAACATTAAACCTGACAATGTTAGTACTCAAATTAATTGTGTGCATTGGGCTTGGAGTACCAGGTGGTACCATTCCCACATTTTTCACCCTGCTTGATTACTGGTATGAACGGAATATGTTGCTAAATACAGTATATTCCATGTACAATGCTTCCCTGTCTGCGAACCAGAGTTTGACAAGTGCTGACCATGCTACAAACTAACCATTAGTATCAGTGAGCATGGAGAAGAGGAATGTGTATAGTAAAACAGTAAATTGTCCAATTGCTCCATTGCCGACTACAGCTTGAGATCTATGCAACTTTTAGCACTTAATTAGGATGTATAACAATTTGTTAGCTGGTTGCCATTGAACATACTTGTTAATGTGCAGTTACGTTAACTCTGACGTTTAATGAAGTTTCCAGTTGAGAGGTGCCTGTATTGATTTGTAAAAACTGCATAGATTTGTGTATAACCTGGCAAACAGATCAACGTGGCTTGCTTTAACCTATCCTATATATGAAATGTACACAAAATATGGGGCCCTATCTTACACCCGACACTAAACGGCGCTAACCCAAACGCAAGTGTCTTTGCTATCTTACACCCGGCGCTGGGCTCATTATAACGCCTAGCGCTCACATCGTTTAAATACCATGTATTCGTGCGCCGATTACAAGTGAACTGGGCGTGTTGGTCTTAAGATGAGCAGTGGCCAGGATCATTTTTGGCGTATTGCTATCTTGAGCCAGCAGAAAGCGCTTGCACTAAAACCACCACAAACCTGGTCTATAGTCATGTCGCAGTTGTTTACATGTTATTTTAACGGCGCATATAAGTGCGCCTACATAGGCGCATTCACCCTCCTTTCTGTTACACACAGGGGCGCGCACAAGCATGACTAAAAATATCAAGATTACAATGTGAAATATTATTGTGTAGGCTATATCAAAAAATGCATAATAATAAAATGGTCCATAGGTCAAATACCATATACCTGTCCCACAGCGAAAGGAAATACCGCATTAAATTGCTTTCAGCCCACCATCAACATCCAGGCGATGTGCGATGGTACGTGTAAGGTTACATGTATACACTATTCGCAATTATCCTGGATCAAGGTATGACTTAGCCTATATTTGCCAAAAATTCCTATAATCATCTGGGTGGACAATGGCTATCCATTAAAAATGGCTTTCCATTTGCTGATAACATATCAAGCCTAATACGTGAATTGTCAATGATGGGAAAACTCGCGCACTGCAATAGACGGACATTTGAGTTCTGAAAATGCGCTTCAGATGTCATTACAATACAGCTCTCTAGGCCTACAGCCTGTAAGTAAATAGAATGGTTTTGACTGAAAAAAGTTCAAAACCTTGTCCAGTGAATTTTAGTGCATTCATTGTTTTTCAAATAGCCTAGGCTACAGCGGATTCGCTGTGCATAAGGTTTTTTCAATGGCATACGGTTAATAGATATGTCACCATGTTAACTGAATTTTAACCGTGTTCTTCGTCCTTCATATTTTTTAAATGACAGTGACAAGGTTTCCATAGTCTCAGCTTATTAAAACCCCACTGTTTTCACCTGTTATTCCATAACTGAACAAAACTATTTTAAAGAGAACTAAGTGTCTAATTATAAACGAAAAGAATTTGCAGCACGTTACACAATTAATTCACAATTAATTTTAATGCCATTCTCTGCATGTGCAGGTCTGTTTCCCCTGCTGTAGATCATACTTTTCACGGTCTTCCTGGGAAAGTGGATTGTTTAGCCTAAAAGCATTAGTCTCCGCTATGAGTAAAACAGGTTGGTCACATTTCCATAAGCAGGACATTATAAAACAAGGGAAAATATGTGTGAACCTATGGGCTGCCAACCTGACAGCTTTATTGTATTTAGTGTCATCATTAAGGCAAACTAACGTTATTTATGTTATTAATCAAAATTAGAATGCAGGTAGCCTAATGAACTTCGGATGAAGCTTGAACATCAGTTCAATGCTTCATTGCATAATCAAACGAAATTCGTTAAACAAGCAGGCTAATTTGGCATTTTCTAAGGTGAGACGGAAGCCATTGGTAGCTTATTCTCAGCTGTTGCAGGTGCTTTTAACGAAATTAAACCGCATATATTTTGTAAACAGCACTGTCAGGAATCACCAGGAACTCATAATGGTAAGTCCAAATAATATTGTTCATAGGCTACTATTGATCCATATAGCCTATTCCTTGATCGCATTAAACACGCATGAGCATGTCTGTTTCGCCATCATATAAGCAATCCACCAAGGTGGAAAAGCAGGCTTTTAAAGGGAATGGGATATGACATTTTTATTGGTTTATTGCATGTCACGCCCAAGATTAATGAAGAGACTAGGGGTGCGTCCCGATATTTTTCACTCCCCACCTCCTTGACTACCACCACTCTCCTACCCGGAAATATGCAAAACTGCCTGAACGTTTTGAGTACAAGTATTTGCATGTACAGTATCCAATGTACATGACATTGCGGTTTGCGTCGAGACATTCATTAATATGTAAACATTAATACGTAATTAACATGTAATCAGCGACATTAGATTAAAAAGATCCGTTTCCGGGGCACGGAGTAGAGGAGTGGTCGTGGAGGAGGAAAGGGGGCATTTTTCGACTATTGGGACGCACCCTAGGTTCAGACCATTTGCACGTTGCATCATGTTTAGCGCCCAAAAAAACACACCGTTAAAATAGCAAAAGTGGACTTGGACACGCCCTAAATGCACTTAACGCCATGCACTTAGACGACGCGGTAAGATCACCAAGATAGAGCCCATGGTATCTTAAGCCACCCGCAATAGCAGCACCAGTGTCGTTTGACACGCTGATTTCAAGTTGCATGCTTTTCGGTTTTGACTGTATGTGATCAAAACGAGTGTAGCCAACCCAATGAAAGATGAACATTCGGGCAGCACCGGGGCGAATGAGCTAATGCAGTGGTTCTCAAACTCGGTCCCGGGGGACCACTGTCTATGCTGGTTTTCAACTGCAATTGCAATTCCGGAATTTTAACAAGCTGTTAATTTTTCTTATTTAGGTGCTTCTGTTTAGAGGGATTATTTACCCTCTTAAGCCACATTGTGTCAGAAATGGCTATGCATGCCATGAAGAATAAACGTCCCATATTCACATGGGGATGCCTTCAGTTTGACTGCTTTGCAAATCACAATAAAAAACAATCATTTAAAGCAACTCTGTATTAAGTATTCTGGCAAACAAAGCGTGACGCGAGTCGTGTGGTGACTCACCAGTTGTTTTATATTTAGGAGGTGCTCCTTTGTCACCGAGTGCCTACATGGGCCAGGAACGTCACCGAGGACCAGACGAAAGCACATGATGAGAAAAAAAGCACTGACGCCTTGCCTGTGGACAAAAAAACACATTGCAATCGCATAACACAGTGCTTCCCAAACTTTAGTCTAATGGCTAACGTTAGGCTACTGTTACCTAACGAAAATGACCTATAGTAAAAACTATAGTACGTCGACAGCATATACTATACAAATACTATAGTATTACAGTAGTTTTTTCATACACACTATAGTCATACTATTGTCCTATAGGGATAAATACTAAATAATTATTATAGGGGGTGAAAATACTATAGTGATACTATTGTACTATAGTGACAAATACTATAGCATTATTATAGTGGGCGAAAAAACTATAATATTCTTATAGTTTTCTAGAAGTTAACTATAGCAATCCTATAGTTCATTTTTGTATATCATGCCACCACCGCAGATAACTTCAATGTAAACAATGGGGAAATTAAAAGAAACTCAAACACACAATGCACATGATCAAACTTTAGCTATGATAGATCACCAGCAACAGTATGCACAATAACGTAGCAATTTAGCAAAGTATTTTTCCCGATATGAAGAATCTGCCCGGTGAATTGCTTGAATCCGGAGATGCTGAAGGTATCCTGTAAAATCTAAGTTTTCCCTCCTTCGTCTTATTGTTTTGGCACCCAAAGACGCAACAGGTTGATGCCATTTTAGCAGTTTGTTTAATTTAGAAGCAGCTAACTATCTATAAATGTGCGGTCTCATCGGCTGTTTGGAGGAATAAACAGATTGTTTTGTTACAGTGCACGCGCATGTTGTTGTTGTTATGACGTTGTCTGTAAAAAGGGTCTATTGCATTTCTTACATAAAGTGTATTAGTGTATCATTGGAGCACAAGGTAGGGACTTGCCGCAATTCTTAAGATTAAAATGCTTGTACACATAAATGACAAAAAGATCAGTTTTTTGCTTTTTCTCCAAATTTCAAATGGCCCCATCATATTAATCTGTGCTCATTCCTTCTTATCACAGTGCAGTTCACAAGTTGGACTCAAAGGAAGGCACAATGTGCGGCTTAAACCCACTCGACTGAAACCCTCCTATCCTTGGGCGATGCTGGACTCGGCCACAGTTGGCAGCTGGCATGGTCCCGACCATGGGGCCCATCCATGCGGTGCCTACAACAGTGCCTTAACCCTCATATTATGTTCCGGGTCTGTTTGACCCGATTCAATGTTTGACGACTCTTAAAAACCAGTTAAACTTATTTTTCATCTTGACAATATATGATTTTTCCTAATTTTGTGGGATTAAATAATAAACACACAATAAACATAATGCTATATTTTCAAAAGGTCCTGTACCAACTTTGTATATAAAGGTGTTTTGTGGGGTCATTTATGGGGTAGCTGCAAAAAATGTAAAGAAAGTTACAGCATTTTTTTGTTTTTATTTCTGTTTTTTGTGGGTAATTCTGGTGGCACTTTCCCATAAAGATTTTAAACGTCACAAACTTACCTCAGGCTCTAAAATGAGATTCATTACAGATTTTTACTATTTTGGGATAAAAGGCTAGTCAATTTGGAGACACACAAAAGGTCATTTTTTATATTAAAATAGTTTTGCGTCAGTTGAGACTTTTAGGGTCAATCTGACCCCAAACATAAAAGACATAATTAATCGGGTGAGCCGCCCAGCAGCTAATGTTTACATTTTAAACAATGAAATAAATACCCTGATTTAATGTGATTCACAGGCCCATTACGCAAAGAATATTCTGGACCATTTCAGAATATAATGTTCAATTTTCTGGATTAAAACAGAGGGGAAAAGGGTCTTGATTCAGTCAATTTTTGCCCTTAACTTTAACTTAAAAATAAACATGTAATGTTTCAGAAAGCACTTCTCAGTGAACGTGCTATGCCAGTGTTCAACATGCATTCCTCAGGTGCTCTTGTATTGTAAGTTTAGTGAATTTTTCCTTCCTGATTCTCAAACCACTGGATGATGTCATTGCCGTGTTGCACAATGAGAGCTTTTTCTGTAAACCGCTGTCTTCCAAAAATGTTGCACTGGTGCTGGGGGTGCTGTCCATCTCTATCTCTACAAACCCTGAATGAAACCAGATGTTTTCCAGTGGTATTCTGCAGCAGAATACCAAGATCCTCATCTGGCAGTGTGTGGATCAGGAGACAGTTTTACGGGTAGAGATCATCCTTCTTGCGTGAACGACTCTCTCTGCTGTTGCTTATAGCTTATTTTGTAGCCCGGACAGTGCTTTAGCATGCTTATCATATTATTCATGACTTAGTCCACTTTTTCAATAGCAATATTACAGAAGGAAAGGTTTTTTATAAAAATGCCTTAAAATAGGATTTTATAAGTGTATGTATGTATATATGTGTATATATATATATATATATATATATATATATATATATATATATATATATATATAAAACAAAGAAAAAACAGGACAGGGGCATTAAATAACAGCAGTAGAAGAGAACTTGTTGCTTTCAGGTGAGTAGAATGCCTTAGCAACACCACAACCACTTGATTTCTAAAAATTTAGATTGGCTCACAAATCTACACACATCCCCTCTTAGTGCGGACAAATGCAGCACATTTTAACTGAGCCCAAGCTTCAAATGGATCAAGGAAACAAAAACATGCTAAACAGCACTGAACTGCAAGGCCCAGACTTAAAACCAAGTTCAGAAAACCACTACACTCACAATTAGAGCTGGTGCATAGAACCATAGATACTGGTTGTAGGCTTTGCCACATGCAAGGTTTTCATCATTGTTTTGTTTATTAGCCTTAAGCACTACAACAGGAAGGTGAACCCTGAAAGGGCCACCATTTCATGCTAGCCAGCCAGCAGAGGTATGGGGGAAGAGATACACTGAAGGCCCAAAGAAACCAGCCAGGTAATGAGTTTCTGAAGCTCCCAAAGAGTTTGACCTGACCAAAATGGAGGCAAAGCTGGCTTGGACATTGAGGCACAGCATACTAAAAGTGCCTGACCAGACCACAATGGGCTATGGAGAGTTCTGTAGAAAGCCCATGACTTTTCAAAGGCAGTGAAAAAGCCTCCCGGTTGATTTGTTACATTGGTAAAGCTGAGTGTTTATTGTGATTTCTGAAGGACAGTTACTTCTGGCTCTGATTAATGAAGTCACTTCTGATTTATATTAACAGTTCCTCTTCCATGCAGTGGCACATCTGATGCTGCTTTTGATATGTTTTATGAGTCAATAATCTGCCATAGCCACAATGAGACAGGTCTGGTTCTGACATTCTCTTAGAGGACACTGCATAGTATTCTATATTGGTCATCAATCAACTTGAGTGAAAGGGTGACACAACCAGGGTGGCCTTTTCACAGTCAGACAACTTGATCTCTATCCCATTTCCCAAATTAAAAAAACTGTTTTTTTGCGGGCGTACTATTAAACATGTTTTTTTTATTTTTTATTGGACAGTTCTATTTGCAACATAAATCATATAGTTTAGAATTGTTTAAATATGTAATACAATTCTATATGTAAACAGTAAAGCTTATAATATAATAAGTAGATACAGGAGTTTCATAACTAGGCCTTATCTTATTAATAAATGTAATTATCAATAAAGTATGTCATTTGCATCACCCCAACCATAACCAACACCCAATTTCCAACTGTAGTTCACAACTGTCTTCTCTTCCTCTCACCTCATCTTCGGTAGCATCCTAGAATGGCAAACTATAGCATAATGATATTTACCAGTGTTACTTCGCTATTATCAGTGAAATAGTATAAACAGTAGATTTTATAGAAAATGCCCTGCAAAAAAAGAATGAACAGGCCTATTTCTACAATGGACATAGCTTCAATTTGGTGCACTGACCATGACAAAACAGCCCTTATGAGATCCACCAATCTATTTGAAAATAAAATAGAGAAAATGTTTATTTGCAATCAATCTCATTGTGAGATCACTGTCACAAAATCGGGACTGGTTTGTTTGCTCTCAAAAAGGAGTCTTGAATTTTGAAACACTTCCGCTTGAGCGCAAATAAACAAAAGGACTGTCCCATTTCTCATTTTAAAAATGTAAAAATTAGATCAGACCGATCTCCTTAGTCCTTACCCTCCACCATCAACAAACTGTCTGATTGGAAAGTTTAAAGTTCATGTCCCCTGTCAGTTGTTGCGTCCATCAGAGATGCCGGATTTAAGTTACGTCTTCCTGAAAGTGGATGTCCCAAAAAGGCAATAAATGCTATACAACTGACCAAAATGTACAACAAGCAACCTCACAACAATGCAACCCAACACATTTGATAACAGCTGTTATAAATGGAAACTGGGCTCAAACAACATATGGAGCTATCTCTCATTCTCTACTGTATTTTTTCTTCACCGAACCAACATGGGGATATGATTAAGAATACCCCAATTACTCTGACAAAGAAAGATAAAACAACTTGTGTAACAACACTTTAGATTACCAAAACTGCTATTCTGCAATCGGCACTTCCTGCTGGAGTGTCGTCTTCAGCACCCAGCAGCATATCCTGGTGTGAAGGCTGTGAAAATGGCGCTCAATTATCCGTGTCTGTTTAGTAATAAAAGCGGAAGGAAACGTGCTCCCCTGATGCTAACTATTAAGATAAAACAAACAAGAAGCAGATTTCTAATACAGCTGGGCCTTCTGAAATTATGGCTCCTTTGGGAAGAAAAATCCTCACAGTAGCCTATTTATTCATTTGATTTATGAGACTGCAATGGTCACTCTTACCGGCCACCTTCTCTGACCTCTGCATGCCAGTAAGAAAATTTGCTTGCCATGATTTTGATTTAATTCCCGATAAATTGGCAAAGCGACAATTAACATTGGGGTTGTGTGGAAATGTTAAATTGCACATTTACCAGAAATAAGACTTTCCATGGCAGGACATTGTTGTATCAGTTTGATATTTGCTGTGTCAGATTGAGTGAACCTGAACTGGAGATTAGGGTCATAGATTCACATACCCAGTGGGAAATGCAGTTGATATTTATCTTTTGGAAATGTAGTGTGCATACCCTGAACTAAAAAAGGTACAATGCATAGGTCATATAAAATTATTAATCTAAAGGGTTTTGCCCGGGTTTCCTTGAAAAGGCACCTGTGCATCATCCGTGCATCAAATAATATCAAATATAAATATTAAACTCATTGGGTAAAAAAAAAAATGCTAATGCATCGGTTTTTATACAGCTACTAAAATAGAATCACCTTGGGCCTACAATGGCAGAAAAAGACGGCGATATGCAGTTGCAGTCCAAAAGTACTTGGACAGTGACACATTGGGCCCTATCTTACAACCGGTGCAAAGCGGCGCTAACCCAAATGCAAGTCGTCTTTGCTATCTTACACCCGGCGCTAGGTTCATTATAACGCCTAACGCTTACTTCCTTTAACTACTATGTATTCTTGCACCCATTACAAGTGAACTGGGCGTGTTGGTCTTAAGATGAGGAGTGGCCATGGATTCTTTTTGGCATATTGCTATTTTGAGCCAGCAGAAAGCGCTTGCGCTAGAAACCACCACAAACCTGGTCTAAAAGTCAAGTCGCAGTTGTTTATGTTATTTTAACGGCGCATATAAGTGTGTCTACATAGGCGTGTGCACAACGCGCATACCCTACTGTCTGTTACACACACGGGCGCGCACAAGCATGACTAAAATATCTAGATCACAATGTGAAATATTATTATTGTGTAGGCTATATCAAAAATGCATAATAATAAAAGGTTCCATAGGTCCCACATACCTTTCCCTCAGCGAGGGGAATGCGACATTATCTTGCTCTCAGCCCACTCCATCAACATCCAGGCGATGTGCGATGGTACGGGGACAATGGCTATCCATTAAAAAGGAGCTGATAACACCTATATCAAGCCTAATGCGCAAATTGTCATTTACACCTAATGCCTGAATTTCATTCAATGGAAAACTCGCGCACTGCAATAGACGGACATTTGAGTTCTGAAAATGCGCTTCAGATGTCATATACAATACAGCTCTGTTTATCTAGGAATACAGCCTGCAAAGTAAATAGAATGGTTTGGGACTGAAAAAAGTTCAAAACCTTGTCCAGTGAATATTGCTTTTATTGTTTTTCAAATAGCTAGGTCTACAGTGGGTTTCGCTGTGCATAAGGTTTTTTTCCAGATAGCCTATGGTTAAAAGAAACGGGAGCCTAAATATCACCATGTTAACTGAATTGTAACCTTAGCTATTCTTCGTCCTTCATATTTTTTAAATTAGTGACAACGTTTCCATACCCTCAGCTATTAAAACCCGCTGATTTCAACCTGTTATTCCATAACTGAACAAAAGATTTTAAAGAGAACTAAGCGTCTAATTATAAACGAAAACAAATTTGCAGCATGTTACAATTAATTCACAATTAATTTTAATACCATTATCTGCATGTGCGCTTTACACGAGCAGGTCTGTTTCCCCTGCTGTAAATCGCACTTTTAACGGTCTTCCTGGGAAAGTGGATTGTTTTAAAGCATTACGCTACCAGTAAAAAAAAAAGGTTGGTCACATTTCCATAAGCAGGACATTATTAAACAAGGGAAAATATGCGTGAACCTATGGGTTGCCAACCTGACAGCTTTATTGTATTTATTGTCATCATTAAGGCAAATAACGTTATTTATTTTATTAATCAAAATTAGAATGCAGGTAATGAACTTCGGATGAAGCTTTGAACATGAGTTCATTGCTTCATTGCATAATCAAACGAAATTCGTTAAACAAGCAGGCTAATTTGGCGTTTTCTAAGGTGAGACGGAAGCCATTGGTAGCTTATTCTCTGCTGTTGCAGATGCCTTTAACGAAATTTAACAGCATATATTTTGTAAAATAACAGCACTGTCGGAAATTACCGGGAACTCATAATGGTTTGTCCGAATAATATTTATCATAGGCTACTAGTGATCCATATAGCCTATTCCTTGATCGCAACTAAACACGCACGCGCAAGTCTGTTTCTCCAGCATATAAAGCAATCCGCCGAGGGTGGAAAAAGCAGGCTTTTAAAGGGAATGGGATATGACATTTTGATTGGTTTACGCCCAAGACACACTATAATTAATGAAGAGACTAGGTTCAGCCCACTTGCACGCTGCGCTGTGCTTAGCGCCCAAAAAACACGCCGTTAATACATAGACTGTATAAAAATATGGACAAAGCCACTGTGATGTCACCCATTGCCTTCCCACGGCCTCGTAAAAACTGAATTGAAGCTCGGAAGTCTTTTTCGCCGCCCGTTTGTACAAACTGCGCCTGCTCCGTGGAGCCGAAGAGGACTCAACCTGTCCCTTTGATTGGTCTGGCAGTGAGAACCATATAGAAACCTATCTATGCCAGTAATCCCAGGACTCAACCTGTCCCTCTCATTGGTCCTGAACAAATGTTAATACCCTGTCCAAACGACACGATATTTAAAAAAATCAGCACATGCACAGGCATTAGATGAAGGAAAGGCACCTATTGCAATTACATTTTTTTGTGTAAAAAACTTATTGACTGAGTTTTTTGACCACATTGCTGCCATTGACTTACATGGGGAAAGACCTATACTGGAGCCAACTGCAGTGGCGCTAGTGAGCAATAGCACCAGGAAGTGAGCTTCAGAACGAAAGCCCAGGCTTGGCCCCTTGCCAAAAAGTGGACTTGGACACGCCCTAAATGGACTTTACGCCATGCGCCTTAGACCAAGCGCCAAGATCGCCCATTAGGGCCCATTGTTTGTTGTTTGGCTCTGTACTGCAGCAAATTGGATTTGACATGGAACAGTGACTGAGGTTAAAGTGCAGACTTTCAGCATTAATTTGAGGATGATTGATTACATCCATATCGGGTGAACCGTGTTGCAATTGTAGCCCTTTTTATACATGGTCCCCTCATTTTATGGGACCAAAAAGTAATTGTACAAATTAACAAACTTAAATTAATCATATTTGGTTGCATATCCTTTGCCTGCCATGACTTCTTGATGTATGTGACCCAACTACATCAAAACAACTTAATGTCTTATTTTCAGGTACTCTTACAAACGATACTATAACCTCCTCTGCATTTGAACCCTCAAATTAAAGCTGAAAAGTCTGCACGTTAGTCACTGTTCCATTTCAAATCCAAAGTGCTGGAGTAAAGAGCCAAAACAACAAAAAAAGTTAGTTAGTAGTTAACATTAACATTGTGGATGAACTGAATTATTATTTAACCAAGGTGCTATTTTTATAATCTAGGCCATGTCGCACTAACAGTAGGTTTCCTGAAAGAAATCAAGAGCTGTGTCAGTTTCAGGAGAGCAAACTGATTTGTTGCAATCATTCCATTCAAGAGAACCCATGCAGCACTTTCTTATTTCATTGTTTAGTTCTAGTCACTAATGCAATGCAAAAAAATAATAATAATTATGTAAAAAATGATGCCTAGTCATTTTGTTATTATGGTTATTAAAAATTTTGAAGAGAACAGATTATTTGGTATCCTTAATGGGGATTGCCATGACTGTGCTAGACATTATTGTGAAAGCCTAAAAAACCCCACAGTATTTCATCTAAGATCTCATAGTCTAGAGGCTTCTGTACACATCCTACAGACACCATCACCGTCACTGGGAAAAAAAAAGTTCAGTGGGGTTTTTTTCCTGTGAACTTCAGGGTAGCTGTAGGTCACAACCTACAAAGTGCCTCAAGGAACACACAATATTTTTGTTGTGAAATACTGGCACATGCATAAATGCGGTCCCAGGCAGAACACTCCATTATCTGTTAGAAGAACTCTCTCCATGCTCAGGAGACTTGCTTTGGGAATAAATCATACTTTTGAACTCAGCGTTCCCAAGTCTGAAAGATGAAGGCAGTAAATCTCTGCCTCATGTAAATGAATTGCCGATTGTCTTACTTTTCCAATGCCACCAGGTCTGCCCAGTGTATAGCATTTTTATTCCTCTGGTTCATTAACTGGAAGCTTGCAAATCAAACCTGCCATGTAAGATTTATTTGAACTGTACGCACTTAAACTTTACGTGAAATATCGTCCATATTGAGAAATCCTAGTACTTATGATATCGAAATGCCTAAACATAAAACATGTGCCTACTGCAAGTGTTAATAAATAACGTGCATGAGGTGCTGAATTCTCCGAAAACTGATATTTCTACAAGTCAAACCAATGTCCTCTGCTGAAAAGGGGCTTCATTGTTCCTTAAATAATTATAAATAATTCATTTTGGCTAATCAAGGTTTTGATCTACATTTGAGTTTAGAAGTTTCAACCAAAGCCACAATCAAATGAAATGGGAAGAACTCATTTTAGGGAGTTGGCAAGCTAATGAAATCCAGCGTGGTGACCCTTACAGATCTGCAACAGACATTCATAAAATATCATATGCTAGGCTCTGGCTACTGTGACAAGCCTTCAGGCATAAATTAAAATAATTAGCACCTGTCCAAATCGTTTATGGATTTTAAAGTCATGCAAGCAACCTGTTCAAGTAACTCATGCTGCAGTCTGAATTGTTAATAAGCTAGCCTGAAATCTATTCAACAGCACACATTCATGTGCTGATTTTAAAGACAGGGCAGACCGCAAAATCAGACATTTATTTCCAATTGGTTTTGTTCATAACAAACTATATTCAAAACTTAAATAAACTCTGTTAAAAACATTGAGATATATTATAAAAAAAATATGCCTACCTTGGCTTTGCACAAAATGTGAGCTTGTTTGTATGTGTTCATCTGGCTAATCTATGCAGATAGAGAAAAGCAAAGTCCACTTTTAGATGCATTTGAGCAGTTTGTTTTCATTCTATTTGCTTTTGCTTTTTATTTCCAGTGCAGTAAATGAGTCTGAAATTATTCTGAAGAAAACAGCAAATTGTAATAAAGTTCCTGCATGCGTCTAAGAGGAGTTCCTTCTTCAACTGTCAGTCAGACTGCTGAAAACAGTGAGTCCAAGCCTCTTCCCCTGGTCTTTACTGACACCTCCTCTTTGTCTCATGTGGTTTACAGGAAATGACTACTCAGCTTCACAGCCCTCAGCCGTACTCTGTGCACTGACTGCTGCCTCAAGTCAACAGCTTAATAATATGCATTTGCATATTTTTGGCTGATAAATGTGTTAAAAATGCTTTTTATGTTGGCTTCATAATTTGCTCAACAGTTATTTTTAATGGTTGGGCCAGTTAAGTAGGGATTTCTTTTGGAGCTGTTTTGGCCAGGCCAATAGGTTATATAAAAAGAAAGACTGTAATTATGAATGCTGAAGCACAAAGTTGTTATTATTCAGGCCCTCATATAACTTGTGCATGTACAATAACTTTAACTATATTAGTCTATAAACATGTATTCTGAATTGTAGACCTAAAACCTGGTATCACAGATGACTGCAACATTGCAGAATAAAATACCAGATTTTTTATTTAATGTCTTTTTAATTGAGGCACATTATAAATATGTGCATATAGAGTTTTAATATTGCACTACCAACTGTAATTTATAGCAGTAACAACACCCTCAAACCTGATTCATTTGTAAAAAAACTGAGGGGAAAAAAACTAAGTTTAAGGGCAGAGGTAGAAGCGGGTTTTACAGTTAGGTTGGGAAAATGTAGTCACACATGATCCCACGACTACATGAGGACAGAACACAGACAAAAATGGTGTGGTCTGCATAGATATGACATGTCTGCCATGATATCAGAAAGGCAGAAGATTTAAAAATGTGTGTTGTGCAAGTGTTTAAACTAGTTTTTGACTCATCTCTAGGTCTCTTCCAACATGTATGTGGGACTGGTTGTTTCAGTTGTCCTTTTGGACTGAATCCATGGCTTATATCTTATTGTAAATCCATTGGTCTGGATTTTACAGACAATTCTTGACTTGCTTTGTGGAGCGGCCAAAATTTCCGAAGGGTGACGGTTTGCATCCCAACAAGATAGAGACACAGATGATCTCATTGAACATGAAAACAATTAATAATGAAGCACAATATTCTGAATAATAAAATTGCACAGTACCCGAGTTATTTGGCTAACAGGGCCTCTCGCTTGCATTCATTCACATTCTGCAGTGATTCAGTATGTTTAATGCCAGCATGGTGGAGCGATGCCAGACAATCCCTCCTGAACAGGGCGGCCTTTCCCAGAAAGTGTCCTAGTTAATGATAAAGACTAAGCCTTTGGCAGTGCGCCATGCATTCAGCCAGTCATTCTGGGCACTAGGCAACAACTAAGCGGGAAGTAGCCCAGCGATTATCTGTCTCTCACATCGCAATTTAAAGCCTTTCTATAAGATCTCTGAATTCTGTCGGCTGATGTCATTTATGACTCTGTGGATGATAGCAGGTTCAGCTGAGTGATGATTGCGATTTACTGTTGGGGCCTGCTTCTTAATGCCACACTCTCGCTCTGGGAAAGCAATGCAACACCTAATAATTTTTGTGGCCCATCATGCTACCCAGGGTTGTACACAATAAGCGTCGCTAATAATAATAATAGCATCTAAGGCTGGCACAGAAGTTTGTGCAGTTGGTGCATACAGGTGGGAACACTGTTGTAACCTTGAGCAAAAAATGCTAACCTGGACAATATACTTTTTTATTATTTATTTGGTTAAAAAAAAAACCAACAAAGAAAACTTTCATTTTCAGTTTCTTAGTGACATTTTCCATAGATGAGTGTGACTGACAGCTTGCCATCAGTGTATATCCGTAGATATTTATAAAATGAGACTTTCAATTTGTGTGCCACCAAGGATAAAGACATTTAAGTATATATTTAGTACAAGGCTTTTTTCAGCATTTAAGACTAATTTTAACTCTAAATGGAAATAAAGGACCATTGAAAATAGTGAAACGCCTGACTTGCCAAGGGGACACTTCTGTAAACAGTGTCATCAGCATACAGATGAAATTTACAATTATTAACAGAATGTAATGTATACATGGTAAAAAGAACAGGTCCCAAGACAGAGCCTTGGGGGACTCCTTTAGAGATTTCCAGTCAGACTGCATTCCATTCACATTTACACATTATTAGTGAGGTAATTACTGAAACAGAACCACATATCTTGGTTATATTATCTTCCAACCCAATAGAAATAGCTTGCCAATGACTAGGAATTATTATTAGGGATGCACCGATATATCTACCAACGATCAGATCGGCCGATGGTGTTAAAAACAACCGATGGTCAGCTCCGATTATGTCCTGTCAATCAAAAAGAAAAAATCTTATTTGTAATCCAAGATTGGTTTTCACTTGCACTTTCAAGTAATTGCACTTTGTTTTCCATATTCAGTGTTTACCCTATATACGAGAACCAACACCAGGCCAACAAAATCCTTCTTTTTGTTAAAGGCTGAAAATAATGCAAATATCTATTCATTCGGAAATCAATAAACATTTGCGCTTGGGAGCCTCTGCTTGGGAGCCTCTGCTTGGCGAGTTACTACAATGGATAGGGAATGTGAGCATGGCACCACCTAAAACAAGAAACAGCTCTAACAACAATATTAACATTTCATGATGTGCTAATATTTTGCAAAGGTCAGTCAATTGTTAACATTAATGCACAAAGTGCGTAAAACAGCTGCAAACAGTAAAACTGTGAAGTAATGCCAGGTGTGTCCCTATTTTTTCCTCCAATAGCAATTCTTAAAGAGATACTGCACAGCCTTTTCTAAGGCCTTTTTTACCGCTTCAATTTGAACTGGAACTCGTGAGTAGGTGTGGTCATATGACGATGATGCCCGTAGTCATATTATGAATATTCATACGGTCAAGGAGTGAAAGGGTGTGTCTTGGTGAACTGACTCAGCCCCACTGAACTCAATACGCTCTCTCCTCACTAGCTACTAAACAAACAACAAAATGGCGAGCGACAAGTGTGACAGCAGTACTGCAGGGAGTTTTGAGGTGGAGGAGTTTGAAAGGATTCCTTCATGGTGGAAGACTCTCCTACAGCCTTATTCATTCGAGCCACTGGCAGCAGCAGCCGCCGCCCCGGCTGTGTTGGTTGAGCAACGTCTTCGCAACGAGAGGACCAGGGATGTAACTGAATGGTAGAGCTAACGTTACCTAGCTAAGTTAGCTTGTTTGTCTGCCTAAAGTAACGTTACTATTAAATACATGCAAATACACAGCAAAACCCAGTCACACAGTAACGCTTGTATATTGAACATGGCTGGTTGTAGCACCCTCATCCACTTGGTCCGGAGACAGAGAATTATTATCATTTATTAGCTAACATTATTCATAAATGATAGCTAGGATAACTAGCTAGATAGCTAAGTTACCAGTTCTCTGGACCAAACGGGGCTAAACTCACACACAATAGACTGCCTTGCATTACCTAACTTATCGATATAATCTGCCGAGAGGCGGAATGTGAAAGCTAACAGAGCCGGTGGCATTGCACCGAGGATACATCTGACTCCTTGGCATAATGCAGGCAAGTTAGCTAAAGATACCAAAGTAAGACGTTGTAGATGAATAACTCTCTATGGCTACGTTCACACTGCAGGTAAAAAGCGGCCCAGATCCGATTTTTTCCTCAAAAATGTGACACAGATAAGATTTTTTATGGAAGTGTGAACAGTGAAAATCACATTGAATCTGACATTTCCAATTCTCATTTGGGCCACTTTTGAATGTGGTATTAGATTCAGATACATAACCGACTGTGTCAAAGCGACCGCAGTCTGAACAGTCCGATCGGAATTAATGTGACTTTTTACGTCACTTTTGATGTAGCTAGCAGGGCATTAGAACGTAGCGCATGGGTTAGTTAACTCACTATTGTACAGGGTAGGTTATCAACAGATTCACATTATATTATCGTGTGTTGTTATTTTAGATAAGTGGTAAATGTGCAAAGCAGTGGATTTTTTGGGGCATAAATGATACACCATAATAAGTCGGAAGTAGACTACGTTTTTATATCATTCGCGGACAGCTGCATTAACCGTTTTGTGATTTAAAATAGTGTTAGAACTGTCCATATTATTGTCTTGGTTTGTTGCACGGTATTCATTATTCACGGGTTTCTCATGTCGCTGCTTACCGAACGTTAATGGTTGTCGGTCCAATAGTTTAATCTAAGGGTGCGCAGTGATGTTAGGCTATAGCCTAGGTAACGTTGCACATGAAGTTGAACAGATGTGTCGTGTGATAGCTTTTTTATATTGTGTACTTTAACACGGCTGGAATGCTGTATTGACCAATCTGCATCCAGAACTATCCATTTTATAAATGTTATATCGACTGGTCTCACTAGTCAAACGGCCGAGCGCTCCATTTTCTTAACTCGCCCGTCCTCATTATCATTAATTGCTTGAGTTTCACTGAAACCGCCCATGTCACGGTCCCCCCATTCCTGGCTCTGATCTCGCATTCATGAGTCCCTCTGCACAGAAGTAGCAGCCATGGCAGCACAAAATGCTAGTAAAAACCATGGCTTTTTCCCCCGTCTCCTCACCCTTATTATTAGCTCCACTGCACATCAACTTTAAAATTAACGCAGAAGCTGTGACTTTGATGACTTCCTTTTTGTTGTTGTTTATTTCTGCAGGCTGTGTAACGGGCGCTATGTCTTTTGTTTTTGTTAATTTGCACGGGGCAGTTGAGGAGAGCAATCGGTTCACACTGGAATCAGATATGGGCCACATAAAAAAATTAATGTGAACAGCCAAACAAAAAAACAAAAAAATCGGATCTGAGCAATAAATTGAAATTGCGCACTAAGGCCTGCAGTGTGAACGTATAGCCTTAGTAACTCGATATAAGTTGTAATATTAACGTTAGCAGTAATACAAAGCAATTTGCATTTGAACTTGAACTAGCTAGTTAGCAGTACCAAGGTCTCAGTCTCAGAGGAAAAAAAAAAAAATTGGTCTCTGCTTTTATACCACGTGCCCAGCCGAGACCACCCCTAGGACCACCTCAACTCCACCCATTTTTATGTTAAGGATCTCGTGACGTCACGAATCTGAGGAAGCTTGCTTGCTTCCAGGTCCTTTGGTGAGTCGTTGCTGGAAACTTGCCGTTGGAGTCCTTCTGTCTGTTCAACAAGTGGTTTCCTTGGGTTCCTTTGTGGTTTGCGGTTTGTGGTAACGTAGGCTACACACGTTTCTCTGCCTGTCGCTTTAAGGCTACGCCGTATGATGGTAGCTCAGTGTAGCTAGCCGTTTTAGTGGCTTTCGCAAACACGCTAACTGAGAGCTGGGTGAAAGAGTGGTCGTTGTGGCCGCATAACCCGAAGGAGGGAGCAGTTCTCCCCGCGTGTTCCTTGCCTGAGTTGGCCTGAACAAGAAGTATGCTCAAAGTTTTATAGAACCGGGTACTCGGTCCTGATTGGTCAAGGATCACATGACTGCCCAGGATCACATGACTGTTGCATGCTGGTATATGTAGTCTTTTGGAAATGCAGTCCAGGGTCACATAAATGCGGTTTGATTCCCAATGCACTACATAATCATGAAGACGCTTTCACCGTGTGTGAAGCGTTGTGGAGCGCACTATTGGAAGGTGGAAAATGCGCTTCAGGTGCGTGCACAAGTCTGGTTGCGGACTTGTGCTAGACGCGAACCCCAGAGAAGCCCAATACATGGCCGGTTTCGAGGCATGTCAACGTCTTATAGAAAGTTCTTTTGAAATAAAATCTTTTTCCCACTGATTTTCCTTGCCTCAATATTATGTATTTATGTAGGGCTAATAGGAATGCATTTATGGATAATTTCCAAATACATAAAAAAAATTAAATAAATGTAAATATTGTTGCATCTAACATCACTTAAAAAAACCCAATCCGTGGTTATGGTAACCGTAAAATGAAATGAATACTAACATGAAAAATCTAATAAAGTATGTGATTTTTGGGCTTCTAAGACGCACTTAGCCGTCTACGACTGGTCAGGAGTAATCGTTAATCTACGAGTGTTTCTAAGAGCGTCGTAAGTTAAGCTGCTTTTGGGAAATGCACACAGTGTGTCATGGTTTATGACCCTTTTTTCCCTTGCGGTCGTGTTCCTCGGTCGCCACACGTGGGCGTTGCTCTGTTAGTGGAGTTTTGGCTCCGTCTTGTCTTTTCGCGGAGAAGTCTCGTCAGTGTTTGCCAGTGAGCTATATAAGCCCATGTTCCCTTCGTTCTGGGCTTCGATATTGTTGATTTGTATTGTGGTGTATTGTCTGGCATTATTTGTGCTGTTTAGTGTGCGGTATTATTTTGCCCTTTGATTGCTTAGCCAGTACGATTTTGTCTAGGTTTTTTAGGAGACCATTTTTGCTCCAGAGTGTTTCATTGGAGTAATGCGGGACTTGCCTTTGTGGATATATTAGGACTTTTCCCCCCTGGCTTTTGTTTGTCTCTGCTTCCTGGTCTTTCCTTGCTTCCGTTGCCTAGACCTTTTGCCTTCTCTGTCTCTCCCTCCTCTCTGTCTGCTTTCTTCCGTGAAAGCGAGAGGAGTCTGTTTGTTTGTGGATGTATTTGTATAGTCATTTCTTACTAAGAGACTGGGCGTTTTTATCGTACTGACAAGCAGGGCTTTATTTATATTGAGAGGCAGGGCGTTTATTTTCTATGAATCTCGCGTTAGTCTTATAGCCGGTAAATGGCCGGTGCACCTGTCCTGTTCGTCCTTCGGGTACCTGTCTCCGTACATGGAGTTTTTTGGCGATTTTGGCTCAGAACTGTAGTTCTGTTTCGTCAGTCGGTACATGTCTTCCTATAGGGAAGACTGGGCGATGTTGTGGACATGTTTGTGTGTGACTGCGAGTCTCTGAAAGTAGCCTTGGAACTTTAGCTCTCTGTTCCTTTTCACCTCGTTACATTCCCCTTTATTGAGAGGCAGGGTGTTAGTCTTTTAGCCAGTAAATGTCCGGTGCAGCTGTCCTGTTTCACCCTTTTTACCTGCGGGACGATTTTGTTCGGAACTGTAGTTCTGTTCGTTCTCCGGGTATGTCTCTCCTCATATGGAGCTTGGGCGATTTTGTTGACATGTTTGCGTTTGACTGCGAGTCTCTGAAAGTAGCCTTGGAACGTTAGATCTATGTTCCTTTTCGCCTCGTTATATTCCTCTTTACGGAGAGGCAGGGCGTTTATTCTCTATCAAATTTGCGTTAGTCTTTTAGCCGGTAAATGTCCGGAGCAGCTGTCCTGTTTCTTACTTTTTACCTGCGGGACGATTTTGTTCGGAACTGTAGTTCTGTTCGTCCCCTCGGGTATGTCTCTCCTCATATGGAGCTTGGGCGATTTTGTTGACATATTTGCGTTTGACTGCGAGTCTCTGAGGGTAGCCTTGGAACGTTAGATCTTCATTCCTTTCGCCTCCTCGTATACTAATTCGTATTAGTTTGCAGTGTTTGTTGGCTGTATGTTTTACTTGTGCCATTACGCTACTCGCCTGTTCTTATGCGTCTCGTTACCAAGATTGGGCGCTTATTATTTCTGGCTACTGAGAATCCTGTCGTTGCGCTTCTACTTATTGGCGTGTGACAGTGAGCCGGTTAGTAGCGCCGGTAGGTTTGTTCATTGTCGTGTCCCCCTCCCTTACAGGGTTTCCTGTTTAGTGGCCTTAGGGCTTAATGAATCCCCCTTGCTGCGTTTGGCTCCTCCTACCTCACACGTCACACCGCCCTGAAAATTCTCAGGGAAACACTGATATTTCAGGAATGCTTTTTCAGTTGGAGTAATGTATTTTAAGTTGGATGAATGCGAAGAAACGCCATAAAAATAAATGTTTAACTTTGTTGCATTACTTTAAAGTTGTGCAATTAAAATTGTGTTTTTTTAGAATGCCAAGTTTTTAAACAGCTGACCATAAAACTTATGCAAGCACAACTACCAAAACATCGGTACAGATATTAGTATCGGACGATGGCTCGCCTAAATGATCAGAAATCAGTGTCGGGCAGAGATTTTCATATTGGTGCATCCCTAATTATTATGTACATCACATAATGCAGAAAGCATATGGCGCTTTCGACCAGAGGAACCTTTTCCGGAACTCAAGAACGTTTTGGTTTTTGACCTCCAGGAACCCAAGCCAATTTTGGTTCCTGGGGCATGGTTCCTATCCCCCTTTTTAGTCCCTGCTCATGAGGTCATACTTTTCAGTTGAAACTATTGGGGTGGAGCTTGCAGTACTGAATATTGCTGATTGGTCAAACACAATATTTGCAAGAGTCACCAAGCAGACAAGCCATTTTTAAATATCAGCAACAGAAAAACATTTAGCAGCAGCTAGAGATCAATTAATTTTTAGGACTTCTGCATATCACCCTCAGATTTTGCACACTTGTGGACATGAAGTTTCAGATCCAGGAAATGTATACTTTTACCTGTTTCACATATGTAGCTCTCAGTATTTCATTACAAACTTAAAAAAACAATGTTTTTTGTTGCATTTTTCCAAAGTGTCTGCAGTTGTAGCACTTTAGTTTATTTTTATAATTTAGGTAATCTAAGTTAGTATTGGAAATTGTACAACTGTCATTTAATGTACATTATCAACTTATCAAATGTGTCACCTCTCTGGCACATGTATGTTTTGTCATATCAGCTCAATAAATAAATAAATAAATGCTGTATATTTCACAGCGGGTAACTTGCTTTGAATGCCTTATTTGGAGCCGTCACTGATGCGCACACAGATATCCGTAACCAAGCATAATCGATTAACCATCAACCATCGCATATTTTCCGTCACTTCCTCCCACCTAATCTTCATGGTTCTCGAGGAGCAGTGCGACAGCAAACATGAATGTGCTCCAGGAACTGTGTAGTCCCTGTTGTTGATAGTTACTGCCTTTTTTTAATCCATACAACCTGTTTGAAATGGGCCAATAGCGAGGCTGCAGCATTCTTAAAAAAACTGTCTCAAAGAGTGGTCTTAGAACCCTGAAAATGAACATTCATTCACTCATTGAGATAATTTTACTCATTTAAATGCTGAGCTTTTATTGTGTGTGGCCTAATTGGAGCTAAACTGGAGTTAAATTGAGGAATTTAAGAAGCAGGGAAATTGGTTGATGTATTTTCAGGCGATCTAGATTCATCAAATTGCTGCAGGTTTAATTTCCATATGTGAAACAGCTACTGTCGCCTTCAGCAAAGCACTGAACATGAGTTGCTGTAAAAACTGATAGAATGTTGCAAAGCCTCCAAATGGCATGTTGTGAGTCACTGCTTCTTTCCTCTCTATGGTCCACCAGCTCTCTGTGGAAGAATCCACACTGCCCAACCCCAGTCATCCAGATGAAATCCAGCCAAATGAAACCTCCCCTTCCTGGAACAATTGTGGCTGCCAACCACAATGTTCCTATTTAAAATTAAAATAAAAGTGTCTCAAAATGGGTAACAGTCTTGCTTATAAATACATTTTAATAATACATGCAAAAAAGCAAATGTCTGTGCTCAATTCCTCCTGGCTATTGTGGTTCCTCTTGCCATGGCCTGTTAAAACCACGCATTAAACCTCAACTTAATGTATGAGCATTAGCATCATATTAAGTGTCACAAAATTAATCACCACAATTACTCTGATCCTAAACAGTGAGGAGCTGCTGTTTTGATAGCATTAATTTTGGAAGAGGACAATATGCTGCCAGTGAACACAGTGTTCGGGGTTTTGGGATTTCTGTTTTCACTCCCGTTCTTTCCCCTTGACCATAAGGCAACATACTGGGAATACACAGCCTTCCTGAGTGCAGATGTCATTAAATGTTAGTGCATGATGTTAAAGCTGATGAATGGACCCTGGAGGGTTGAAAGTATGTAGTTTGGTGCATGTGGTGGTTTGCTTTAAATAATCATGCAGTTTGCTATAGAAATCAAATTTCTTTTGTCATTTTTTGCCATTTAGTGTGAACCACCCCATGAACAAACATCCACATGATTACATGACAAATGTACCTTTTTTTTTTTTTTTTTTCCCCCAAAGTGCTCTTTTGGGAAATTAGTTATAATATAAGATGACCCAGCCTATAAATACATTTATTTCACATTAACAGCAACCGTTTAGATTTTTTTAATTTATTTATTTTTGCCTTGTTAGTTCAGCACCAGCTTTTATATCAATGTCTTGCCTTGGATTGTGTGTGGCACTGTAAATAATGATATTAATAATAATATTTACTTATATATGTATATATACATGTTTCTTGGCTCCTTCTCCTCCTATCCAGTTGCATATTCTTAGCCAATAGTACTGTTATTTCCATCAGCCAAAGATGGTACAGATCAAACCCATCCATCTTAGTGTTGTGGTTCATGAAAATGTTTATTTTCATACATTGCACTGCTGCAGTGGTTAGCACTGTCACCTCATAGAAAGAAGGTACCAAGTTCCAATCCCGACTGAGGGCCTTTCTGTGTGGAGTTTGCACGTTAAGTTATACTTTATTGACCCAGTGGAGTAATTTGTCCTCTGCATTTGACCCATCCTAACTACTTAGGAGCAGTGGGCAGCCACAGTGCAGCGCCCGGGGACCAACTCCAATTCTGAGCCAGTGCCTTGGTCAAGGACAATGGCAGGACTTTACCTAACCTGACATACATGTCTTTGGTTTTGAAAAAACCTCTTCAAAGGGTTAAAACCACTTGTAACCCTCTGTAATGTGATTCTGGCCCTTAGAGTTGAGAATCACTCGCAAATGGCACTTGCACCCGAAATTCCGCTTAGCTTCAGCTATTTGTGATTCAGACATTTGACTTATCCGCTGTTTTATTATCTCTTCAGTATATACGCGGCATTACATGTGCGGGGTGGTGATTTGATGAAAAACGAGGCGTGTCTGCACTTAAAGGTGGTTTATGTCTAGCACCACCAATGGAGCGTCGCAAACAAATTTCGCAAAGCAAGTTCTGTCGGAGAACCTCTCGCTGTAGCCGACCATGGACTGCTAGCAATCACGCATCAGATACTCAACCAATCGCATGCACACACCTCTAATGGAGCACCCTTTTTAAGCCAAGAATTAGTTCTCTCTGTACTACTGCTTGAATGCTGATGTGCTGCTCTTTGTTGCTTATGGCTTGTGTTAAAATAAATTTGCTGTCATTCTGCCGCGCCCTGCTGCTGCTAGCCATGCCTAGATTAACATAGGCTTGCCCTGCTTAAAATGATTTGCACGGGTACTCTAGCTCGTGTGCTGTTGCAAGCTCTGCTGCGTGACCGGTGTCCTATGCTTTCGTTAAGGCGGAGGTAGTCTCAGCCTCAGCCGCTTTGACGCACTTCGTACGCAGCGTCTGATGCATAGCCTTGCAGAAGCTGGACAGGACTGTGGGAAAACTCAGTTAGTACTCATTGGCACTGTCAATCACAGACAGTGTGTGCATATTTCCGGTATGATGCAGTGCATTGGGTTTTATCAGTCCGCCGGGAAACAAGTTAAGTTCTAAGTTCTTCTAACTAATGAAGTGAATGCTGCGAATCCATCAAGAACAATGAGTGTTTTGGACCAAGAGCTTAACGCTGGATTGAATAAAGTTTTGGAAGTTCACGGCATTCCATCTCTGAAAGATATTGAAGAGTTTGTTTTGAGGCAGATAGCCTAATTAATAAACGAGATATACTCGCATGTTTGCCGATAGGATACGTGAAAAGCCTTTCAAGCATGGCCGACCCCCTGCAAACACATACAACGCTTCCCAACTCAACCTATTTTGTTAGTCGTCTGTCCCCTTACATCGATAATGGAAGATCAGGTTAAGTACCTGACTGGCAAAGGGTTGTTTGTGGCATGTGTTGGGAAGAGTGAGGCCACTGATGTAGAAATCGCAGCAGGGCGATTCAACATCGTGTTTGGATCACCCAAATTACTTGTGGGCACCAAGAAATGGAGAGACGTGCTACAAACGGACGTTTATCTGGAACGCCTCATCGGAATGGCAGTTGATGAAGTGCACACCATAGTGCAATGGTCAGATATAATTGTCTTATTTCAACTACAGTGGAAACAGTCTCAAATAGGTTACAATGTTTTCGTCAGCTAGCCAGCTAACATTACTCGTTAGCCTAAATTGTTAATTACAGGGCAAACTGATAAAATGACCGGTTCTGTGCTCTGCATGTAGGCTAAGCTAGTGTGAACATTTGGTTTTAATATTAGTTTACAGTAATGTTTACAAAGATGTCTAAGAAGGTCTGGTCAGGTCAGGTTCTGTGTCTTTCTTCAATGTGAAAGACTGTTTTAATGGAGATCGCCGTGCCATTTTAGTACATCACATTTGTTTCATGCGGTCTGTTTTTATTGTAGCGCTGTTTCTGAATCGACCGCCCTCTGTATCGCCTCAATACGTCATGGAACATAGACGGTCTGTGGCTGGTTATCTTGCATGTCAATCAAATTTGCCATCCTGTCAAAGTGAGTGGCTCTTTACCACGTTAAGCAAGTCTATGGACCAGCCTTCGCGAGACTAAGGCGGAGGTCTTCTTGGAGTTTACAAGAAGCGGATTCCTATGTCATATAAAGCTAAGTTCAGTATGACCATTTAAGATATGCGGACCATCCGTATAGCCCGGTCTTTATTATCCCCTTAGCTCGGTTGCTTCAATGTGTTATTTATTCTAAATTTGCCAACCGGTTGTTGCTATCATTTTGTTAGTAGCCAAGTACGCCTGTCAGCATGCTAACTTTTACATGAGCCCTCGGGAGCTACACCATCTGCTTTAAAATATTAATTGGATGTGTTTACATGGGCTACTGTGCTTTGCTTATGCCCTTCAGTAAAATGGGACTTTGGTAGAGTTACATTGTGGATGTTGGTCGATTAGTTAGCTAACGATACTCGTTAGCTTTTACGAACCTCCTGACAGTAAATTTGCTCATACGTAATTGTGACTAATTCGGGATATTTCACTAGTTTATACTGCTGCTGTTTTTGTCGTGTTAAATGTTAGGTATTTGTATCCCATTGGGAAACGTTATGTTACACATTATTACCAAGAGATACTCGTTGTTGTAGCCTAGCTACTGCAAAATAGAACCTGGAAGCTAAACTGGAATTCTTAAGTTAGCCTATTATCGCTCATGGTGGCTAGCTCAAATGCTTATGTAATGCTATGCATTCTCTATCAGCCTACCTTGCACACAAATACGTGCCACCTTTTCCCGTCTAACCTCCGAGCCGTAGTTGGAGACATGGGGGAACCAAAGTTGCTAATGCTGGTGTTCTATTTTCTGGTTTCAGGACCGAGCTGCTAGCTCACAGCTTTGGGGTAATGCCCAACTTATCAACGTCATGGTCCCATGCAAATAGCGAGGACGCAGGTTTTGTTCATGTGGCTCTTTATTTACACCGATGAACATTGTACAGCTTATAGGGAGAGACCTTAAAAACCAGCCACAGAACACACTCACACGCTAACTAACTTTTGCAGTTTGATGTGGAACATACAGTTTCATTGACCACATTCTCCTGAGATGGTAAAATGAAGAAACACAGGGCCAAGTTGCATTTAATAATTTAGGAAAGTTTGGATAGCATTGCTTTGGAATAGAGCTAGTTTATTTTGTGTGAGCTATGATAGGTAATATTGTTAGTTGTAACTTGGCCACATTTTGATATCAATACTTTTAAAGGCAGGCCTAGTTTTTGCAAGTTGGAATTAAGGACTTATAGACATGCAGCGCTCTGTAGGCTGTGCGTGAGTAACTTGGCTTTTTTTTATTTTTTACGTCGGAGACGTTTTTGATCAGATATCACTTATTTTTGGTAGCTCACTAATGTTGAATAATGCATGAAGATAATGACATTGAGAGAGACATGCATACAGAATACATGCATTCCAAATAAATGCATGCAGACATTCGCGTAAGCATAACGCCCTGTACTGACGAGAATGAGAACATTTCTCCTATTACCGATAGCCCACAATTACATTAAGAGTTTGTAGATGAGCTGTATTTAATGTCTAATGAAATACAATGAATAGTTTAGTTTTCTGTAGTGCAATGGATGTATAAGGCATTTTGATTCGATTCGTAGTAGCCTAGCTTGTACCTGCTTCCTGACTAGCAGCTGACTGACGTTTCTCTGGCAAAACTAACGTTGGCTAACAAGCTTAATTGGACAACGCATATTTCCCAGGAATCTTAGCCAGAAATTAAATTCTTATTATTATTATTATTATAATTAAAAGTGTTTGCAGTAAGCTACATTGTCTGTAGACGAGAGCAATGTTTGGAGGCTATAGTCATTTTTTAAAGTGACTAACCATGAATCAGATATGTTTGGGGAATTGGTGGTTTATAAATCCAATCTCTTAAAGGATTGCAGCTTTTAGTAGGCTATCATCAATTCTTAATTTTCCTAGTAATTCATTTTATGGTGACATTGTGTTGTGTGAAAAGGATTAACTGAACAGAGCTGAAGTGAAGAAATGAATGAAGACATAATAAAGAAATGTTGGCCGATGCGAGCGTTGAAGGTTCGGTTTCCACAGTGAGTCAGACATGACTGCAAGAGCACACCAGGCTCCACACAGACAAGTTTTTTTGTCTGCATTTGCGTGTGTGAGATTAACTGGGCCATTGGCTACATGTTTTAGTTATAGAATTTCTTTTTACATTAAAGGGGCTATATGTAACACATTGACTGTACTAAATCATAAAATGACCATGATATTTCATCAGAGATTAAGGAAACACGCTAAATCGAAATACTGGCTTCTCGACAACAAAGCTACAGCCAGTATATTCTCCTTTGAAATTTCCATTCCGGGTCGGAACGTCTGTTTTTGTCCTGTGTGATTCACTATTCTCTGAGTTGACTCCGCCCACTGCCCATTTTGACATGCCGGGTTGCCTGATATGAAACAAATTGGCACACAAACACAGCGCGCTGCAGCTATGGAAGCAAGCAAACAAACTGGATCAACTGCGATGGTACTAGATTCTACCAAACCTAAAAAGCCTCGTCCTCTTTCGAAACAGCTCCACGACCAGAGCCGTGCTAAAACACGGGTAAATCTTGGCCTGGCATTTGAAAGATGGAGACAGCTTAGAGCCCAGAAGGCTTTCAAGACCGATGCCGTGTTGTCTAATTTTTTCCTGAACAGGTAAGCATTGAGCTTCAGCTAGCGTTAGCTAATTTATCACGGCTACTAGCTAGTTATCTATCCTATCTAATGCAAACCAGATACCTGTTTTAGAAGAGTTTATTCCATTTTGTGACTGAATCAATGAATGTGTTCAAATTTAGCTAGCGTTAGATTGCTAGGTAGATATTTTAGTGAAACGATGTGCGTCTAGGTAAGGTATTCTTTGTTTTGAGGCTAACGTTATCTAGCTAAGGGTATCGTTCAAACAAAGGAATTTTGTTGTCTTACATTTCAGAATAATGTTAGCCAAACACTGAGATTTAGGGCACTGAGCTAGCTGAATTTCTCACTGCCACGGTTTAAAACAGGAGGCAGTCCTGAGATCACAATTAAGCTTGCAAATGGGCTAATGCAGTTATAGGCCTATAATGAAATAAAATCAGTCTTTAAAACTTATGATTTTATCAACCTAGTGTAATTTCTGCCTCCATGAATTATTACAGCTCCAGAGTGTTTTTAAATGACCAGGGGAGCTTGATGTTGTAAGCTATGTCATCCACTCTCACACCACGAAAACAGTAGGCTTCATGTTAAAATCCATGAAACCACTGGCAACATTTACGTTCCGAACATAGAATCGCCAATTACAACTGTGTTCCTCGGAGACGGCAGTAACAATGAGCCAGATACATGCTTCCTAGAAGATGTTTTTAATCAAAGCAATGTACAGTAGGCTATATGAATGAATACATTATGAAGCAGGGGTCGATTTTGGGGAGCTGAGGACTTCAAAACGATTTCAAAAGTGTTCATTTAGCCTAATCGTTATAACACTACCCAATTTGTGTTACCGTATAGAACAATGTTGCTGAAAACTTTATTTTCATTTTATCTTTGCTTGACATTTTTCGCCTGTTTCTTGCCTGTGCTATACAATCTCTGCCTCAACGGAGGGGAATGGGTGGGGTTTAGAACGGAGGCGGAGACTTTTTTGATTGTAAACACAGGACTACAGCCAGGCTAAAAATCCTACATAGTGCACCTTTAATGCAACAATGCGATGTTAACCAGATGATATTCTATGTTAAAACTTTTTTCTTTGCTTGACAAATGGCCATGGGATACCTGTTCCCATAACGTTAGCTAGGCTATTGCATAACTGCGTGGTGTCCAGTGACTGAATTGTTTAACATTGCAATAAAAAAAACATTCCTGTATGAGAAAAACATGTGCACACTGAGTCCAAAATGAAATTACACTTCAATACCAACCAGGCGGGGATCGAACCCACGTCTCTGACATACTAAGGCTTGAAGCTAACCAGAAGACCAACAGGGTAACAGTGCCCATCTGACTTTCACTATTTTGCTGTAGTAGAACTGAAATACAAGTGAAACATTGAACAGTTAATACTGGACACGTCTTTTTCCTTTACAATAAAAATATGTTTGTTCATGTGAAAATAATAACAGTGTAATAAATGAAAAGTATTTCACAGTTGCACATTGTTTTTGTAGAAAATAAACTTGTGCCCTGTTGGGCTCGAACCCCCAATCCTCTGTGTGAGAGGCAATAACTGTAACCACTAGGCCACAGTAGCTTCATGGAATACACAAAGCCATATAGCGGTTTTGTCTGTGATTCTGTGATGTGTCAACATTAGTTTGAAGCATTTTTATTGGGCGTCATGCTTGGGAGAGCAGGTATGTGATGTTGTTATCCAATGGGGATAATTATTCTTTGAGGGTACGGAGGCAGGCAGGTAGTGAGGGTCTCTGGGTAGGCAGGAAAAATGGGAAAAAGAAGAAGAAGCAGAAGGAGAAAAACTGCAAAATAACTCAAGTTTGGGGCTTTATTGTGTGGATGTATGAAGTTGTATCTGAATGGTGTGTGGTTACATGAGGGCAGAACATACAGAAGTTAATGTTTTTAAGGGCTGAGAGTCTGTGGTCATTGTGGTTACTTCTGTAGGAAACCCTGAAAAGTGCCAAACTCTCTGTACTGTATAGGTATGGGGCATGCCCCGCCAAGCCGTAACTTGGCGGATAGCATACCTGCCATCCCAATAGGCTATGGCGTATATACTTGTCTCTTAGGGCATGACAAATGCTCATTCCAATTTACTGTGCGCTGATATGTAGTAGATTAAGGTAAAAATGTCCTTGGAGTCATTATGAATAGGAACGTTAAATAAATAAAGAAACTATAGAAAAATGCAATCCCAGGACAAAGGTATACATACTGTAGAGTACAGGGAAAAGTGATGTTTTATTGAGGTACAAGAGTGAATGATTAGGCAACATATTTAGGTGTATGTAACACTGTGATGTTTTTTTTATCTTAAGCCACCAGAAGGAGCAAATGTATATGCTTTATAATGGACAAAACTAATTTTATGACATGTTTTGCACCCAGATATCTACCCCCCTATACTGATGAAAATATAGTAATTCCCACTTGAAAATTATGCAAAAGTGAGTTTTATTAATATATTAAATATATCGTACTTTTTTTTATTTAGAGCAGTGCACAATTTAGCCATTTGGATAGATTTGGAGACACTAATGGACAATAGGGTACACTGCTATATTTTGCATCATAGGCCTTTAGTAGTTTTGCATATCATCCTCAGATTTAGCAAAACTTGCGGACATGGAGTTTATGATCCAGGAAATGTGTATATATATATAATTGCGTATATATATTACCGATTTCACTTAGGTAGCTCTCAGCAAACTAAAGAAAAACATTTCCCCCCCCCCCAAAGTTTATTTGCATTTGTGGCACTTTATTTTGACTTAAATTATGAAAATAAACAAATCTAAGTTTGTAATGTAATTGGCACACCTGTCTTGTTTCATTTAAGCTATTTACCAAGTTAATATGATGCTCACACATGGAGTTATAAAGCCTTAAACAGAGCACCCCCTAAATAGGTGAAATTTGCCATCTGCGCCAAGGAGTTAACCTAAATTGCTTCAAGAAGAAAAACACAACCATATACATTTATTGTAATGAAATGCAGTTCTGTGTGATGTAGCACAGTAAGCCTTAGTAATGAGTCAGTTACAAATAGCAAAATGTTTTCTCTCCTAGATTTTCTGTAAATAAATACTTTTAATTTACCCATTTGCATTGGGCAAACAAAGCTTCAGTGATGCGTAATGTTCCAACTACACCAGGATGTTCCAGGCACAGCTGAAACACATTACGAGTCTTCATCTGATGTTAATTTCCTCCTTGTCTGAACAGAGAAGTGCAGAAATAGAACTACAGGTTTGCTATCTTAATTGTCAATTAAGGTCACTGCAAAGCCTGTAATTTAGCCATTACCCTTTAGTTTAAGGTACTTTTTAGTTTAAGGTAATTTAAGCATAGAAATTTAAGTATAAAAACTGGCATGGTTGATTGAGATGTTTATTGGGATTTAAGTATTTCATGTGAACTAGACCTGGCAACCAGTTGTATCCAGTGTTTTGATCCCATTCCAGTGTCTCCTCCACCCAACTGTCTATAAAACTTTATCCATATCTAGTAAACATTCTCAATAAATGATCTAATTACCACTAGTGAAGCATGTGGTTTCCCAATGGAGGACCAGATCTGCCAAAATAATAAATACATAAATAAAAGTATGTGCCAAAAAAAAGTTCCAGAATTATTTGCACCCTTGAAGATAAGCAAAAAAAGGCAATGAAAAAAAGTGTTTTTTTATCAGCTTGATCTTATAATCTTATACTCAGAATGAGTAGCCTTTAACCCCTTAACTAGCACTGGCCTGTAATTTGTTAAAAAGTGGTTTAGTTTATTTGCATTCATTGCTTTTTTTTTTTTTTTTGTGTGTGAAATTTTTTAATAGTCTTAACACTTTCAACGTTCTGTGTTCCACGGAAATCCACAGACGACACAAAAAAAGGAAAAGTCAGTATCATTAATCCCAACAATAATTAAATACATCTTTTAGGTGAGAAAAAAGAAACTTCCAAACATCTAAGAATTATCTTAGACGAGACCAGGGGCCACATGTATAAAACTGAGTAAAAGAACACGTAAAAGAATGCTCAGGGACAAAGTTGGAAATCTGCTAACACAAAGTTTATCATTTTCTCCCTCTGCCTTTCTATCACGGTGTCGCCATATCACATTGTGTACACATGGTGTCCAGCATGTGCCGAGGTACGCAGATTCTCACAGCACGTATTTTATACATCTGAATTTCTGTGTGGAAACTCCCTTACCCAGCTTTCTGAGGGCATTTTTCTGTTCAGCACTGTTTATACATGTGGTCCCAGGACTATGCCTGGGTTCAATAACAGTACCCATTTTATTTTCGGGCTTGTACTGAAAAAAGCTGGTGCTAGAGAAGGGTTTTTTTCTTGGAAATTATTCAAAGAAAAAAATCTTTATAAAAAAATGCTTTTTTCGCAAAAACACATCACAATTATTGGCACCCCTAGGAATTATTATGAACAAAACCTAATTGATGTATATTCTCGTTCATATTTTACCTTCTCTCTCTAAGTGGCCATCCATGACTTCCTGTGTCACTGGGATATAAATATGAGGTGACACACAGGCTAAACTCCCTTAACATGGGGAAGATCAGAGATTACACAAATTAAATGAGACAAAAGGTTGTTGACCTTCATAAATCAGGAAACGGCTATTAAAAATAGTGAAACATCTGAAAATACCCATCTCCACTATTAGGGAAATAATTAAGAGGTTTTGAAGCTGTGATTAACCTGCCTGGAAGAGGACACATGTATTTCGCCCCCATGCACAGTGAGGAGGATGGTTTGAGAAAAGTTTCTCCAGTTTGTTGCAACCTGGGGTCACCAAGTCTCCAAAAGTACAATAACAGTGCTAAAAATTTACTTTTTTACTTAGTCGTACTGGTGCAACCAAACTCAAAGGATGGGAAGCACCAGCAAAAATGTAGGAGTACCCACCAAAATTTAAGCCATTTCTTATTGAACAATGGATAGTAACCGACAGTTACAAAAATTGTGAATGTAACATATAGGATCCTCTTCCAGGTACCCTTGGATTGAAGTCATTACAGTTGAAGTTGGAAGTTTACATACACTTAGGTTGAAGTCATTAAAACTAATTTTTAACCACTCCACAGATTTCATGTTAGCAACTATAGTGTTGGCAAGTCAGTTAGGACATCTACTTTGTGCATGACACTGGCTAGTGTCATTTTTCCAACAATCGGCTACTGACAGATTTAACTTTTAATTCACTTTCACAATTCCAGTGGGTTTGCATACACTAAGTGGACTGTGCCTTTATACAGCTTGGAAAATTCCAGAAAATGATGTCATGGCTTTAGAAACTTCTGATAGGCTAATTGACATTATTTGAGTCAATTGTAGGTGTACCTGTGGATGTATTTTAAGGCCTACCTTCAAACTCAGTGCCTCTTTGCTTGACATCATGGGAAAATCAAAAGAAATCAGCCAAGACCAGCCAAGAAAATTGTGGACCTCCAAAAGTCTGGTTCATCCTTGGGAGCAATTTCCAAACGCCTGAAGGTACCACGTTCGTCTGTACAAACAATAGTACGCAAGTATAAACACCATGGGACCATGCAGCCGTCATACTGCTCAGGAAGGAGACGTGTTCTGTCTCCTAGAGATGAACGTGCATTGGTGCGAAAAGTGCAAATCAATCCCAGAACAACAGCCAAGGACCTTGTGAAGATGCTGGAGGGAACAGGTACAAAAGTATCTATATCCACAGTAAAAACAAGTCCTATATCGATATAACTTGAAAGGCTGCTCAGCAAGGAAGAAGCCACTACTCCAAAACCGCCATAAAAAAGCCAGACTACAGTTTGCAAGTGCACATGGGGTTGGGGACAAAGATCTTACTTTTTGGAGAAATGTCCTCTGGTCTGATAAAACAAAAATTGAATTGTTTGGCCATAATTACCATCGTTACGTTTGGAGGAAAAAGGGTGAGGCTTGCAAGCCGAAGAACACCATCCCAACCGTGAAGCACGAGTGTTTCATGTTGTGGGGGTGCTTTGCTGCAGGAGGGACTGGTGCACTTCATAAAATACAGTAGATGCCATCATGAAAATTATGTGGATATATTGAAGCAACATCAAGACATCAGCCAGGAATTTGAAGCTTGGTCGCAATTGGCTCTTCCAAATGGACAATAACCCAAAGCATACTTCCAAAGTTGTGGCAAAATGGCTTAAGGACAATAAAGTCAAGGTATTGGAGTGGCCATCACAAAGTCCTGACCTCAATCCAATTGAAAATTTGTGGGCAGAACTGAAAAAGCATGTGCAAGCAAGGAGGCCTACAAATCTGACTCAGTTACACCAGTTCTGTCAGGAGGAATGGGCCAGAATTCCAGCAACTTATTGACCCAAGTTAAACAATTTAAAGGCAATGCTACCAAATACTAACAGAGTGTATGTAAACTTCTGACCCACTGGGAATGTGATGAAAGAAATCATTCTCTCTACTATTATTCTGAAAGTTCACAATCTTAAAATAAAGTTGTGATCCTAACTGACCTAAGACAAGGAATGTTTACTAGGATTAAATGTCAGGAATTGTGAAAAACTGAGTTTAAATGGGTTTGGCTAAGGTGTATGTAGACTTCAACTGTATATAGTTTTGTTAATGAGCAGTAGGCTTCTGAATAACCCCTTCCAAACTTATATTGAATATACTCTGTTCATTAGAAATTTAAAAAAAAAAAAACTATAGGTTTCACAAATCAGCCAAGGGTTATGAAAGTGTTTACGGGTTTCTTTCAGATTTCAGTTGGATTAAGGTCATTATTTGTTCTGGTTAAGTAGCAAAATTACTTTGAATAGCATATTCCAACTCTATGACGAGAATATAGTTTATTAGAAACACAATTGTAAATGAATTAAAGGTTTCACAAAGCAGTCCTCTTCCAGATGACTGAGCTCACCATGTCATTGTTATCATAGAATCTGTTGTGTATTTAATAACCAGCCTACTCGATTAGAATTAATTCAGACTAGCTACTGTATCTGTATGTAGCCAGCGTTATCTGCAGGAAACTCAAAAACTCTCCATAATACTATTTCACACACAGCAAAAAAGGTGGTGTACATTTAACACCCTAGGGTGTTAAGTGAAACCACCAATGGTTGTTCACTGTTAAACCTCAAACAAATCAATCTTCTGCCCCTTGTTAGAAAGTCTCAAGCATCGGTCTCTGAATCTGAAACTGACATCACTGAAATTCAAACGCCGCAAGATTTTAAATCTCGGCATGGGCTAGGAATTTTACATTTAAATGTATGGAGTCTAGTTCCGAAATTGGACTTCATTAATGTATTGATTAATGAATCCTCTCCTGACATTTTTATCCTGACAGAGTCTTGGCTTTCAAAAAAATATTGGACTCTGATATTTACATACATGGATACAATATTTTCCGGTGTGATCGTAAAAGTAAAGGAGGCGGAGTATTGATTTACGTTAAAGAATGTTTTGTTTCCCATGAAATCACTTCCTCATCAACTCCCAAAAGCATTGAGTACATTGTTTTAGATATCAGCACTGGGGGTAATAATCATTTAACAGTTATTGGTTTTTACCGTCCCCCATCTGTAAACTCTGATGCCTTAGAGGACTATGGGAAATTTATTTCTTCTTATGCCTCATCAGAATTACTACTTATGGGCGATATAAATCTGGATTGGCTATCGGATAACTCCTCTAGGCTTAGAGTTATGCATAGAATTAAATCTCTCGCAATTATTGTCCAAGCCAACAAGGCCAAATTTTAAGAACCCTGCCAAGTCTACATTGATTGATGTCATATTAACTAACAAGCCTCACAAATACTTAGCATGCGGGATATTTGCACAGGATATTAGTGACCATTGTACAATTGCCTGCATCAGAGACACCAGATTAGCCAAGTTTAAACCTCAAATCATCTTAAGAAGAAATTTTAAGAATTTAAATGAACAAGCTTTTATTCATGACTTATACCAATTGGACCTATCAAGTGTTGCCCTCATTCCTGATGTTGAGTTAGCGTTGGATTGGTTTACTACCGCCTTTCTCTCTGTGGCTGATAAACACGCTCAGTTTAAAAAACTTTGTATTAAAAATAGAACAAATCCATGGTTCTCCTCTGAGCTCTCTGTTACTCAGAGACCGAAATACAGCTTGGGCCAAGGCAAGATCCACAGACTTGGATTCTGATTGGCTTTATTTCAGGCAGCTTAGAAACAACTGCACTCTTCAGATAAAAAAAGCTAAATTTTCTCATTATCTAAATGCTATCAGTGACAGTAATTCATCCTCTTTCTGGAAAGCATTGAAATCACTAAACACAAAATCTTCTGCCTCTCTTCCTCAGAAAATAATCTGAAATTCGATTACTATTACTGATACTGATTACTGATGCCTTTAATCAGCACTACATTTCTGCTGGTTACTTATTTGATAGAAACTTTGCGGCACATTTTTTGCAGAACACCTCTTTACCTAGCTCTGGTACTCAGAATGTCTGTCAAACAGCCCCTCCTACAGCTTGCTTAAATAAAAATCTTAATCATACATTTTCTTTTAGAACCTTCTCCACATTGGAAGTTTGGAAAGCCTTAACTAAAATTGACGTTAGGAAAGCAACAGGGACTGATAATCTTGACCCATACCTTCTGCGTCTCTCTGCCGATCTGATTGCTGAACCATTGGCCCAAATCTTCAATATGTCGATTCTTTCTGGTTCAATCCCTAAGACTTGGAAGGCAGCTAAAGTACTCCCGCTTCACAAGGGTGGTGACCGTTGCAATATAAATAATTATCCCCCTATATCTAGGCTTTCATGTCTTGCTAAAAGTTTAGAAACTCTAATCAATTCTCAGTTACATTAGTTTTTATCCTTACATGGTATTTTAAATGTACATCAATCAGGTTTGAGAACCAGACATAGCACTATCTCAGCTGCATCCTTATTAATTAATGACATAGTGAGCTCGCTTGATAAAAAGCGTCACTGTGCAGCCCTCTACATCGACCTATCGAAAGCCTTCGATACTGTTAGCCTTTGTAAGAGCAACTCATGGTCATCTGCCATTGGTCTTGATAACTCTGCTTGCATCTGGTTTCAAAACTACCTACAGGATAGAACTCAGTGTATCTCAGTAGATGGAAAACAATCAAGCTTTCTCAGCATCGCTAAAGGTGTCCCGCAAGGCTCGACTCTGGGTCCATTGCTGTTCATAATTTATATAAATAATCTATTTTTATGCTAATGATACGGTTGTCTATACCAGTGCCCCTTCAGCCCAGCAGGCTATTATTGATCTTCAGCATGGCTTTAATTCTCTCCAGAAATCCCTCATTGACCTTAAGCTGGTACTAAATGAAAATAAAACTAAATTCATGTATTTTTCTAGATCTAGTAACTCCGTTAATGATCTGCATATTCACACATTGAATGGAACTGAAATTGAACAAGTCCCTCATTATAAGTATCTGGGTTGACGATACACTAACTTTTAAAACACATATTGAGAAATTGCAGAATGGTCTGAAGGCAAAGCTTGGCTACTTATATAGAAATAAATCATGTTTCTCTTATGAGAGTAGAAAGATTATTGTTCAAGCGACACTCCTCCCTGTACTCGACTATGCTGATACAATTTACACACATGCTGTACCCTCAACTCTTAAAAAAAATTGGATTCAGTTTACCATTCTGCATTGCATTTTATTACCAGGGACAGCTACCGTACACTCCATTGTGAGCTTTATAAAAAAGTAGGATGGCCCTCACTTAATGTAAGCATAGCATAAACATAAACATAGCATACTGTTCGTCTATAAAGCTCTTATTCAAGAATTACCTTACTATTTATGCTCACTACTCAAATACAAAACTAGCAATTACAACACACGCCCGCAGGAACGCTTGGCACTGGAGATCCCTCGAGTGAGTACAGAGCTGGGAAAAACATTTAAATCATTTAGTTTTAGTGCACCTCACATTTGGAACAACCTTCAAGGCTCGCTAGGGCTCCAACACTCAATGCTTTTGATGAGTTCAAACTCTTGATTATGGATATTTTTTATAGATGAATGCAATTGTTTTTAGATGTTTCTGTGTATTTGGCTTGCTTGTATATTTATGTATATATCAATTTATATGTATATAGATATATAATCTATAATCTAATCTTCACTGTAAAAATATCTCGTAAGAAAACTTTGACAGTGTTTTGTGTCGTTGTAACGATCGTTGGTGCTTATTAATAAAGACATACACCCTTGGGAAGCATGGACAGATGGATTAGCTCATATTTCTGATTTTCTTTTATTCACACATGGCATTGTCCAAATGCACGATTGAATGTTTGATTAGTGGAAATGTTTGATCATAATATCAATGCATATTGTCACAAGGTGGGATAATTTGTTATCTGTTTAGCTGGTCATTTAAAAATACAAATACACTAGTTTCTGCATGTGCTATTTTAGTATATGGTGGACTTCGTTTTATTATAATATCCTAGGCTACCACACAAAGGCACACTTTTTTCTATATCGCCTATCAGTTTAGTGACAACTTGTAGAATTTATTCACTTACGCAACCTGATGCAATCACTGCACTATATATCCTATAAAAAAACAATAGGACTAAAACATGAATGATTAATGATCATGTGACCCAGCATGCACCGCACCTTTTGATCAAGATGGCGGCGCCCTGCGTAGTGCTGACAAACTAGCAGAGAACAGGAAAGAAACAAGAAAGTTTCAGCTTGCTAACGAAAGTAATTGATCCTAACAAGGAGGGAAATGAAGAGAAAATGCCTCCAAAGAAAATTCCTGCTCTAGTTGAGGAACTGGAGGAGATCCGTAAATCGCTCGACTTCATGTCGGAGGAGCTGGCCAAAATGGCGAGACAACAAACTGCGCTTCTGGAACTTATGAATGAAGTCAAACAACTGAAAGCCCTTGTGAAGGAAAAAGATAAGAAAATTGACAGCCTTGAGCGTAGAATCGAAGACCTGGAGCAGTATACAAGAATGGAAGATGTAATAATAAGCGGTCTGGCAATAAGACCCTGGTCATATGCGAGAGCTGCTGCCAGAGGCAGTAAAAACGACAAGGACGCCTCGACAGAAGAAAAACAAACATTGGAAAGGCAAGTCGTAAATTTCCTTGAAAGTAAAAACATAACCATTGAGAGAAACAATATCGCGGCCTGCCACACCCTTCCTCGGAAGGACGACAAAGCAAAACCTGCCATCATAGTACGATTTGTGAATCGTAAACACAAGACTGAGCTATTGATGCAGGGAAAGAAGTTGAAGGGGTCAGCGGTGTACATGAATGAACATTTAACAAAAAAGAATGCCGATATTGCCCGACATGCACGCTACCTCAGAAAACAGAACAAGATAAAAGCAACGTGGACCAGGAATTGTAAACTGATGATACGGCTAAACGGTTCTACTCCCGAAGAAGCCAAGACCATCACGGTAAGAGATCTCCAAGACCTTGACCAATACAGATAAGGAGCTGATTTTTCTCTCTACGAGGTATCACCCATCACTGGTTAAGAAGCTATTTAAATAATAGGTTTCAATATGTATCAATTAATAATACTGAATCACACTTTAGAAGAGTAACCTGTGGTGTTCCACAAGGTTTGGTTTTAGGTCCGAAGTTATTTATACTTTATTTAAATGATATTTTTACAGTTTCTAATACGTTGAAAATTGTAACATTTGCTGATGACACAAATATATTCTGTTCAGGGAATGACATAAAATAACTATTGAAAACTGTAGAAAGATAATTGATACTGTTAAAAAAAATGGTTTGATATTAATATGTTATCACTAAATGAAAACAAAACTAAATTTATGGTGTTCAGTGGTGCCAGGGTAAATTGTGAAATTAAACGGAATCTAAATGGAATCGAAATTGAAAGAGTTTATGAAACTAAATTTTTTAGGAGTGATTATAGATTATATGCTATGCTGGAAGCCTCATATAGAATATATAAAACGGAAATGAGCTAAATCTATTGATATTCTTTATAAAACAAGGGATTTGTTGAATAAGAAATGTCTGTATCTATTGTACTGTTCACTTATAATGCCATATATGTCATATTGTGTTGAGGTTTGGGGAAAAAACAAAACAAATATAGACCCTATAATTAAACTCCAGAAAAGAGCTATTAGGATAATAAATAAAGCCTAGTTATTATGAATCTACTAATCCATTATTCATATGATCCAGCACTTTAAAATGTGTAGACATTGTGTATTTAAAAATAATGGAAATACTTTTTTGAGCTAAGAGTAAAAGCCTTCCTTTTTGTATTCAACATTTTTTTTAAGTTAAGAGAAGGAAATTATAATAATGTAAATGCCTATAATGTTGTGTAGTTAAGAGGGTTGTGTATTTTTGAATCATGTAATGTGAGAACAAATGTAAAATATAGATGTGTTTCAGTTTTGGGAGTTAAGTTATGGAATGGTCTTAGTGATGAGATTAAATTGTGTAGCTCTATGTTGAGTTTTTTAAAAAGCCTTAAAATGTAAGATAATTAAGGACTGCAGTTGAAATAATCAATATATAAATTATATCAATGTATAAATATTGAGCAAAATCATCTTTCTTTTTTATTTTTCTTGTTTTCTTCTCATTTTGTAAGGCGAACATCCTAGGGATGTCTGAGAATCTAAGTTATACCTGATGGATGGTGCAGGATAGGCAAAATAAGCCATGGGCTTCAGCCTATTCCTTTTTCGGTCCTAGTGTGAATTTCATTGTGTGAAATGTATTCATTTAAACGTGTAGGATGATGTTTTTTTTTGTCGGTTAATATTCACACAAATTATAACGTGTGTTCCTTCACAATGTATGACCGAAATAAATAAATCAATCAGTCAATCATTAACTATAGGCTGACTTAGTTTGTGATTTTAGACATTCCCCTGTGAAACAAATGCATCATTACATTGATAGTATACATTTTCATTGAGATATCAATGCAAAAGAGATATAACATTATCGTCTCCCACTCCTGACCTCTGGTGGTCCGAAAATAGTGAAATTCAGTAGCCACACGCTCTGCCATTGACTGTGAGGGCTCGCCACACGCCATGCACCGGTTGGAAAACTTTCTTTTTCCTTTTGTCATTTTATTATTTATTCATATGTTTATTTGTGTATGATTTTATGTATTAATTTATTTCTTTGTACATAATGTTTTATTAATTTGAACATACCTAATGTATTTTTTTAGTAATTAATTAATTTATGTCTTATTTAGGCAGATCAGGTACTCCATACTCTGAAGTAAGAGTTTACCCATACACTCTAGCAGTTACTGTGGCCAAATGTTTTACTCATATTAGTCAGAGTAGAATATGCGTATATATCATAGTTACATCTTGAGGATAAGAGGGTGAAACGGTGGTCACATGCCTGTCAAGTCATATGGTCTGGGCATTCTACTGGTCCTATCCTTGTCATACTAAACAGATTTTCCATCTAGCCATATTGCTTAGTTACAGAACCTCTATTCCTCTTTCCAGCCTTAAGATTGGCAGAATGGAAAATTTTCCATGCACGCAGTGACCACATCTCACCCTGAAACACCGACTCAGCATTGACAGATTTTATTTATACAGTATACAGTATTTTGACAGTCAGAACTCAACATGCAATTTGTGACTGAGTCGCATTTCTCTTCAGTTTCAATCATGGTCAGTTTATATGTTTCAACATGGCACGCATGTGTTTCTGTAATGGGGGGAGTTGGGTTCGGAGGGCCAGATGCAACAGAGAGAGATCAAAAAGTATCTCCGATAATCGGAAACACCACTAGAGTGAAAAGTATTCACAAACAGAGAGAAAAGGATAACAAAGAATGGAGCAAAAGACTCCCGGCGCAGAGCCAAACGAAAAACAACCCTAAAAACAGGGCGAGGCTCAACACATTGAGCAGAAAATAGATAAACAGAATTAACCTTTGAGTCTCAGTAGAAAAGAGACTAAACAAAGGGAGAAAAACAAATGAAAATAATATTTCCGTGGTACTGGAAAAAACAAGCTCGTAGATACGAGTGCAGACCAAGGAAATGCCTCTCCTCCTCACACGAGGGTTTAGTAAAAAGAGAGGTGAAAAGAAACCAAGAAAACAATTCCTCCAGCTCATAAACTCAGCGAGTAACAAATAAGTAATAAGTATAACGAAGCATAAAATATAGGAATGCCTCTTTAAAGAACAGAAAAGAAGGAAGACTAACAAACAGAGTAGAGAAAGGGAAAAGAAAAGATCAAAATATCTAAACCCTAACTCTAACCGGAACTGTCCTGCTTTGCTTATTAGAACAGCATGGAAAGCAGTCTCCGTATTCCTATACCTTTACCGGCTATGTGTCAAATGCAAGACAATCTCGAAGCACCGGAAATCGGAAACCCAGAGCTATATATAGCCGGCAGGAAACCACAAACAGGTGCGGAGGATAATTGCAGTGCAAGATGAAAACACCGGAACGGAAGGCGGAAAATCCGATAGAGTGCACGACGCTGCTAAAAGAAAGAACGAACACCGAAATAAAACGAGGCTGCCGAAAACCATGACAGAACCCCCCCTCTAAGGGACGGCCCCAGACTCAGCCTTATTTCTGCAGAAGTCCCTAATAAGAATGGGGTCCAAGATGTTCTTGGAAGGTACCCAGCAGCGCTCCTCAGGACCATAACCCTCCCAGTCTACTAAAAACTGGCACCCTCTGCCCACACGCCTCTCAGCCAAAATGCGCCGAACGGTATAAACCGGACCTCCCTCCACAAACCGGGGGGGAGGTGGCGGCTTGTCCGTCGGAGCAAGCGTGCTCACCAGCACTGGTTTCAACCGAGAGACGTGAAAGGTGGGATGGATACGCATAGAACGTGGCAACTGAAGGCGCCACAGTGACTGGGTTGATCCTCCTGATGATCTTAAAGGGGCCCACAAACCGTGGCGCGAGTTTTCGGGACTCCACTCGCAATGGAAGGTCCCGTGTGGAAAACCACACTCTTTGCCCCACCCGATAAGAGGGAGCCGGGCGACGGCGTGTGTCGACTGCAGCTTTTTGTTTAGCAGTGGCACGCAGGAGAAAAGTGCGCACACGCCTCCAGACAGAACGACATCTCCGCATGAAAGCCCCTGCGGACGGTACCTCCACCTCCCTATGAAAGCCCCTGCGGACGGTACCTCCACCTCCCTCTCTAACTCAGGAAATAGAGGGGGTAGATATCTCAGCTGAGCCTCAAAAGGAGAGAGCCCTGTGGAGGCATTGCGTAGAGTATTATGGGCGTACTCCGCCCAAGTTAGATGGCGACTTCAGGACGTAGTATTGGTACCGAAGGGTACTCTCCAACGTCTGATTGGTACGCTCTGTCTGTCCATTGGTTTCCAGGTGAAAACCCGAAGACAAGCTGACAGATGCCCCTAGCAGGGTACAAAAGGAGCGCCAAAACTTGGCTGCGAATTGAGGGCCGCGATCGGAAACCACGTCCAGAGGAATGCCGTGTATCCTAAAAACGTGGTCTACCATCAGCTGAGCGGTCTCCGGTGCTGACGGTAGTTTAGGTAGTGCAATAAAATGTGCTGCCTTAGAAAACTTGTCCACAACCACTAGGATCACAGTGTTACCCTGGGAAGCCGGCAACCCAGTAATGAAGTCGAGGGCGATGTGACTCCAAGGACGACTGGGGGTAGGCAGGGGACGCAAGAGACCCGCGGGTGGGAGTCGTGATCCCTTGCTACGGGTGCAGACAAGGGCAGGCAGCAACAAAGTCCCCGCACATCACTCTCCATTTTAGGCCACCAAAAGCGTTGGGACAAAAATTCCCTAGTCCGGTGTACGCCAGGATGGGCCGCCAGCTGAGAAGAGTGGCCCCACTGGAGAACCCGAGATCTAATCCGGGATGGAACAAACAAACAGTGGGACGGGCCCCCACCTGGACCCGGATCCGAACGCAATGCCTTCTGTACAGCTGCTTCTATCTCCCATATAACCGGGGCTACAATCTGGGCAACGGGTATGATGGGCTCAGGATGCGGTTCTCTGTCAGTGTGGTCGTAAATACGTGACAGAGCGTCCGGCTTAACATTCTTCGATCCCGGTCGATACGTTAGAAGAAATAATGCCCACCGGGCTTGTCGGGAGTTCCGCGTCTTGGCCTGTTGGACATATTCCAAATTCTTATGGTCTGTCCAGACCGTAAAGGGATGCTCAGCTCCCTCCAACCAATGACGCCACTCCTCTAACGCCAATTTGACCACAAGCAGCTCCCAGTCTCCTACGTCATAATTCCTCTCGGCCGGTGTTAAAGCACGAGAGAAATATGCGCATGGGTGCATCTTACGGTCCAGAGGCGAGTGCTGGGACAGAATGGCACCCACTCCCAGCTCCGATGCATCTACCTCTACCACAAAAGGGAGGGAGGGATTGGGAGTTACCAGGATAGGTTCGGAGCTGAACCTCTTTTTTAGCTCCGTGAACGCCGCCTCAGCCCTAGAGTTCCATTGGAAGCGTGCAGGAGATGTCTTTTTGGTGAGGGCTGTGATAGGGGCGGCTATTGTACTAAAATTGCAGATAAACCGCCGGTAAAAATGAGCAAAGCCCAAGAAGCGCTGTACCTGCTTTACTGATGTAGGAGTAGGCCAGTTCTTAACTCTATAGGCTTTGGCCCCCTAGTGGTGGGACGCATGCGCCCCAAATTTTTATAGTGTTCATATTTCTCTTAAATTCTAAATTATAACGTTAATAAAACACGGAACTTTCGACGCAAAATTGTTAAAAACAGTCACAGCCTGCGAACACATTCGTTTATATGCTTATCAGCTCTCAGGTTACACTACAGAGCCATAAAGCAGCAGGGTGCAAATAGCCCAACCCACTTTTTTTATTTGTTTACAGCCTTCACCTCGCCGCAGTCACAGGCAATAAAATGCGTATCACAAAAGCTCTTGGTACCATTTCAACACGCTAAAAAATCAAGATCCGATTCAGGAACAATTGTATATTATTGAAAAGTTGTATAAATAAACATTAGGTGTTTTTTTCCCGTGCTCACTTCAGTATGCATACAACCGATATACTTCCGGTTTTGTATAAATACATTTTATTTTCTACAAATTCTCTTGATAAACATGTTTAAGCAACCAAATACGATACCTGGTTATGCAGTTATAACCCTTTTCTGAAGAATCCTCAACGTTTTTTCGTAACCAATTTATCCATTATCCAGGAAAGTCTCAATTTCCACAGTGCGTACCCTTCGCTTTTGCGTTTGTACTACATTACTACCGTTGCATAAAAGCATTACTAGACTGCTACAGGAATGATCTAACGTAAAACACGTAGATTATCTTCTACGGGGATTCCTGCCCTTTCAAACGAAGTAAAATATGTCATATTCAAGCGACTGTGAACGGCGCTGTATCCACGCGTAACGACAGCCCATAGGGCAATCGGCTGTGCGCTCCTGACTGTCGACAGCATCAGATGACGCCTGTGGCCATTTTGACTGAGTTTATCCTGGAAGGGATGGGCTGGATTGCTGTTACAATTACGTTTTTAGTCTATCCAGATGTATTTAGCAATGTGTAGCTTTTTTTGTGAGCTGAAAAAACGTCACAGACCAGTCTTTCTCTGTACGCAGACATGGGCAGCTGTATGATGCAATTGCGCTGGTGATGTCTTTGCTGCTTCAAAGTTTACGATTATTTTATACATTTATACGCGAACGTCGCAATCAACGGTGGAAAGAAGAGCGCTTATTTCACGGTTGCTCAGGTTTTGGAGGTGAAGAAGTGTCCCAGAGGCGAAGAAGTCTGTGTTCTGGCAGAGCAATGACTCTGGCATGGACCCGTGCCTGGACATGTAAGTGTTTTTAAAAATATATAATACAAATTATTATTATTGTTATTATCATCATCATAATCATCAACAGTATGGAGCGCTATTATCTAGAGTATTTTTAGTTTGGTGATAAATGGATTCTCGCAGGAGTTCGCCAGTTAGCTTCTATGGTGTCACAGGCTGGTAAGGAGCGCCTGCTGTTTGTTTGTTTTCTAGCGTTCATTCGCAGTTTCTTTGTGCAGCAACCAACACAAGGGCTAGTTGTTGAATTTACGCATGAAACGACATCCATTCTCAGTACTTTATTTCACGGTTCAGTCAAGACATTACAGTATTATAATAATGTAATTTAGTTCGTGCAAGCTGACAAACTAATTCATAAATCCTAGTTAGCTACGATTGCTAATTATGTTGGAGCTAATATCAGACGTACTGTGGATGTAAGATTTTTTAATGTATATACGTATATATATATATATATATATAATATATATATGTGTGTGTGTGTATATATATATATATATATATATATATTTTTTTTATAAAATAAAAATTTTTTTCCACTTAATTGTAATACTTGCCATATGTCTTTTTGAGATAATTTGTGTTCTCATTTTTTAGTGATTCTACTTAGTAATGTACTTGAATCTGTCTTTTTCAGGGAGGACAGTGAAGACACCACCTCCTACGACAGAGGTGTCAGGTGGGGAAGGGGTAACAGACAGGTTTGCCAAATAGTGATGTATAATTCATTACTCTTGCTGTAAAAAGTCAAGTTGAAGGCTTGTTATAGATAAATACCTGTTATTCTGCTGGCTTATGGGGCTCTGGTAAATCTAACTTTGAAGTACAGTGCCATTTTAAATGTAAAGCAGATTGGTTGGATAACATTAGGGTAAGTAATCCTTTTCGGAGAGGTATTTGGGCACTTTTGGGCACGCTTTGTAAGAGAATACCCTCATACACATAAACACAAAACATGTGTAGGTTCATTTTCTTCACATTCTGTATTACAAAAAATGTTTTCTGATGATTGACATGCCTAGACAGAAAGATATGCACATGTTTTATATTTGGCGACGTTTGGAAACGTTTTGGGACACCCGCGGCCCCGTTTTGGTAAAAATACCAATGCATAAGGAAAGCCTGTAGATATCTTTACCAAATTGTATACCCAAGTGGACAACATATTACTGCACTAGTATAAACAATTCTGGCTTTTTCCAGTACTTTGAAGTTGAGATATTCAGTGATAAACTATAAAAACACAAGGCGTTTTGTACTTTTTTTTGTATTCTTATGTGTATTTTGTATAAACTGTATGTGACCACTTTGACATACATTTATTCTGTTCCACATTTCTGAATGGTACAAGCCTCTTCTTTCATTGAAACTTTCAACCATGGATGTGCAGTGAATAGTTTTTGAGATATTGGCACTTAATTGACACTAGTAAAAACTAGGCGAAAATTGGGCCAAATGGGCCAAAGTAAATAGGGTTAACTGCCGAAACTTTCTCAGGATCCATAAGGACCTTACCGTCCGCCACAATGAATCCCAAGAAAGAAACGGAGTTAGTGTGGAGTATGCACTTCTCTGCTTTTACGAACAGTCGCGCCTTCAGAAGTGCCACCAAAACCTGCCTAACATGGCCGACGTGAGATGAGAGATTCGGAGAAAAAATTTAAATATCGTCGAGGTAAACGAAAACGAATTTCTCCAGCATCTCTCTGAGAACGTCGTTCACTAGCGCCTGGAAGACAGAGGGGGCGCTAGTGAGCCCGAACGGCATCACCCGGTACTCGTAGTGACCGTGGTGGGTGTTAAATGCCGTCTTCCACACATCACCCTCGCGCACGCGCACCAGGTTGTAAGCGCTGCAAAGATCGAGTTTAGTAAAGATCGACGCCCCCTGCAGGCGCTCAAAAGCGGAGTTCATCAGTGGAAGAGGGTACCTGTTCTTGACGGTGATGTCGTTTAGACCCCGATAATCTATACAAGGCCTCAACCCTCCATCTTTTTTCTTGACAAAGAAAAAACCAGCGCCAGCCGGTGAGGTGGAAGGTCTAATAAAGCCATTAGCTAGGGATTCCTCAATGTACTGCCTCATCGCAGTGCTCTCAGGGACTGACAAGGAATACAGAGAGCCCCTAGGTGGAACCGTACCCGGGTATAACTTGATGGTACAGTCGTAAGACCTATGAGGTGGCAAGGTGGTGGCGCGTTGCTTACTGAAAACCTCAGCGAGGTCGGTGTACCTCCCTGGTACATTGGTAGGCAAACGGAATCTGAGTGCCCCTATCACCTATGAATTTTCAGGATCAACAAGAGATTCATGTGATGATTCCCAATCAAATACGGACTCAGAAGGATCCTCCTCCCAAATAGAATTCCCATCCGCAAAATAATCCCAAGCCAGGCTCTCCTCTTTTCTCTCAGAGTGAGCCTCCGGATTAACCTGGACAGAAGAACATTCAACCTCCTCATTATCACTGTCGGAGCAGAAAGCGGAACTGTCACCTGAAGAGGTGTTAATGTACCACCTGAAGAGGTGTTAATGGAAGAGTAACAGTGAGATTTACACTGAGGACCCCACTGGGGAATAACCCCCCCGTCCCCACCCCCACCCAATGTGAGGGCCATGAAGGACTAACCATGAGTGTCCCAGGACGAGCAGGTAAGCTGGGGAATCAACAAAAAAAATTGTATCCTCTCAGAGTGACCCTGGTAGGAAGTGGACATAAATAGAGACCCTGTGGACTCCTTAATGGTCCCGGAACCCAACGGACGGCCATCGAGAGCAGTAACAAAAAGAGGACGAGTGAGAGAATGTATGCGGATTTTAAACTCCCTGGCTCACTTTGCGTCGATGAAACATCCAACTGCTCCAGAATCAATAAATGCGTTGATGTTAACAGACCGCCTATTCCAAACAGTTGGACTGGCAAAAGGGTGCGAGGGAGAACACTATTTTGTCTCGTTAAGAACCCCAGTTCCCCTAACGAGACTCCTCGTTTCCCTCCAGTTTAGGACACTGGTCTTTGGTGTGACCCCTGCGTCTGCAATATCGGCACGAGTTCTCCCGTGGTCTTGGCCCCCTAGGGATGAGAACGGATGACCCATCCACCTGCATGGGCTCCTCCCGACTAAAGGAGGAGTAGGTGGAGGAGTAGACTGGAGATTCTGCCGATGGCGAAGAAGAGGAACGAACAGGACAAACTCTGCGTTCCCTTTCACGCTCCCTGACGCGGTTGTCGACTTGAATAGCCATGGTGACCAGGGCACTAAAGGTGGCAGGCAGCTCGAGCACGGACAGGGCGTCCCTGACAGGGTCTGACAATGCGTTAAGAAATAATGCCTTAAGTGGTCCTTCGGGCCACCCAGTCTCTCCTGCCAGTGCCCGAAACATAATGCTGAAAGCCGCTACGGTGTCAGTACCCTGGCGAAGACGAGTTAGTTTCATGGCTGACTCTTGACCTGAGACGTTATAATCAAAAACTAACTCCATCTCATCCATCAGGCTATCCGAGTCACTTATAACCGGGGTGTTGGATGAAATAAGTGGTTTCGCCCAAGCGAGGGCATTGTCCGCCAACAAGGACAAAATAAAAGCCACCCGGGACTCATGGGTCGTAAACCAGGATGGCTGCGCTTTAAAACACAAAAGGCACTGAGCCAAAAAACCCCGGCATCTCCCCGGTTCCCCACTATAACGGGATGGTAGCTGGAGTTTGGGCTCCCTAGGAGTAAGTGGCACGGGAACAGGGTTAATGTGTGCTTGTGTCACTGGGGCAGTAGCTGAAATGGTCAGCGCGCGGAGACTGTCTGCTAAATCCCGCAGACATTCTCCCTGATGGCGCAGCTGTTCCATCATCTGACCCTGCTATGTGTGCAGGGCCTGCTGACTGGCCTGGAGAACACGAATGGTCTCCTCATGAGCTGTCAGCACTTCCTCGACTCTCTGTGGAGTTGCTGGTCTTTCCATACTGGCTTCGAGATTCTGTAATGGGGGAGTTGGGTTCAGAGGGCCAGATGCAACAGAGAGAGAGCATTCACGAACAGAGAGAAAAGGATAACAAAGAATGGAGCAAAAGACTCCCGGCGCAGAGCCAAACGAAAAACAACCCTAAAAACAGGGCGAGGCTCAACACATTGAGCAGAAAATAGATAAACAGAATTTACCTTTGAGTCTCCATAGAAAAGAGACTAAACAAAGGGAGAAAAACAGAAATGAAAATAATATTTCCGTGGTACTGGAAAAAATAAGCTTGTAGATACGAGTGCAGACCAAGGAAATGCCTCTCCTCCTCACACGAGGGTTTAGTAAAAAGAGAGGTGAAAAGAAACCAAGAAAACAATTCCTCCAGCTCACAAACTCAGCGAGTAACAAATAAGTAATAAGTATAACGAAGCATAAAATATAGGAATGCCTCTTTAAAGAACAGAAAAGAAGGAAGACTAACAAACAGAGTAGAGTAGAGAAAGGGAAAAGAAAAGATCAAAAGATCTAAACCCTAACTCTAACCGGAATTGTCCTGCTTTGCTTATTAGAACAGCAAGGAAAGCAGCCTCCGTATTCCTATACCTTTACCGGCTATGTGTCAAATGCAAGACAATCTCGAAGCACTGGAAATCGGAAACCCAGAGCTATATATAGCCGGCAGGAAACCACAAACAGGTGCGGAGGATAATTGCAGTGCAAGATGAAAACACTGGAACGGAAGGTGGAAAATCCGATAGAGTGCACGACGCTGCTAAAAGAAAGAACGAATGCCGAAATAAAACGAGGCTGCCGAAAACCATGACAGTTTAATGTTTTTCAAAGGTAGCATCGAGGTAGCATTGGCCATATTCATTACTATTCGATTGTTGTGACATCTAATGTATGGACATAGGATACGAAGCAAGGCATAGTGGACAAAATCATAATGAGTTTTGAATGCTTTCAATAATGTTGAATCTCTGAACTGCCATCAGCTCCTGCCAAAAAGTCCATAAGACATAATCAGCAGATTTTCTCAAAGTAATGTGTGTCATGTTGAGAGCAAGACTGCCTCATACGTTATTGGTTTCTGCAGTTGATTTACCAAACTTGTGTTTCATAAATCCTTAAACATATGCGCTAATTCCGAATTTGATGCCTGCAACACGTTCCAACACGTTTTGGGACGGGCAAAAAAAAGACTGGGAAGTTCAAAAAAACATCTGTTTGGAACATTCCACAGGTAGACAGGTGATGCTATAATGACTGGGTATAAAAGGATATCAAAAGACTCTTGATATCTTATTTTCAGGTACTCTGACAAGCAATACTATAACCTCTCTCTTTGAATGGATCTCAATGGGAATTGGGGGATGGGACTAGATTAAGCTGTAAATTACACAGGAATAGAGTTGTTTCTCCCGATTTATTTTTTCATAGAGTTCAATAGGAAAATGAGTCAGGGGAAACAACCCTTAAAGTGATCCATCCATATCTACTACATATCTGGCAGCAGAGTGATGGTTTGAGGCTTGTTTGATACCTCAGACCCTTGATGACTTACAGCTATGTTCTCCAAAAAGCCGATTTAGAGTGTGATTTTTTACAAACATTCAGTATCCCACCTGTTTAGATTGTGTTCTCATAGCTCATTGATGAGTATGGCATCAAATCAGAGTCACAATTCGCTGAAATGGTTTTGAAACCCTGAAAAAGGGTTTGAATCTGTCTTTTTCGAAGACTACAGCACCCATTTTTACAAAGATTTGCCACTATGTCTGTGAAGCTACGAATCATGGGATTTCTGGCACTGTTCTCCCGATGCACAAATTTGTATTCCAGTTTTGAAACTCCACAAATGAGTCAGAAAAAATAAGTTTTGAAACACTGAAAAGAAATTTTGAAACATTTAGAGAGTTTATCTTGTTACATTTCTCCAAGGTCCCGTACAGTCGACTTTTCCACAGTGACCACCTATCGCACTTAGGGCTGAAATACGTTGCTGTTGTTATGTAAAAACACACTTAAAAAAAAATAAATAATAATAATAATGTAATTAAATACATTAGGCTACTTATTTTATGTGTATTATGTATATACTATACGTGACTATTCTGAAATAAATGTATTCTGTTGATAATTTCTGAATGATACAGTGACTCTTTCAATTCAAACTTTAAACCATGGATGTGCAGTAGGGGTGTAACGATTCATGCGATTCATCGATGAATCGATGATCAGTCCTACCGATGCAACTAAATCGATCTGCTAAAATAAATAAATAGAATGAATCGCTTTGGCTTCACCAATAATCGATATAAATGCTTTAAATCTAATGAATCGCGATTCTTAATTATGATTATTGTTTTAAGACTTAGTTTACACATTTTTTTGTGAAATGCGGTAATCCGTAACTCTGTCATCAGCTACAGTGTTTCCCCTAGATTTTTTTTCAGGCCGGGCGGTGAAAGTGCGCCATTTTGCGTAGAGGCGGAAACTATAATTACACCCTCATAATATCAGCGCTGCCATTGAAAACAACCGAAGCTGTTTTGGCAAGGGTTTTTCCAGATGCTATTTTGATCATTCCCGCATTCTGCGGTAAGGGAAATATTGCAGCTACATAAAAAAATAAAAAAAAAAAGATTATATATATATTTAAAAAAAAGAATAATATAAATTTTTTTTTTTTTTCCATTAAAATTATTTATTTTCCCTCTTGTCCCGCCCGGCCAAGATAATGGTAGGGGAAACACTGAGCTAGTCAGCCTGCAAGGAAGTACCGCTCTCACTCGCTCACTGACTCTTAATTCACTCACTCACTCACCCACCCACTCTCTCCCCTGCCAGCATGTAGCCTATTGAAAAATGTTCAAAATAACTGAGCCATGTTTAATTACATTTTTGTATTCAGCATAAAATATTATGCAGGACTACTTTTTTTATAGGATAAATATGTTTAATAAGTAATTCTGTTGTGTGTTTATTTTTTCACCTTTCAGAAGAATACAGATAGCATTATTGCATGTTTATTTCATGGATATAGAATTTTGGTTAAAAGTTACTGAATCGAATCGTGGTTTACAGAATCGAATCGAATCGTTCCAAAAAAAAAAAAAGTGTCCTTGAATCGAATCGCCAACTACTGAATCGTAATCGAATCGAATCGCTGTGAAGCCAAAGATTCACACCCCTAATGTGCAGTGAATATTTCTTGAGATATTGACCCTTAAATAAGACAAGTACAAACTAGGTGGAAATTGCCATTGGAAGGCCAAAGTTATAACTACACTACAGGTCTTCTAATCCTGTTGAAATTGCCTCATTAGTTCTCAGTATCAACCGTTCATCGGTTAACGTCGACAACCGTGTAATATCAAACCGTGTAATATAAATTTTAATTGAAAGTGTTATTGTTCAATCCAAGCTATGGTTTAGCATGACTGACTGGGACTGGGAATACAATTCAACAAGCTCAGAGATATGTACACATCATCCTTATACAACTAGTGGCATAGTTTTAGTATAATAAATCAGTCTCATAAAATTTTATATACTATTCTCAATAGAGAATATACTAACTAAAAATTGGCAACTTCAATTAATAATTTAATTATCAATAAAATGACACATTAATAATTATCTAAACAAAATCACAATATTATGTACTCAGTTGATGCCGAATTAATATAAATGATTCAGCTAAAAGGCATTTGGGGGAATCCCTGCGATTACCATTGGCTGACTCAGTTAAACACAAGAGCAACATTAATACAGACAATCTTGGAAAATGTAATAGTTTATTGAACACAAAGTACCAAATAGAGCAAAGCACGATTCACTACTATAATGCACAACAAACTGTGTGTGAGTGCGCGTGTGTGTGCGTGCGTGCGTGTGTGCGTGCGTGCGTGCGTTGGGCGCATGTGGGGGTTTTAATGTCTTCCTCCTTGCTTCGGACACGTGTTCAGAGAGAACAAAGAAACTAAAATGGAGAGAGGTTTGAAACTAGCTTTAGCTGGAGCTAAACCAAACAAATAAGGACAACCATAAGGTTATCGGTGTGTGTGCGTCCAGATCAGCGTGCAATGTTATGACCGGTTAATATTTAAAATAGATCACATGCAAGACATTTTCGGTGTGTGATGTATATTAAAACTAACAGTGTGGTGGATGGCTTGGAGCCATCCAAAAGAAAATGGTAACAAACTTTTATAGCAAACATTAACCATTCAATGGCAGTTACATACATCCAATCACAAACATGTCACGGTTGCTAACTAATATGTTATGCACAGTGTTACAGCCTTACTTGAGTCGAGTTCTTTGAATTGTTTCTTCCATCCGATTGCAAGATTGCGATAGATAGGGGAACCGGTCTGCCTCATCTTGGGTCGCTTGCACTGATTTCTTTCGTTGTCAGGGTTGCAGTTCATAGGGTTAGTTAATGGAACTGGTCACATTCTGATCCTGGTGCAGGCCGCTTGCTTCTAGGGCACTCACCGGCAGTGCTGTGCTGCAGGATCAGTGGGTGCGTGGTCCGCTTAGTGGTTCTTCTTGACCACCGGGTGCTCGCGTTGCCTCCTTGCGTCTTGTCTCCGGTCCTCCGTGGCTGATAGCCGGGGGTAGATGAGCCCGCCTCGCTCAGTTGGGCCAGCATCACGGATGGCCGATGTTTCCTTGTGGAGCAAGGGCTCTTCCCCGGGCGTGCAGGCCGCACGGAGCGGTGAGATGAGCCAGTGAAGGCCCTAGCGAGTTGAGCAAATGGTCACAACTGAACTGAACCGGGGAGAGGGCCGTGTTTTTTATAAACTTTATTGCCAGTCGCGCAATAAACGAGACAACGTCCACGTCACTTGCAACGTGGAGGAGGAGCCTCCTGTGGACTGTATGGAATTGTAGTTCCTGTTGACCCTACAGTAGTTTCAAAGTGAGCAGCTAACTTTTTTGCCATTTTTTTACAGTATCATGAACTGTAAGATGAAAATGTACACATGTTGCCCATTGAGAAACTACATTATACCTTGAGATTCAGGCTTTAAGCTGGACATACACACATCTACACCCTACACCCCTTTGTCCTAATTTCAGTTCAAATTGCAACTGCTTACTGGTCCCTCTCATTCATTCACTTATAGAGCCCCAGGACTAACCAGCACACATGTATACTCCCTTCACTTCTTCCTATGTCCTCATGAACCTCAGCTTCCTCTGATTCATGCTGTTGAACAACTCCACTCTTGCTGGGCCTCCATATCTTTCCAACCCCCTCCCCCCACAATTCACCTAAATCTCTGGTGAGTTTGAATTAGACCCAGTGTTCTCATCCCAACGTTATTTCAGCAATTTGTTTCACCCTGGATCTGAATCCTTCGGACATACAATACTCTGAGGCCCACCAAAACTACATCTGTACAAACAATCAAGACCTCAAAGGTTCAAAGCTAACCACAGCATGTTGTCTGTATTTTCCTTTTTGAGGAGTAGCAGAAAAATAAGGAGAGCACTTATGGTTAAACCTGATGCCATTACCTTACCTTTTTTTTTATTTTTTTTTATTTTTACTTTTTATGGAGATATTAAACAGAGGCCTGTGAAAAATTTGTGGTGCAGGTCATCTGCCAACAGTTCATTTAACACTATTAAATTGTTGAAGGACAAATTTAACACCCCAGAATATTACTTTATTCACAGACTGTCCTTTCAAGCACAACATACAAAATAAGAAAGCAAGCATAATGTGACCTTGCTTATAAATTTATTTATATGTTTGACATAAATTAGTCATTTATGTGGGGAAGTGTAACTGTATGTGCAGCTAAACTGGTGTGAAAAAAACAAAGATAATAATACGTCCACAGGAGTATGAACAATTATTTATGTACATTTTCATAAACTTCACTTAAAAATAATAATACCATTCATGTGAACACAAACTGATGAATTAGAACTGCTTAAAAACATATGAGTGAGATATAAGATGAATCTAGTAAATCGATCAATGATATAGCATTAGCTACATTTTAGTGGGGAGGTCACTGGAGTAAATAAGGTTTTCTGTCTGTGTGGAAAGACGAGACATTGATTTACAGGCTAACACACGTCAGGGAAATTGGCCATAAAACTTGAGTGAAAACAAAACAAAAAAAGCCTTCTGTGGATTCCTCATCTTCTAATCCCAAGGGCAGAATGTGTGGTTGTGCCTTTTCCAGGTGTGTCTGGCTCTGTTTGTATGTAATCAATCCAAATGATCTGTCTAGGAACATGGACAATGAGAGAGACGGAAGAAAACGCAGGCTTGAGTTGGATCTGGAAAACATATTTCTCCCTAGAAGACCGGTCAGTGCAGAATGGCTCAATGTTGACTTTTCAGAACCCGTTTTAGAGAGTGCTTTATTCAGCTCTACCCATGGGTGGAATAAAAGGGAGAATATTTGTGACCACCACTGATAACGGTCCATGGGCATGGAGGTAAAGCCAAGCAATTCAAGAATGCTGCTTCTATGTCTTGACGAGATTGTCCTAACCAGCTGACTGAGAGATATCACTAAAGTGCCACCCATGAAAATTATATCAGGGTACTTGAAACAGGAGTGTAAAACAAAAATATATATACTGTTGCATATGGGTTAGAGCCTCAATGACCACAGAGCACAAGCAGAGATGGGACCACCAAGTTTGTATCAAAAAGGTATCACGAATGGTTACAACTAACTATGTTCTATGAGTTCCGGATGACCATTAGGGTCGTCAATATGGATGGCCTTCTTGGGCCAGATGCATCGAGACTTTTATACCAGAATTGTCATGGTACATAACCCCCACGTAGTGATGCAATTCCTCCCATAAATGGGGGAGCGTCACTGCGGAAGTCCTCGGAATAATTTTCTCGCCCTTAAAAGGTCCAGAGTGAAAGGTCCATGATCCCTAATGGTCATCCGGAAATCATAGAACATGGTTACAGTCGTAACCGTTTGTTCTATTTCGTTCCTCCGACTATTAGGGTCGTCAATATGGATGACTTTGGGTATATCATCCTTACATGGATGCCAAGGCTGCAGGTAAGACGATTGCACCAACCGTTGAGCCTGGCGCCACATTGACGTGATAAAACCTTGGGACATCCACGTCGCCGTTTCACAAATTTCTTTAAGAGGTACGCCTTCCAGAGCTGTCCATGAGGCAGCTGGTGGATCAGCCCTGGATATGAATAGGTGAGGGTTTAGCGCTGGCCCCATAGGCCGTGGCTATTGCCTTCACTACCCACGGGAGAGGCTGTGAGCTGAGAGTGCTGTCCCTTTAGTCTTGTCGTAGCAGACAGAGTTACCCTGTACGTCTGAAGGAAGGAGTAGCTTTGACGTAGCATTGCAGCGCACGCACTGGACATATCATGTGTGCGTCCCGCCTGCCCTCACCTGGCGGGGGGCGAAGCGCCGCAAGCTCGTATCATTACTCTGATAGGGAAGACAATCTGAAGAAAGCTTCTTCAGCTCTTCCGAGGACAGCATGGACATCTGAACTTTGTGTAATAGCGAGCATGTTGTGAGTAACCTCTCCACAAGACTATCCAATCTTGTCCAGTCTCCGTAAGAAGACGTTGAGTAGAGCTACGATTGATAACTGTGGTAGTCTCACAGGCTCACTTCTACTTCCTTTTACTTTTCTGCACACCTTTTTCCACCGGGAAAAAATGGGGGGGTGTAATCTACAAGCGGTTTACAGCAGTCACATAGATTTGTATGTAGCAGCAGCAAACGCAGATCATACGCAGACCTTGTAAAAATACATCATCTGTCTTCACACCTACATTACCATTGCTTCCCTCAAAAATCGTTTACAGATTGTTAAGCTCACCTACTGTACCACATAGGAGCAACAAATTATACCATCATTTAGAAATGAGATCATACCTCCATTTCCCTCTTGATGACACAGTCATTAGCTAAAAACTTGGATACAGGACATTTTCCGGATATGAAAATGGCCTCCACACGTGCCAGATGACAACCCTCACCAGTAACCTCTGTGTAGGGACCAGAATAATTTGTCAGTCTGAACCAGACAAAGGCTACGGCCTATCCATCCTTAATTCTCATGTCATTTAAGTACTTTAATACCTGTTTGTGCTCCACCTTTTGGACACTATCTAATAACACCTGAACTAACAAAACAACTAACCATTTCACCAAGGTTTCTTTTGTTTTGTAACCATGCTGTTCATTATTAGAACTCAAATGTTTTACATTGTGCTATGTCATGTGTTTTAGGTTAGTTAGATAAATGATGATGAATGCCTGGATGTTTGTCAGTCAATTATAAACTGCCTGGATGTTTGACAGTCATGTCAATTTCTTGAGTGTGTTCCAGCATTGTGACACTTGTCAGCTCCCCTGGACTGCCATCTTGTTGGAACCTTTTAAATGAACTTGAGGACCTGTGAACTGTTAACTGACTTTTGTGCTCTCAAGGAACACTGGCTTAGGCTGCATCCCAAGACCAAAAGGGGGGATGTAGGGACAACAGATGACGTTTCCATTAATTCCACAGGCAACACAAGTCACATGTTCAACATGGACCCCAGCGTGATGTCCGTAGCTAATCCTTTAGCTCGGAAATACGAATAAGGGTCATACAACCATAAAACAGAAAAGACTGAAGAATTCCAGTCTGTCTCCCCCACTTCTCCAATTTTGCTTTGTGTTAGCAGCACAGTTACATAAAACCAGTACCCCATTTTGTCTTTCCCCATTTGCTAGCTACACAGCTACAAAGATGGGTCTTCTACTCTATTTTGCTTTGTGTCAGCAACACAGAGCTGCAGCAGCATCAGAAAGGCCGCGGAGAGAGATGCAAGCAACATTAGCTTGCCTACAGGCATCTAACCATAGAACGTGAATTGAGCTAACACCTCCAATGGATGGTTAGCTTCCGAGCCATGGACAAAGATGCAAAGCAGGCGATAACCAGACGACATTGGAAAAATCCCAACCGGGATAAGAAAGGCTAAAGGAGACGCCCTGGCCATCCACCTCACGGACAAGCCAGCTGTAAAAAAACTCACCGCGGACTTCAGTAAGACTGATCAAACATCCCAGGCATAGCTTAGAATTTTAGTCTGAATTGTGTATTGGTAATTTGATTGCATCTCGACTTTGTGCGATAATAGCTGTTCCACTGGTTAGCAAGCTAGCCGGCTGGCCTATCGTTTCATAGCTAATGTGGTAGTACTAACTAACCCGAACAGGCCTCACTGATTTGCCCCTCTATCCTAATACTGACTAACATTCATGCGATATGATCTAATTTTAGCTTACTGTAGATGGTTAACAGTATTTCCTGAGCGAAGTGCGTGAACATATTTATAGTAACGTAAGATTTGAGATCAATAACCACCATCGTGCTGCAACACAGACAGTTTACTACACACTCCTTTATTCTCTGAGCATACTTGGCACGCATACACACACACCTACACATGCACGTACACACATGTGCATACCCACACAAATGCTCCAATACGCATACAACACCATATGTCTATTTAGTAGAATGTGATATTCCCGTTTCTCCTTGTTTAATAAGTCTATTTTTGTTAAACCTGGTCTGTTCTGATATCATATGAACACGAGGGCTGAGTCAACCTAATCATTAGAACGTAATACCGTCAACCCTTATGAATTATTAGTTATTAGTGCTTTGATGGTAAATTGAAGTAGTAGTAATTATAATCCATAATAATCAAATGAAATTTAACCTAACCTCAGAATAATAAGGGTAAACCTCATTATTCCATAGTTATTGCCTATATTTCTGGCATCCCATGTAAGAGTTTATATATATACAGAGGCATATTCCTTACATTTATTGGCGCCCCGTCATAGGATATTCTCTACATATTTGGTGCCCGCGTGAGGACTCTGATGATTCAGAAATCATGTTACTAATCATCTTGCTCACTGCTACTAGATTTGTACGTATGCTCTACATTTATGGTGCCCGTGTGAAGACTGGTAAGACAAACATGTTTTATTTGTCTATCACCACTACTGCTAAATGTACATGTAGATGCCTTACACGAGTAATACTCCACATGTAAGAATATAGAGGCATGTTCCCTACAAGATAGAACTGCATCAACAGGATTTACAATATTTCACAGCAAATAGATATCACTCACAACAAGACTTATGTCAAGGTAATATTTCACAGCAAATATTATAATCCAGATCAGTATTTCCACAATTTAGTGTAGAGAAACAAAAACAGAACAAACAAAATCACAGCAAACCAGGAGCCCCAGATCTACTTCTTTAAACAGATATAGAATAGAATAACTTTTTTATTTTCCTGTTAGGGAACTTCAGTTGTAGCCACCAGCAACAACAAAAAATACATAGACAGTGGGGCAGACCCACAACACACAAACAAACATATCAAATAAAGACATTCAATAGAATCATTGCATTTATCAAACTAATTAAGTGAATTAAAGTGGAATAGCCTACAGCCAAACGTCATGATTTAAAATTGCCCCGCTGTCCCGAGATGTCCAGTGTTATCAAGCAGTCCAACACAGCCTTCCCACTCGTCGCCTCACTCGTCCCCCACATTATCTTCTCCTTCCCTTCCCTGGTGGCCTTGAAGATTGCCTGCAGTCCTGGATCAGTCCCGACTTCAACTCCGGTGAAGAGCGATGGTAAACTTTGTAGCTGCAGATCCAATGGACATTCCCGAGCATATGTTGCGAATGCATCTCCATGGTGATGACCACAAACAAAATTATCCCGACTAGACAATTCATCAATATTATCAAAACGAGCAGCAAGACTGCCCTGAATCACGTGACTAGGCTCACCCAATTGGAGTGCATAACGTGGAGTCTGTGCTCAACCCAGAAGGAAGACTGCGGCCGAAAACATTGGTCATTCAGAACATAAATACATATACGTAGATGCCGCATTTGCTGCTGTGGAATGTTGCAGCGATACATCTGCACGGCCGCCATATTGAGGTCCGCTTCTAAACTTACAGGCGTTTATGGAGAGATGCAGACTTCCTCTGATAAAATCTACTAGAACTAGCTTAATTCTTAACCAATTTTTGTGCAGTTTGGCTTGCTATAAACGTGAGAAATCTCTACATAACACTTGATTTCTCAGAACAGCTATTTGTAAAACGTCCTTTTAGCTATTGTACATCAGTTGTCAAAATGTTGTCAGAGCTGATTGTTATTGCTTGTAGCTGCTAAGAAAGCATTTGAGAGCGGTTCTTATAAACTTATTTAGTTTATATCAAAATGAGGCCAAGTTACAAAAAACAGTATTGCCTATCGTAGCTCACACTAATTAAACTAGCTCTATTCCAAATCAATGCAACCCAATCTCTCCTAAATTATTTAATGTAATTTGGCCCTGTGTTTTTTCATCTTAGTATCAGTGAATCTGTGGTAATGTCGTCCTTGAAACTTTGTGGCACATCAAAGTGTAAAATCGTGATTATTTATAGTGGCAATAATTTGCCATTCACAAATGTAAGGAAATTAGTCCAGTATAGGCTATGTTTGAGTTTAACAATTGTCTGCATGCAGTGCTTTGGGTGTATGAAAAGCATGCATAATAATAATAATAATAAATTATTAGTGTTATTATTTGTATTTGAATAGAAACCTGTGTGGTCCTACAGAGCCTAGACATTTTCTTGTTCACAAATAACATTTGTTATTATTAAACATGTTAAAACAATTAGTACTTTAGTTCTTTGGCTTCATCTGATCCACAAACATGCAGTAGGCTACATTTGTGGGTCAAACATGTCTGGATAGGTTTGTTACATAAAATATTTAGGGTATTTACTAGGTGTACATATTAAAAAAATGTTATCTGCATTTATTAACCCCCCCTTGCTCAATTGTAAATGCCCATATCTGGCAGCAGAGTGATGATTTAAGGCTTGTTTGATACATCAGACCCTTGATGACTGACAACCATTTTACCAACCATGTGTTCCATACTGTTCCAGTGTAATTTACAGCTAAATTTAGTCCCACTCCCCAATTCCCATAGAGATCCATTAAAATGCAGAGAGGTTATAGTATCGCTTGTATGAGCACCAAAAAATAAGATATAAAGAGTATTTTCATGTTGTTGGGTCACAGACATCAGGAAGTCATGTCATGCAATGGATATGCGACCAAATATTTAAAATGATTACTTTATTCTATATATAAATGCAGGGGTGCCAATAATTGTGGCACACATGGTTTTGTTAAAAAATATTCTTTCTTGATGAGGGATTATTTTTTCTCATAATAAATTTACTTCAATTAAAGGTGGGATTTTTCTCATTTTTTCAGTGTGAGAGTAAGCTAATTCACCAAACGGTGAATATTTTATGACCATTTTTACTCATCTTTACCAGGGGTGCCAATAATAGTGGAGGGCACTGTATATCCGAGTAAAACCTGAGCTATATTGGGGTTAACCTAGTCCGTTTATGTCATAACATCCCTCATCTAACATCTCTAGATTCTGGCTTTTCCTCACTGGGAAGTTAGAATACGGCATTAAGTCAGCTCGCGTTAAATCCGCACAGGAGAGGCACTTAAGCGCATGACTTAAGTTGGCCATCTCTGAATCTGGCACATAGTGCTTATTCTTGCCTGATCATGAATTCCTAAAGAATATTCAATGGTTATGATAATTTGTGGAATGTTGTATCAGAAATTAAACAGAACACTTCCGTATGCATTGTGCAAGTTTAATTACACTACATCACTGGGAAAATAAACTTTGCTATAAAAGCCATTGAAACCACTTCAAGATCATTTCCTCCAATTAGAAAATTGATTTTGACATTTACCAATTATTACTGCATCTGTTCAATCCAGTAAACTCACAATATTGTATAAAATTACTTTAAAAAAACAATTGAAGAGCAGATGGCAGGTTTGATCACAATGTGTTTATTTTACTGGCTACCCATTGCTGTTTAGGTCCATGTGTTTTGGTGAGGCTGTTCCTATTGCTGGCGTTCTGAATTAAATATAATGAAGATCTTTGGAGACTTTTTTGAGAGTTTGAGACATTTTTAAGAGTTTTAAGATATGCATTTAATGACCCCCACTTGAAATGCATGTCAATTCTTTTGAATAAAGACAAATATTCAGACGTTATGAATTAATAATTTGCATTCAGTAACAAACTGGAAACTGATGAGAGCAGACCTCGGGACATTTTAATTAACAGAAGTTTTCACAATTTCATCAGGAAACTAGATTCATCTGTGCATACAGTGGCCTCAAATGCCCTTCATAAAAATGAAAATGTAGTTTAAGTTTAACATTTTTTTAATGTATTATTTATTATGTATTATTTTTGAGTATGCTCCCATTTATTTAATAGCTTTTAAGTTGAATAATATATATATATATATACACACACAGTGCCCTCCACTATTATTGGCACCCCTGGTAAAGATGAGTAAAAAGGGTAATAAAAAATTCAGCATTTGGTAAAGTAGCTTAATCTCACACTGAAAAAATAAGAAAAATTCAACCTTTATTATGAAATTTATTATGAGAAAAAAAAATCCCTCATCAAGAAATAATTATTTTTAACAAAACCATGTGTGCCACAATTATTGGCACCCCTGCATTTATAGTATATAGAATAAAGTCATTATTTTAAATATTTGGTCGCATATCTTTTGCATGCCATGACTTCCTGATGTCTGTGACCCAACAACATCAAAAGACTCTTGATATCTTATTTTCTGGTACTCTTAACATTACATTCATTACATTACATTAATTTAGCAGACGCTTTTATCCAAAGCGACGTACAGTAAGTGCATACAGAGACATCATCAAGATCACTACAGAACAGACAAGACAAAGCACATCCTTCCCATAATGTAGCAGCTATCCCTAGTAATGAACGTTGACTGTAGTTCACTTAACAGTATCACTTAAAAGTGATACTATAACGACTCTGCTTTTGAATGGATCTCTATGGGAATTGGGGGGTGGGACTAGATTTAGCTGTAAATTATACTGGAACAGTATGGGATACATGGTTGGTAAAATGGCTGTCAGTCATCAAGGGTCTGAGGTATCAAACGAGTCTCAAACCATCACTCTGCTGCCAGATATTCAGTAGATATGGATGGATCACTTGAAGGGTTGTTTCTCCTGACAAATTTTCATATTGAACTCTATGGAACAATAAGTCAGGAGAAGAAACCCTTCAAGCTATCCATCCATATCTACTGTATTTCTGACAGCAGAGTGATGGTTTAAGGCTTGTTTGATACGTCAGACCCTTGATGATACCATTTAGTCAACCCATGTGTTCCATACTGTTCGTGTAATTTACAGCAATTCCCATAGAGATCCATTCAAATGCAGAGACGTTATAGTATCGCTTGTAAGAGTACCAGAAAATAAGATATCAAGAGTCTGGCACATAGCTAATTCACCAAATGGTGAATTTTTTATAACCCTTTTTACTCATCTTTACCAGGGTTGAATAAGCAGGTTATCAATAAAATAAGTGCTCATGTCTCTAATTTTGTCTGAGTGGTAGACCTATTTAAATTAAAATTATTCTGTAGCCTATGTTCTTAAATGACTGAGCATAATGTCACTGTGAGGCTAACCGCCTCATCTTACAGCATTGAGATCTGGAAAGCTCCAGAGACTGTGTGAATAATGTTAGCTTACCTACTAGTCTAAGATGGTGGATTGTGTTGTAGACTATATGGTGTTATAACGTTATAATAAAATAAAAATATCATTTTAGAAAATCAAGTAAATCTCCATTTGTTTTAATCTGTAGGCTATGTTGCTTCATGACTAGGCTAAATATAGATTATTACAATAGCCGAGGCTACAGGTAAAATTTCCAAGGTTAATGGGCCTGTGAGTCGGAAGATTAGAGTCGGTTGTGCCCCGGGGTCATTTCCCCAGTGTTTTCACCAAATGAAAAAGAAGCTGAATTGCTGTCAATCAGTTTTTACAAGTCTTTTACTGCCATCTGCTGGGTAAAAACATGAATGACAGTCTACACAACATAGCCTATGCAGAATAGGCCTACACCATTTTTGGTAACACTTTACTTGAACATTGCGACATAGGGCTGACATAACACTGTCATACACATGACATTATAGCTGTCATAACATGACATAACAGCTGATGTCAGTTTATGTCAAATGACATAACACTTATCACTTTTATCGGTAAACAGCTGTTATGACAGATGTTATGTCACATGTTGACATGGCGGCTTATGTCACTTGCCAAATTTAGCTACCAGTGCCTGCTGAAGCGTTATAACAGCTGTCAGGACAGGGAATTCATGACACTGTCATAAGGATAAGCACTGTCATAAGCCACACGTAAACAGTCTTGACAGTTTATGGCAAACTATGTAACAGTGTCATGATCCATGAAGCTCTAGGAGTCATAACATGTTATTACACATGTTGACATGACAGCTTATGCTGCTTGACACGTTGCTTGTTGTGTTAAAGCTTATTGCTTTAAAACGGCAAAGACGGTAATATGGAGGGAGAAGAAACTGAAAGGAATGAGTTCAGTAATCAATTTTACGGAACATATGCAGTATGAAAAGGTAATGTGATACATAAATGATTTATCTGTAATTAATGAAACTGTAGTGTTTGTAACAGAGCTGCGATTCCCTGCCAGGTGTGCACCCCCAACGGGAATAGCTACTGCTACGGTGTGTGTATGAAAATGAATGGTTTAGTGGAAAATGCTGGAGCTGTGTGAGTGGGGAAATGGAAAAGATATATGAAAACGGGTATTTAGATGCAGTCTGTTGCAGTAGTGACAGCCAGCTCTGTCACACGTTGTTTGTACATTTGTGTAGAAAACTTGTCGACGTAGCTATCATTCAACGAACAGGAGGCTAAATGCTTTGAATTGCTGTTTATTTATTTATTCGCCACTCAACAGGTTGTGAATTTTCCGGGACCACAGTCAAACAAGTTTTTTATTTGCTCAAAACCAATAAAATATTGATTGTTAATACATTACCTACTAAGCATTCCATTGTAATCGGCAAGGTATGAACTAATTATGTCAATCATTTAATGAATAGGAGATTTAAAAGTATCACTCCTCCCGCTAGTGAAAGAACAGGCCTATTCACTGGGCGCTAACGCCTACGAGAAAGATTATACATTTCAGCCAATTGACCTGTATCTTTAAACATATCCACAGGTGTCCACAAACATTGATTTTACATAATTTTCACTTTTAAAGTACTTAAACTTTCGTTTTTCATCATGAAATGCTTTTGTATCGGCCAACATACTGAATGATAAACATATAGAATTAAAAGTTAAAACGTTATGGTTGTAGTAGCTGTTTTAGCTATGTTTGCTAGCAAAGCCAAAACTTCCCTGCGAAGGGTGTCCATGGCGCCAAGTCACCAGTTGTGCAGCTCGAACACCTTCGATATGGGACCTCCCACCATGAACTCAAGCAGGGTTAAGACAGCAAACCTTTTACCGTAAATACTTGAAATTTTACACATACACTTCAAAATTTTTTTACCGTAATTACGCAGAATTTGAATTTTCGCATGCTCTTTTCACCACTCGCAATTCGCGCATGCGCTTTACAACGGGGGGGAACAGGCAGCTACGCAGCCTCTCAGCCAGTCAGTTCTACATTCAAGCGTTTAGGCCCACCAGACATACAAGTCCTCCCATAAAAGTCTTCCCAGTGAGAATGAATGATTTTTGATTAAAATCAACTGTATGCTGCCTTTTTAAGAATGAATCCGGCAGGAAGTGTGAAGACATAGGTGATGTATCCTGTTATTTAGCAAAGTTTTGTTTGGAGACTAGGCTATTTGTTTTCTGATGTCACGTAAGTGCACAGAAGGTGTGAGAAATTAAAATAATTTCACATTTTCTTGCATTAGACAGCATAATGTTGTGCCAGTATCCAAATACAGTTCCCAACATGCAAATTGCATAGAATTTCATGAAACCTATTATGTTATTTGGCTGAAAAATGGGACATTCAAAATCATAAAACCAACAGAGCAATGTCAAAATAAACCATCCTTTGTGCATAATCTTTTCCACGTGTTTGAATGCCGAATATGTACAGGGATACCTGGAAGATAACTACTATAATTAACATTGGCAGCACTGGTCGGCATATCCTCCATATTAACTCACGGCCCAAATATAACCAACAGAATGTTTTATTAAACATAAATGCCAATATATTGGCATGCATTCAAAATGTATTTAGAGTTCCTCAAGTTAGTCAAATGTGTTACTCAGTGTAGTACAGCATATTTTTAAATATATGTCAATGTATTTTTGTTGCATAAAGGCTCCTACACTGGTGGTTTATGCTTTGTTGGATACCTATACATTTTTATATACTGTAGTCGGTGACTTTCACCTACAGAAAAGTCATGCCATACAAACCTTTAAAAATAACACTCAATTAAAAGTAATTTTGCTCTTTCATGTATTGGTCAGCTATATACTGTGGTAGAATAAACTGCATTCTTAAGCCAGAATTCACAGGGAGAGGGTTCACTAATCTGTGAGAAGCATTTTTGTTAAAGTGCAGGAGGAGCAGGGAGTAATAAAGGGCGGATCATCCCGTTTAAACCTCCCTATAGGCATGATTTAGTAAAACCTTCAGCATGTGCAAAACATTTTAGTACATGCAGAACCAATAACACAACCAATGATTGGTGCAAAACAAAGACCATGACCAATCATTAATCGGTTATTGGCTTTGCATGTGCAAAAATGTTTTGCACATGCTAAAGGTCTTAGTAAATCAGGCCCTGAGTGCCTTTCTCTCTATGAGGATGGAGGATGGCACATGGTTATAACATGTTTTAGAGTGGATTTCTTTTTCTTTTATTATGAAGCTGCTACAACAGATTAATTCTGGAATTTAAATCACTCAGGCATTCTGGGCAAGCCTAGAGATAAAACTCACTGCTGGTGAATATCAGATTAAATGCAAATAAAGAGCAATATTAAAAAAGCGTATTAAAATGAAGATAGATTGATAGTAAAGGGATTTTACACAAAGCTGTTGCTATCACACCGCCATGGCAAAGCCTATCCGGTTGTTGCGGCGATCAAATTCTGTGTAGTAGCGGGCGATGAAGTTGGCCCCCAGTACCCATATGGGGCCAGTGGGTGGTGGCACGTCAAGGCCCTTGAAGGTCACAATACAGATGTCCTCTCCAAACTGCGACTGCTACGGATAAAGGAGGCAGATGTTAACTGGGCTGCTATTCTGTACAAACAACACGGTAGCATTAGTGGAACTGAGTTTAAAAATGAAAGCAAAAAAAAAAAAAACATGAAAAAAGCCAAGTTTCAGCAGGTGAGAAAATGCTCTGCATTCATATATGAATTAACTAAAACTTTGGTTTAATGGGTTAAATACACAGTGGAACAGACAGACCTGCCAACCAAACATGGCATGAACCCAGAAATAGCATAAATAATTACACCTTTTAAAGCTCCTTATTAAACAATAAGTAGACTCTCTATTATTATCACTGATGAAAAAAAAAAGAACTTTAAATGGAAACAAGTCACACTTTCCATTGATAAAAAACAGGAAATCCACAACTCTGTGTGTTTGGGTCCATCTAAAATAATCTAATGTGCAACAAAAACAGGGCATGGCAACAAAAACAGTATCTATGCACTAACGTTAAACATTTTTTTATGTGCTTTAGATGATGTTTTAGAACATAACACCACTCTGCTGCCAGATATGCAGTAGATATGGATGGATCACTTTAAGGGTTTCTTCTTATTTTTTCATAGAGTTCAATAGGAAAATGAAAGAAACAAGAAACAAGTGATCCATTCATATCTACTGCATATCTGGCAGCAGAGTGATGGTTTAGCCTCATTTGATACCTCAGACCCTTGATGATTTACCATTTAGCCAACCATGTGATCCATAGTGTTCCAGCATAATTTACAGCTTAATCTACACCCCCCCCCCCCCCCCCCCCCCAATTCCCATAGAGATTCATTCAAATGCAGAGAGGTTATAGTATCGCTTGTAAGAGCACCAGGAAATAAGTTTTCAAGAGAGTTTAGATGGTGTTGGGTCACAGACATCAGGAAGTCATGGCATGCAAAGGATATGCAACCAAATATTAAATATGATGACTTTATTTAAGTTCATGTTAATTTGTCCAATTACTTTTAGTCCCCTAAAATGTGTGTGTGTGGGTGGGGTCTATGTATAAAAAGGGCTACAATTGCTACACAGGTCATCCGATATGGATGTAATAAAACTCAAATTAAAGCTGAAAGTCTGCACTTTAACCTTATAGTCAATGTTCCATTTCAAATCCAATGTTGTGGAGTACAGAGCCAAAAAGACAAAAAGTGTGTCACTGCCCCAATACTTTCCATCGCCACTGTATGTGTGATTCTTCCATAAACAAACTGTACCCATTGAATGTAGTCCTCATCTGTCAGTGGATACTCCACACCGTTGAACTGAAAGGAGATGCTGGGCAGGGATTTAACCAAGTTGCAATTCACAGTATACTGTGGAGAAGAAGCACACAGAAAGGGCAGAGGTTCTAAGAAACAGTGGCTATGTTTTCATGACTTATCCAGCATTTTTTGTGTTTCTCTGCTTTATTGGGTTAATTACTTTGAGCATGCTCATTATTGAATGCACTTGTAAAGAACCATTGTCCTTCAACGAAGTTCCCTCGTAAAGCCCTTCATTTATTATTTACAAGACATTTTAGAGACATTTTGACTGGAGCTGTTTGAGCATGATCTATCAAACGTGTTAAGGTATAATTAATCCTGAGGAGTTTAACTTTCTTATGTGTCATGTAACATACACAGCTGTGATCTTATTTTCAAAAAGCCTTATTTAAAAAATGCATTTACTTGCTCCTCATTGCTATGTTAAAATACACATACATTATCTTCTGGTATTTTTTGTTCAATTAATGAAATTATTTTATTTATTAGTGATAGGATACAGTATAGATGAAATACTGACATAAGAGATTAATTGTTACTGGTTATTTGTTTATGGATTAATATGAACATATTGTGCTGTATATGTTGTAGCATGGATAGAATATGTAGAGAGACTCTTACAATTATTTTTTTTAAAACTGGCCAGACATTAGATCTTGGCCACCCTAACACAAGTAAATTAGCCTGGGCAGGCTGTCAGATCAAGAATGCAGTCGCCACAAGGAAAACTTGCCATCACCAAATATGGGAATGTCCAATGCAGCAATGCTTGTGAGTTTCTTTTAAAACATTTAGAACTGAAGAGAATAGATCATTTTACATCAAAGGAAGTGCTAAGATAAAACTGCAGGGTGCCTGGAAAAACAGAATGTTTGTTGAGTTTACTTGCAGTATTCTTAAGCCAAACTCTTAATAATGGAAGGCATAAAGTGAGGAAAAAGTTAAAATGATTCAGATGTTATGTTCAGTTGAATACTTAAAACCAACTGGACAATGTCTGCACATTAAGACCAGCCAGATATCAAAGAGCCTCCACAGCATGTGCTCAGCCGAAAGACCTCAGCACCCACCATGATCACACAGTGAGAAATATAACAAAATTGATACAGCTCCTGCTCTGAACTACCAGCTGGAAGATCAAGATTGATAACAGATGACGCAGACTGAACATAACAACTCATCATTTAAGACGAGATGGCCTAATGTGAACTTGTATTTGTGCAGAATATGAGCTTGGTTTGTAATGTGACTGTATCCTATTAGTTGTTAAAATTAGCCAATGTTTGAAATGACTCATTTATTTCAAGTAATTTATCTTAAAAAATGTATAAAAAAAAAAAAAAACATGCTTTAATGAATGTGCTGCATAATTATTTTGGTTTGGTGCTGAATGGATGTGCTTTAGTACTACTCTGGAGCACGGGCATCTTCCCCCGCTAAACAGGAGATGAGCGGAAATCCCCCCGTACTAAAGCACATCCAAACAACAGGTGGAAGCTGGAGTGGTGGAGGGTGATAGCAAATTATTTTTAACACTAAAGCTGCAAAGCAAACAAAAGGCAGCATAGCCGTGAGCAGCACAGGGAGGACTGATTATTGGTTTAAAAAGGGCGCTCCAATAGAGTGGATGTAATTGGTTGAGTATGAGACGCATGGTTGCTAGCCGACCAATGGTCAGCTACAGCAAGAGTTACCCGACACAACTTGCTATGTGCACTTAATCGTTCACACTCGACACTCATAATAATAAAATATCCCTTTAAACAGGCTTAGAACAAGGCTTGTAATTGTGATAAAGTGCTGCTTTACTCTGGCTGTCACACAATATGGTTACTTTTATATACTTTTCTCCTACTTATATATATATATATTTTTTTTTTTGGAAACAAGATTCATTTTTGGAGCATTGACCAACTTTTACCAATATAGCACAGACATTGTGTTCTGTTTCTTTCATTATTTTATCAGTATGGCTACTTAAGTTAAAGGTATACTATGTAGTTTCAGAACACGAGATGGCGATATTGAGCACGTAGGAGAAGAGGGCTCCCCGAAAATTGCTTATCACGTGTTCTTCTCAGACACGCACAACGACACACGAGCATTGTTATGACGTTTCACACATATTTTCTCTGACCGTGGACTCAATTCAATTTGCTTTATTGGCATGACAAGACGCGTCGTGGATCGTCTGGGCTACACTCGGACTCAGATAAGCGTATCTTTTTTCATTGCTTTCAGCTGTTGTTAGTTAATTGAACAGATTGGAGTCACTCGGTAGCTTAGTTTATTTTGAATTGTTCGCAGTTAGTCCGTAGCTTGCTCACTGTAGTTGGGCCAGCTACCCGTCTTTTGTGTTGCTAATTTAGTTGGAACCAGTTTCACCTGTGTGTATATTAAGCATGTTTGCAGCTCATCACCTCAGAGTGAGTTCTAATTCAACTAGTTCTAATTAGCAACACACTTGTCGAAAGTGTCGTATAAATATTATAAGTATATTATAAGTATAAATTAAGCTTCGCTGATTGCATGGCAGAGTGAGGTTGACATGGCTCATACCAATATTAATAATTCTGATATCGCTGCAATTTGCAGTGTGTTTATCGCGGAAATTCATATTGCGATTATGATAAAAAACTATCGGGTGTGCCGATTTAGGTTTGAAATGAAAACCAAAAGGACGGTAGATCCAGGAACACGGTTGGAGACCACTGTTCTATGACTTTGGGGAAAATTTATGGTCGTGTGAAATAAACATTACTGAATTTGAGGGAAAGGAGAGCTAAAGCACTCAGTGGTAAATGTCTTGCAAGTGCATATAGGATTTTGGGACAAGAATGCCAATATTAGCTGCCTACCCCTCCTTCTGCCAGTTCAGTGGCTCCGATAGTCTTCATCAAGACTGACACAGAAGAGGCGGGGCCTGTGATGTAAGAGGAGCCGGTGTCAATCACAGCCGTGCAGCCCTCTTTACAGAATAGCAGGTCTGTCCCCACGGAAACCCTAGAGGAGGGAGAGAGAGCGAGTGAGTTTGTTGTTTAAAACAACCAACGACTTGCACTGCCTGTGCCATAACACCACCCACACAGTAGTTCCAACTAACGGTAGCTAGAAACCAAATGTGGGACAATGGTCTAACCGATGTTAAAAGTGTTACGTGCATGGCTAACTCGATAATGCATAATGTTAATGTTTGGTTATTATGTGTTCACTAGCTCAGATAGTGTTAGTAACGTTACCCAATCCAGTATTTAAATAGAAACAGAATCATATCTAATAATACAGCATGTGATCCAGCGACATGAGAAAAGAAAGGGAGGGAAGGAGGGAGATTTGCAAGAGCACAAATGATTATAATTGTTTTGGTTTGTTTTGCAGTAGGATTGTTAGCTCGTTTGGAGTGCTTTTGTTTAATGTTATAATTTTTTAACAGCAGATTAATGATTAATAAATACTGTTCTCAAAAGGCACTAGAAATGAGCATTTAAGTTCTGTTTTTCAAAACAAAAAAAAGACGTGGCCTTGGGCCAAAATCTCTCCAGCCCCAGGCCTATCCACCGTCAGCAGGGCCCAACCCAGGATGCAGCCTCACAGCCCCCCTGGCCCTCCAACAGCCAACCCCCTCCCACCACTCCACAGCCCCCCTGGCCCTCCAACAGCCAACCCCCTCCCACCACTCCACAGCCCCCCTGGCCCTCCAACAGCCAACCCCCTCCCACCACTCCACAGCCCCCCTGGCCCTCCAACAGCCAACCCCCTCCCACCACTCCACAGCCCCCCAGGCCTATCCACCGTCAGCAGGGCCCAACCCAGGATGCAGCCTCACAGCCCCCCTGGCCTTCCAACAGCCAACCCCCTCCCACCACTCCACAGCCCCCTACCAGTCCACCCCCCTCCTCTGCAGCAACAACCCAGCTATGTCCCCTGTCTCAGTGTCCTGTGCGCCAGACTGCTGAACTAAATGCAAATGTTGTTGTGTATTAATGAAAGTGTTCTAATTGCAATACACAAATATCAAAATTGAAATAAAAGAAAAAATATATATATATATAGGTATTTTGTGGTCAAATATGTATTTTGTTTCACTTGAAATATTATAAACTGTGTAGTTTAATGAGTTTCTTCCATTTAAGCTGTTGGGACATACAGGGCCTGTGGTCCTCCACATTTGGGTTAAAGAGCACTGACTCTGAGTTCCTTAATACAAACCTATAATTCCAAAAAAGTTGGGACAGTATGTACAATGCACATAAAAGCAGGAAGCAGTGATTTGTAAATTCTCTTTCACATACCTTTAATTGAAAACAGTACAAAGAAAATATATTTTATGTTTTTCCTTATCAACTTTATTGATTTTTGTAAATATATGCTAATTCCGAATTTGATGCCTGCAACACATTCCAAAAAAGTTGGGACAGGGGCAAAAAAAGACTGGGAAGTTCAAAAAACACCTGTTTGGAACATTCCACAGTTAAACAGGTGATGCTATCATGAATAGGTATAAAATGATATCAAAAGAGTCTTGATATCTTATTTTCAGGTACTCTTCAGATACTATAACCTCTCTGCATTTGAATGGATCTCTATGGGAATTGGGGGGTGGGACTTAAAATATTCTGAAATTAGAAAACATTACTTCCACAAATTATCTCTAGCTGTAAAAGACAACTATTCCCTAACAAAAAATAGGTTCAAATCCTACTAGGAGAAGGGCTAACAGCTCCAATAGCAAAGCAAAATACGCCTTTGCCTGTCAAAACATGATGGACACTGGTTGATTTTTATATATATATTTTTTTTTAAATTTATTTATTTAAAATTTTATTATTATTTCAATGTATTCACTTATTTATTATTAATTGATTTATTCTCACTTTCTTTTTCTTTTATTAATATTATCATGATTTTCATTTATATTACTATTACTCTGATAATGGGTGTTGTTTTTCTTACCACAGTTAAATATAGAAATTATTCTGTTTAATTTGCATTCATGTTCTAGTGCCTTTCTATATTTCTGTACATACATTTTGGCTATATTAAAGAATGTATTTCATTCCAATAAAGAATCTTCAATTTGAATTTGAGAGAGAGAGCTAGAGAAAGAGACTTTTGCTTTCTAAATGTTAAATGCAGGGGAGCATTTTGGTTCTCTAACCCCCCCGGACCCACCAGTTCCCCACAGTTGAAACACTATTATAATATCCCTCTGTGTCCCTGGTGGGTCAACACCTATTATATTATCAAGCAATGTACTGTAATTGGCCAAGATTTGACAGTATGTAATATACAATATCTATCCATAAGCCATAATGCAGTGCCTTTACCTTGCTCAAGTGTGTGGTGGGAATGAATAAGTATTATGGCTAAAAGCCCAGTCCTAACCACGTCGTTACATTTGAATTTTTTTTGTAATGTCTTACCCTTTCATCCCGAGTTCCCATTTGCCCATGCTGTTGGTCTGCAGGTACTGAAATGTGCCCGTGTAATAGTCCGGGTCAGTACCCCCCAGCACTATCTCTCCCCCAGGTGTGTGTTTTGGGTCTCTGCCAGAAACACAGGTTTACAGACAATGTAACCTTATGACATTATTTTAAAGCAGTGCCTTTCAGTCATTTTATATTCATTATGTCTTATAAGTTGCATACTTGTGGTCATTTGTATACACTCTCAGAAGAAAATGACCTAAAAAGGCACAAACAAACACTTGTCACTCGGGTGGTAGCTACCCTATAGGTACATAGAATTTTACCCTAGCCAGCAATACATAATTAGTTTGTACCTTTTTGAAAATGTACTTATTAGTACCAAAATAGAACATTATTTACCTTTTAGGGCACATTTGGGAAATGTGTTCCTTAAAGAATAAAAATGTGTCTCCACTCTACCTTTATTTCTGAGAATGTAGTAAATATTCAATTTGATGTTAAGGTCTAACTACAAAGCAGCCTTGAGAAACCTAAGAAAAGTGTTTTTAAGCAGAGCTTACCAACCCTAGTCCTGGAATACCTTTGCACACTTAAAAGTACCTTTAAAAATGTTTATGAAGTATTTGACACGTAGCATTTTCTTTTGACATGTAGCATTTTTTTATTTTAAAATGTATTGAGATTAGTGAAGGTGACAGACTTACCGGCTGTAATATACAGAGAAGACCTCCTCCTTCAGGACATGCTGGGATATGATGCGGTCAAATACTGGAGTGATGCCATCAATGGCAACATCGGGGTACCCCATGCCCAGAACTCCGTCAAACTTGGCGAAGATGAAAGGCATGGCGGGCAGGGCGGTGACCTCTGCAAAAACCTGAACCACAGGGATCCCACCCACCTACCACAAAGGTCACACAGACTATCAGAAGGTCTGCTGCACAACAGGTCACACAGCCAATCAGAGCGCCTCTCTGCACAACAGGTCAGATCAGAGCATCTCTCTACATGAGAAGTCACATAGCCAATCAGAGCGTCTCTGTGCACAACAGGTCACATAGCCAATCAGAGAGCCTCTCTGCACAACAGGTCACATAGATGATCAGAGCGTCTCTCTGCACAAGAGGTCACATAGCCAATCAAGGGCCAATCAGAGTGTCTCTCTGCACAACAGGTCACATAGTCAATCAGAGCGTCTGCTGCAGTTCCAAGTTAGGTTTATTGAAAGGGATAGTTAACCCATTTTTAAAAAAAAAATTTTGTTTTACTTACTCCCCAAGATAGTATGTAAGGCCGTAGTGATACTGTCCTGGTATCAGCGTTGTAGCTAAAATTGGCTAAACCTGAATTGGAACAATGCTAACGATTAGCATCTTGCTATTGGATTTAATTTCCCCCCGGCTAACTTTTGTTTAAATAACCGCCTGAATTATTTTGGAATAATAAAACTGAATAACATTCTAAGATGGCTCCTGAATTGTTGTAACCCAGTCAAGGATCATCATTTGACACAAATGTACAAGTATACAAATTTACATTTGCCTTAATATCTGGGAACCAAAAAATATTAGCCAAATTGTTTCTGCAGTAGTTCACAGGTGTATTTCCGGTCTGGTACAATTTAATCTCATGACATACTGATTATAAGGGTTCATGTACTCACATGTGTATGCACAACACAAACTGTCACTGAATTATGTCTCACAAGGAAGCAATGTAGACAAATAAGTGATTGCACCCGTAGAATTTTGACGCTTCTGCGGGGTATAGAATTAGCGCCTTGTAGTGTCGTTAGGTACATTAGTAATTTGGCAGTGAAGACAGACGGTTAAAACGTCTTAAGTCATCACATGGAAGCACCAATGAATGTGCAGAATATACAGTATATATATATATATGGCTTCACACTAGGTGCAAAAGTATAATTAATCAGTCTCATAAAATTAATTATTAAATCATGATTATAAATTTCAATGTTAAATATTTAAAATAATAATCAATAACTTAATCTGAAGGCGTAAGTTTTTGGAGGATAGGCTCAAATGTTTATCCAAACAACAATCAGACCGACGACCAGGTTTGATAAAATACAATTTATTAAACAACAAACACATCTAAACTAACATCCTAAAAACAGTGAATGATATGGAAAGTGAAATGAAGTGTAGACAAAGAATGAGGCATATAGAATTCAGTTCTATTTCTGTATGTGCGCCAGACACGTGGTGTTGAGATCACAAGACAATCTCGAGGAGGGGAATACGAATCTAGCTTTAGCATGAAGCTAACGTGGCCTGAAACATGGCGTGTGTTGAGGCTATGGAAATTTAGCTATGTCTAGCTAAATCCCAGGCCCCTATCCTATATCTGATGGGTTAGGTATTAGTAGAAAGATTGCATGCACCGATCTCGATTTTAAAGGGAGGCGGATTGTAAATTAGATTTAGAGTAAGTTAGAGTAGACTCTGTAACTTTAGCTTAGGCGAGGCTAATTGGCTGTCGATAGCCTGCAAACCATGTGTTGAGTTACAAGTTAACGTTACTCTAAATAAACACAATGGATACAATCAAATATGTAATTACATTGACAATAAACATTACACAAAAGTTTTCCTAACTATTGCCCAGATGTTCATGTCAGTCTTACTTTACTGAAGTTGCTACAGGCGAATCCAGGCTTGATGATATTTCTAAAAAATTGTTTTTTCCATTGTTAATCTAGTTAATTCTTTGATGTTATATGAGACCTCTGAAATGGTTGTTATAGATGATCTGAATCTTGATTGGTTATCTAAAGCCTCTGACTGTTTGAAAAATTGTTGTACTGAATTAAATTGAACACTCAGCTCATCTCCACACCAACTAGACCTGATCTAAAGAATCCTTAAAATGCAACCCTCCTGGATCTGATATTGACAAATAGACCACATAAATTTGTAGCAAGCGGTGTTTTCTCTTTGGACCTAAGCAATCATTGTCCAATTGCCTGTATTCGATATACCGAAAAGCTCAAATATCCATCCCGTATTCATGTCAAGATGGATTTTAAGCATTTTGTTGATCAAGCATTTCTGCATGACCTTTTCCACAGTGATGTTGGAAGAGTATGTGACATTCCAGAGCCTGAATTAGCTCATGTTATTGATGTTTATGATTTTCTTACAAATAAGCATGCTCCATTTAAGAAAAAAAATAGAAAAAATCCATGGTTCTCAGTCGAGCTCTCTGATTTATTAAGGGAAAGAGATGTTGCATGGGCCATAGCACGCACATCAAAATCGGATTGGCAAGCTTTTTGTCAATTTAGGAATAAGTGCATATGGAAAATCAGAGGCCAAATCATCATATTTTGTTAACAAATTGTTAGATTGTTATGGCAATCCTGGTAAATTTTGGAAAACTGTTAAGCGCTAAATAATGTACAGGTCTCTCCTCTACCAAATCATCTTATTTATGATTCTAAAATAAGATAAAGAGCAAATATGTAATGTGTTTAATGAACATTTAATTTCTTCTGGTAATCTATTTGAAAGAAAATCTCTGCCCTGCAACACTCACACATGGAGAGGTATGGAAAGGTACTAACATGAGTCAATGACCATTCATCCAAAAAAAGGTTTTGGTTTTACCGTTGACTCACATTTTTTACCTGACAATTGCTGGGGGAAGTATTCCTAAAGTTTGGAAAGTAGCTCACATCTCTCCTTTATTTAAAAGCGGAGCGGTTAGTGACCCAAATAACTACCGCCCAATCTCCAAACTTCCTTGCTTAGCCAAAATTTTTAAAAAATTGGTGAATAAACAAGTTTGTTCTAATTTATATACAAATAGTATTTTAAACTCATATCAGTCTGGTTTTAGGCCTGGGCACAGTACTGTGACTGCAGCTTGCAAAGTGGTAAATTATATAATCTGTTCACTGGATAAGAGAGAGCATTGTTTTGCCCTATTTATCGATTTATCAAAAGCTTTTGACACGGTAAATCACACTATTTTTCTAGATAAGCTTAAATCAATTGGCTTTGATGGTAATACCTGTAAGTGCATTGAGTGTTACCTTAACGGCAGAACTCAAACAATAGTGGCGGATGGGCATCAGTCTAGTTTTCTTGAGGTTTCCATAGGGGTGACCCAGGGCTCCATATTAGGTCCTTTGTTTTTTACTTTATACATAAATGATCTTGGCTCACTGATTACAAATAGTTCAGTTCATTTTTATGCGGATGATACCATAATTTATACTTCAGCACCCTCAGTTGATAAAGCTTTCACAGGCTGCCTTTCATGCCATTCAAAATGCTCTATTGGTGCTAAACCCAACTAAGACAAGCTATATGCTCTTCAGTAGATCAAAAACGAAACATCTTAAAAATTTTAATTTGTATACTATGGATGGTCTTGAAATTCAGAGAGCCCAAGATTATAAGTACTTAGGCATCTGGTTAGATGAGGAATTGTCTTTTAAAAGACGTGGAAGAACTGGTGAAAAAATTTAAATATGAATAGGGTTTTTTCTACAGGAACAAAAACTGTTTTACTAGAGCATCAAGATTAGAAGTTATACAGAAATTTCTTTTTATCTGTGTTGGATTATGCGGATATAATCTACATGCATGCATCTGCCAGTACCCTCAAACCATTTGATGCAGTGTATCATAGTGCACTCAGGTTTATCACTGGTGCTAATTTCAGAACACATCACTGCATATTATATGAGAATATCGGCTTAACCTCTCTTAGTGCCAGAAGGGAATACCACTGCCTTATGTTCATTTATAAAGCAGTGTTAATTAAGTTGCCATTTTATATCTGTTCCCTTTTAGAGTTTAGATCTATTGTGCAGTATACTCATTCTCAAGAATATTTCACTCTCTGTAACCCACGTATGAACACTGAAACTGGAAAGGCTGCTTTTGCTTTCTATGCACCTTTTAAATGGAATCAGTTACAGGTTACCCTCAAATTGGACAGACTGACTAGTATTGAGGGTTTCAGGTTTATTTTGAATTAGTTTTTTCAGGAATCTTGTACTTGCTTTTTATAATGTATTTGTTATTTTTTAATTATTTTCATATTGTTCACATTACTCTTGTAATATTTTAATTTATTGTTGTGTACTATCATTGCATTGTTGTATTCTCAGGGCACAATTGTAAAAGAGAGCTTTGCTATTAATTGGCATATCCCTGGTTAAATAAAGGAAATCAATCAATTAAAAAAATAAACGGTGATTTGGCAAAAGGTTTCTTGCCAGTCATGTATTCAAACCTCTTTTTTTTCAGTGCGTCAATCCATGTATTTCAAACCAATTTTTTTATTAAAGTATTGAAGTTATTTTTTTGTTTAGTTTAGGTTTTTCAAACTGGCAGTACTCACCACAACCACATCCTCACTCAGGAATCCTCGCACGTTTCCCGTAGCATATTGGATGGAAAACCCTGTTCCGTTGTCAATGTGTGTCCGTGATCTGGAGGAGTCGTATCTGTTATGGGTAACTGAGAGTGTGACAAACATTATACGATTGGATTTAACAGAGCAGGAAACTGAAAAACAAGCTCTATCAAAACATGTGCTGGTCCAGTGTATGAAGCTACATATCAAAGGCTCATATTAGTAGTGGCAAAAGCAATGTTATAATGGTAATTATGGTGTAGAAATGTGGAGTAGGGGTAATTCGTTAGATCAGACTAATTTTTATTTTTAGACTTGTGCCTGTATTTGTTTTAAAAATGCAAATTACAAGGTGATTACATATTTTTTCCTCAACATTGAATGATTCCATAATTTCTTCCTCTGGAAAAAAATATGCCATTAATTATTAATAATTGTTTGAGGTATGCTTCACGAAGCCAGAATGTTCAGCTATTAAACAAAAATTGTTTTGTGTCATATCTGTGATTTTTTTATTTGCTATGAAGTAAACAAGCTGAGTGAACATCCTGTGGTGATTCCATAATTTTTGCCAGGGGTTGTATAACCACAGGTTGGAAGGTTTTAATCCTGTTAGTATTTGAACCTATAATGCTTCAAGTTTAATATCTGGTTGTATAAATGTAAAATGTAAACTATGAAAGTAATCTTGGAAAACATGCATTGGATATATAGATAAATGCGTAATTTAAAGTAAGAAAACAATAAAGCAAATATAAAGAAAATATGTAATAGAAAATCTAAATTTAATATTGTAGATAGAGCAGCATTCCAAATAGATCATTCTGATGTAAACTGTTGAATCCAAAACACTAATTCACATGTAATTGTAAATCAGTCTCACAGTACTATGCAAATAAATCATTAAAAAGTAGTGTGCAACGATGCTGCCCTCCAAAGGTGAAAATTAATATGGCATATTTATATGCAAGTTTTTTTTTTCTTCTTAGAATTTGAGAGAAACCAATGTCTGCAGTTTAAGAAGCAATTATTTGCATTATTTATGTTACAGTAAGCCTCCTTTAAAAGCCATGTTAAAAATCTGGGAGAGGACTGTGTGTGGCAGTGGCATAAGAGTCAGTCTTACAGCAGGCAGTGTAGAGAGGAGAGCAGGTGGCCGAGGGCACCCAGAGGTTAGCAGAGCCTGTGTCAAACACCACATTGAACATCTGGGCTGGGGAACCAATGCTTATCTCCCCAAAATACTGAGTCTGAAAAAGAGGGAGAGGGAGGGAGGGTGGTGGAAAGATTAATGGAGAAAAGGGCAGGGGGTTTGGGGAGTACAGGATGGAACACTGAAAAACCACAGCATTCCCTGTCAAATCTAATCATCACAGCTGCTTCAGTCGAGCCCGGCAAGCACATGCATGGAACCGGTTGTCCGTCTTGGCTGTTTTGTGGGCATGGCCTTTTCTTCTGAGGCTTACGTCAAAGTAGTTGATGAGCGGCGTGGGGGCTGTGCCGTTGCTGGAGGAGGGGCGGTCCGCTGTCATCTCTGCCAGCGCAGCGGACACCTCGGCAGGTGAAGCCCCCATGTCACGCAGGGTCTCGCGAATAGAGGGCATCTTTTTCAAACCGATTCTGCAGGGAAGGGATTCATTATGACAATTTGAAATCAAGTAGCCTTGTGAGTATGTTTAAAAAGTCCAATTCTATGTGTTTTTAAAAAAACCTTCAATAATGAAATTGGCTTATATGGACAACAAAATGCTCTGTAATGGGATATGATTAAACAGTCATCCCTCTAAGCTACATTTACATTTTTCTCTCTATTTTTGCTTGTAGAAACATTTTCCTGTGAGTAAAAACTACAATTGAGGACCTACTTACATTAGCTGCAAGTTTGTTTTTCAGGGTTTAAAAAAGGAAACATTGTAAAATTACTCATGCAATGTTGTTATTCACTTCAACCAAATGGCAAACTTACTGTTATATTGGAAAATGTTGCAATAGCATGCTAACTGAAATTTTGGCTGTGATTGTGCTCTGCTTTCTGTCTGAATTTTGCTTGACATTCTAACTGAAACATAACAACAATGGTAACTTCATCATTACCTGACTACTGGTGATGTATGTGGTGGGGGAACCACAGTAAAAATATTTAAAAAAACACTTCCTCCCATCATATAATGCATTACATTTCGCAGATGCTCTTATCCAGAGTAAACAAGACAGTATAAAGTGCTGCCATATGGACATGTAAACGTGTTGCCTGAAATATAACTTCCAGCAAGTCTCCCAGTCCCAAGCTAAACTTTGATTGACGGCACTGTTTGTGCCATCATCCAACAAGTAACGTGAAATCCATTATGGGAAGAGGTGATTATTATGTGAATAATCATAGATTTCTTCCATTGTGTTTGTAATCTGAGTGGAAATTGATTTTTTAAATTTGTTTACCAGTTTTTAGTACTGCTTATATGGTACCCAAAATTATAATGAAGTAATACATAACTAGAAATCATTTAAAATAGATATAAGGGTTGCATGTTTCTTCTCTATAAGGTTTATACCTTATTTACTCTAGGATTATATTCCAACCATTTTGACCTCTTGAACAAATAATGAGTAATGAATAAAAAAATATCTTGGTCTTCGAGTTAAAGAGTCCATATTACTTCAAAATAATACACGTGAACATGTAACACATACACATTTACCCCGTGAAATATTCATTTACAAATTATTTTAGTCAAGAAATTGGATTACCCTTGTAATCTGTGTGTAAATTAATAACTGTGTTTATGAATAGTAAACAAAAACTTTCACTTGCATTTAAATGTCAAATTTATGGGCAATTGTTGAGTGACTCCACAATTCTTCTTCTGTTTCTTATCTCCTTAAACTATTCTCCTTCCTTCCTATACTAGTTTGTCAAAACTATGTTTACAGTGCAGCTTACTGAAACATTTCCATGTAACTACACTTATTACATATGCACACCTTTATAAATGCAATATACAAAATTGACAGGTGTCATACATGTACAGTAATTATTCTTCTTTCAGAATTAATGGTTTTCATCAGACTGAAAAAAGAAAAGACATTTAACAGCATCTTTTATCAGTGGAGCTATTTTTTTCTATTGAAACATTCCGTGAATCACATCCATGTTTATTTCTCTTTGTCCTTTGTGTATATATCATTGGCACTGTTGCTATGGAGAGACAGTGAAGATTACCTTCTCAATGCCTGGCTGGTGGACATCAGTACTGACAGTGCAATCACGGACCAGCATCGTAGTACCATGGTAACAAGAGTGCCGGGCGCCACTCAGATGATGTCGTTGGAGAATAAAAAATGAAAAATATGTTTTAAAAACAAAATACGAAGATGAAACGTTCTCAGTTTGTTTACTCTTTCATTTGCCTGCGTCTCTGGTGGACTGGGCTCTTCCCTCTCTTTTTATACAAGCATCACTCCATACAGCACCTAGCCATGGACGCACCGACATCATGGAAACACTCCCCGCCTTATTTTCTCATCCCTTCCTTCCTCTGGTAAAATGGCCACAGTGAACTCTGACCTTGGACCCCACTGAAAGGTCCTGAGATGGTAAACAGGGACATTGATCTCAAGACCATATTTTTTGCAAAGTTGACCCCCATGTCATCATTCTACAGTACGAGTGACACCAACCAAAACAGTTGGTGGAAAGGGAGGTGAGACTCAATTTGGGTAAAGTTTTTGGAAAGTAATGTGAATCCTTTACCACACATATCATATTTGTTGTTTCCACATTAAGTAACTAAACTGCAATTAAGCAGAGATTCATTAGATAAACAGAGACAAATGTTAATGAAATCTATGCAATTCTCAGAGAAGAAAGACACTGTTGAAACTGCTCTATGTCCTCCCATGTGTCCTATAAATAATATGAGTTACGCATACTATTTTAACAGCAGTATATATTGGATGATTCTCTTGGTCTTTGTGTTAAGGGTACATTGCAATGAAGAGGTGATACCACATAAAGTCAATTTAAAAACTCAAATCTTATTTCTGTATCTCTGCCTTGGAAATGAAATGCTGTAACACTGAACCACCACTATTGACCGATGATATAACTATGCAAATATTAATGAACCACATTGAGCCAATCAGGTAAAGACAGGGGGCACCACAGAGTGCAATGATACCCATTTCATTAAATTATTTTTTTATCCAATCAAATACCCTTTCCAGATATTCCTGGCAGTGTACCACACAACCATGGGTTCCTTAAATAGATGTGATGTTTCAGGCAATAATTCACCAGTGATATTGAAAATTATGTTGACAAACCCATTGTTGCATACGGACTGCTTTTAAATAATGTCCACAGTAGAGGGACCAAAGACACGCCTCCCTCCTCTAACCTCAAATTCATGTCAATTAAAAAAGAAAAAGATTTTTTTTATTTTTGCTCTCAACAAACATAATTTATCTTTCTTTTTTGAAAACAGACTAGTCTCAGCCCTTAAAAACATTAAATTCTGTAACTTCTGACCTCATGTAAACACACAAAATTCCACCATACCTGCCAATATTTAGGTTTTAAAATACAGGAGATTGTTCCGGGAGGGGAGAGTGTTTTGCTGTGGCAACAACAGGTTACTAAAAGAAAAACCAAAGAGCTAAGACAAAGTTAAGAAGGTAGTGGCAGCAAGCACATGCCCACCGCCAGAACCTCTTTTTTTTTTCCTTGAAGCAAGCTACTTTTGGGTTGCCAGCTTATGTTGAAACAGAGTGTGAGATGGTGTGGTTTATGTTTAAAAAGCAAATCTAGCAATTTCACTTAAGTCAAACAAACAGACAAGACCGATTGATCCATAAAGTTTGAATGACCACATTGTCTTCAGATGGTAAGATGAAAAACACAGGGCCAGTTACATTAAATAATTTAGGAAACATTTGGTAGCATTGCTTTTGAATAGAGCTAGTTTAATTTGTGTGAGCTAAGATAGACAATATTTTTTGTTGTAACTCATTTTTGATATCAATACTTTTAATGGCAGGCCTAGATTTGGCTAGACCAGTGCTTTGTATGTGGAAATATTTTTGTACATTGAAAATGCTTTTTGTTGAGATTGTATATATGTCATATAGCAGTTTCCAACATCCAACATTCCAATGGGCTTAGTCACTGAGAACACAAACACATGAACCTGCACCTTTTAGCCAGTCATCATTGCATTAACTTGCTTTCTTACACTAGAGGTCCAATTCAATTCTATTCTGAATTTAACTCAAGATAAACAAGCATCACCACAGAAAATGTCAGCAACTCTCATTTGACCTAAAAAGTAAACTGGTTGTTCATCTCCATAACAGCAAGCTGCTTCTTCTTTTTGCACATCTATCTATCTCTCCTGTGAGACTTGACACAGATGGGAAACATTCCTTTCATAATGACTCTGAGACACTTGCTGGTTTCTCTCTCTTTCTCTTTTTTGTCCACCAGAGAATGGACTTCCGTGGATGCTTCTTACAGATTCAACGTATGCCTGACCTTGTTAGTGAAGTAATTGGCCTGAGGAGGACAGGACTATCTATACGGAAACATTTCATACACTAACATTCAAAGGACTCAGGGAAATCTGTTTGTATGTCTTAAAAGAAAGAATTGCAACCTAGAAGTAAAGCTTGTAATTGATTGGAACCACATACATACCACATTACAGGCGAGAGGAGGGTCACAGAGGGGTAATACATTTTAAAAGGATAGACCAGCTGGGATTTAGTGAGAACCAGAACTGGTTCATGGAACAGTACAACAAATACATAGCTTTACTCATTACTTTGGCTGTTTTTTTGTTTGTAGAAGTGTGTGGTTCTAAATTCCAGGTTCCAATGTAGTGAATTTCCCCTTTGATATGTTTATTAGCCCTCTGTGTGCATAGCTCAGAGCAAGGGGAGGATTCCAGGAAATGCGTTCCATTTGTATTTCCGGGAGTCTAAACTGTGATGAAGAACACATGCCTGTTGCATGTTACATGGTGATATTCTGATATAAATATGTTTTACAGCTTGTTGGGTGTATACTCGATTGCGGCTGCCAAATTGAGACAAATTGAGAAGTGGATCAGACATTTGGGCTTAATGGACTCTGTTCAGTGGACAGGAAACACTTTTTCCCATGTCTGGCTGCGTAGCGAAGGTCCGTAGGGGAGGTCGGGGGTATTGCCGCAAAGGCCTCCATTCAAACATGTGGGAAAGAAACTGACTGGCCCTCACCCCTGCATTACGGGTCACGGGAGAACCTTCTAGAGTGCCACTCACTGCCTGCCAACAACAACAAAAAAATGCCCACTGAGCAATCTAATCAACTGTTCAGCTGTCTCCTAACTCCTGTAGCATGGAAGAATGGGTTTGCGGAACTAGTATTTAAGTCTCACAGAAGGTAATTGGCAAAAAATAAAGGCTTAACTCAAATATTAAACCGGTAAGTGAAGGTTTAAGTCGTATGAAACAGATAAGTAAAAGCTTGGCTCATATGTGAAACATGTATATGAGTGTGTTTGCGTGTTACCAAAATGGTTGCCTTTCAGCTGTACCCATCAACGCCATCTGTTTCCCTGGAATGGCAGCCTAGCGGGAATAAACTGAAATCTGACCCAAGCCCGGCAGTCCTGGACTGTCCTGTGCTATCCCTGATGTGAACGCCCATATCTCCGGGTCGCCTCGCTGGCTGGTCAGTACGCAAATATGACCCACGGTCTGACCCTCCGTCGGTGCTGTGGGAAGTGTTTGCACTCACAGGAAAGATCTACCCTCGTACCCCCTTATCCTTTGAGACTGGACAGCTCCCTTGTTTTTCCTTTTTTTTGCCCAAGTTAAAGATAAGGTCAGCTCAAGGAAAGAAGATCTAGCCTTCTTTCCTTGAATTAGGCACAAATATGCTTTGAGAAAGTTTATTTTTTTTATAAGTCAAGTTTATTTTAATGTATTTGTTAACTTTGACTTTACTACAAAATTACAGGATTAAACTATTTCAGAATTAAATGAAATTGCTGTTCATAAAACAATTGGCTTTTGAGTTGGCTTGATTAGAAGGATGTATTTTACTATAGGACATGTGGCTGTAAAAACCAGTGAAGAAAGTGCACTTCCATACTTATCACAGAATGATGCACATTCTTGTAAATTACAATCTTTCGGCGTAAATTAACAAACATTGGATCGATCGACTAACAGTGTTTTGGATGAAAATCACCAAATTCAGATTTAGTCAAACACGATGGCGGAGAATTTAGCTTTTGTGTTTGTCCTGATAACATTTAAGCACAAGCTTTATTTTTCTCAGGTATTGCAGGCATTAATCGAAGATGGAACATTTCACCATCATCTAAAACCTTTCTTTTTTGAGTTTTTTTGATGCCTTTAATTCCCATTTATCAGTACAGCATCTGAATAAATCCAATTAATTTAATAAATTAATCTGTATATGAATCCAGTATTTTAAGCCATTTCCTTGAGAAAAAAAAAAAGATCATATTGGATGAAGAAAAAAAAGTTTTTTTCACAGCATTTCACAAGTGTAAGCAATAATGTTTAAAATCAGACGTTATGTTTCCAACAGGCAGATTATATTTTTATTTTAATGGTATACAATATCATTTCTATGTTTTACCTTTTTAAAATGATGTACAGATGTCACAGACTCTCAGCTATCCAGAGATTGTATGAGAATCCATAATGTGAACTTCTTCCCACATCTAAAAATTGATGGATTGATAAACTAATATTTAGCCTTATTTTCCCTCTGTTCTCTAACTACAACTGAAAATTTACCAGTTATGACGTAACCCCTGATGTGTGTAGCTACATATGAGTGGTTGTGTAATGGTGTACACAGAAAACAGGCAAAATGCTTCATGTACAGACAAAAAATATAAATGATAGCACTAGTTATTTAATCGCTAAAAGAAAACTCATTGTGAGATACACAGACATAACAATGACTATTTTGTGGCATCTGCAACATCTTGCTTGTGACATACAGAACTAAAGTGTTCAACTGGCAGAAGGTTAAACATAGAGAGGGTCAATTACTGACAGCTGAGTAAACCCATTTCGAATGACACCCCCCCCCCCCCCCCCCCACACACACACACACACACACACCCCACACCCCACACATACACCAAACTCCCCCCTTACCTCTGCTAACAATGGGGGATAATAAGCTGCCAGTTTCGCCCTCTCTGCTCTGGAATTTACCATTAGGAGTCCAGTCCACAAGACATACCCTCCAGAGTGCTACACCAGCAAAGAAAGGTGGAAAAACAGATACAGAAAAAGGGGTATGTAATTTTATGTAATTTTTTACTTTGTCTTCAATGAAACCCAAAACTCAAGCAATCATAATTCCTTTTCTTGCTCTAATTATTATTATTGAAAGAGAAAATGAAAGAGACTGCATGGCCTTGATAATTCCAAGTCTCCTTTGTTTTGCACTCAGGAATGTGGGATTTGGACAAAGGAATGTACTGAAACATCCTGACAAGCTTTTAAAAGTTCCTTTGAGCCAAACTTGGTGACTAATTATTTTGTTTAATTAGTCCATTTTATGCTTTTAGCCTTTTGAAATGACATTTCCTGCAGTTTGCGCAGGGGGAAAAAAGGTTTTCACATTTCTATGTGACTGATTGGTTTGCATGAATCAAGCTGCACATATCATTGCTGAATGTAAGCAGGGTTGTGAGAACAATAATGATTTAATTGCTCGCTTTGAAATGGAACTTATTTTAAGATTTTTTTTCATATTAGTTTCTGTTTATTTTCAGTCTCTTTTGATGTCTTTGAGTGCAGTACAGACAAAGATTCCCATTCACAGACTCACGCGAGCTTCGGAAGCAAACATTCCATCTTTTCCGCATTCTTTGCTGCACTTTGTAAGTGTAGTGACACTCAGGTGCGATGTCTGAATGACTGGGAGAGTTAAGCCTGATTCAATTTACTACTGGACCACTGGGTCAAAGGTCAAGAAAAGCTCAGCAGTAGGCTGGTTTAAATTATTTATTTATGCTTGTTTTTTTTCTTCATCTGATGAAGCTTTTGATTTTCTCTTGGGTTCTTTAAATTTTTATTTGTGTGGGCGTGGAGTCCTCAGCAGATTTGAAATTCCAGAGAAGGTCAGACATTGAAAGAACTACTGAGTGCATACACCTTTATTCGCTGTCAACAAATATATCCCCAGCTGTTATTGCTGTTGTATGTATATGAATGGATGGTCAGAAGCCATTGCTTACATTCAGGCAAACACATTTCAATTACCGCTTAAAAAATAAGGAAAAAACACTCCTTATTGTGACAAGAGAGAAAGCAAATGCATTTTTGCAAAATGTCATAAGACAAAAAAAAAGTGAAATTATCACCAATTGGTGAGAATTGAAGCTATACTTCAATGATAAGAAGTATGTGTGGCTTGTAATAAGACAACTTAAAAAAAGACACTTCATCTTTTAAAGCCTTTAAAATTATTTTTTAAGTGTAAAATCTAAGGTTTTTTGCAGAAAGATAACTACAGGGATCTTTATGATGTTGAATATGAAACAACAACTTGAAAATGCAAATGTTTAAGTACATCAGGAATATGACTAATATACTGTATACTATGGTTGTGCTGGTTTGAGTTATATTAATTATATTAATATAATACATATTACTGTATAGTAATATTGATTAGAGTACGTTATATCATATGTTATATATTACATTTTATAAACATACATATTTACCAATACAATTCATTTCATTGTATCCTTCAAAGAGAATAAAATGTGTAAAATTTGGATCTAGTAAAAAAACAGTACTGGATTTAGTAAAAAAAAAATGTCAGTAACAATATTCAGGTAAATACAGATGCTCCAGTCGAAACATTGGACTCTGTGAAGCAATAAGTATGTAAATTTGATTTGAACCTTGCAAATGAGTGCTCTTTATACTGAATGTCAGTGATAGGGGTCTAGTGATGGTGTCGAGCAGAGGGACTTCAAAATCAATCCTGGGGCCCACTGTGTATGCTAGGTGTTCATCGCAACCATAATTTCAGGCTCTGAACAGTAATGTTAATATCTTTAACAGCTTAAGACACTGTCACATTACGTAAGAAATTGCTACATATTGTGTCAGTATCTCCTCCCTCCTCAGGATGGCACTGTTTCTCCATCTTTTGCTGGCCCTGAAACTGCTGAGTTCCTGTCTGTGCGCCCCTCCGGGAGTCCTTGACGTGGACACGTTTGACCTGGAGAATTATGACCTAAATGGAGAGACTGAATGGGAGAATATTGATCTGAACAATTACGGGGAGGCCTATGACTATGATGACCTGGATCAGGCGGTAAGCGGGGACACAGAGGGAGATTATAATAGTGGGTTGAGGGGGAGGAGGGTGTCAAAAGAACAGACATGCTCCCCTGCATTTACCATTTAGAAAGCACCATTTAGAAAGCATATTTGCTAAGTCTTTCTAGCCATCACCCCCCCTCCCTCTATCTCTCTTCCTTCCGCCGCCCTCTCTATCTCACTCCCTCGCTCTCTCTCTCCCTCCCTCCCTCTCTCCCTCCATATCTCTCTCTATCTCTCCTCATATCTCTCTTGAGACCCCAGTCACCAGTACCGCTTAACACACGCGCTGCAGCAGTCATGTTGGCTTTGAAGTTACATCCCTCAACAGAAATGAGCATGATAGGCACCAGCGTCCCAGGTGCTATTCAAAATGTTTTATTCCTTTTCCTCCATCTCAAGAAAACCTAGGATGATTATAATTATTTTTTTTAGTTTTCCAAATGTTGTTCAAGGCAGTGATATGCATTATTAGCTTTAGGAAAACAGTGCAGGATGGTATTGCAAATTACAATGAAAAAGCAGTTCCTCTTTGAAAGCCAAATGTATTTTATATATTGATTACCAGCTCTTCTTCATCCTAATATAAAGTTCATAAAATTCATAAAGTGGTCATCGCCTTGCTTCCCTCAAAAAAACCAATTATTCAATATTTTAATGTAATTTCCCATTGGTTTAATTGCAGTGTGAAAACTGCTCTCCTAGAAAAGGACAAAAAAAAAACAAAACAAGACAAAATGTCCTTTCTTTGAAACAATTACCATCCCACATCATTCACTATGCATTTACCGCCATTCAGCCACTGCCGCTACACTGGCCTGCGTTTACCGCCATTCAGCCACTGCGGCTACACTGGCCTGCATTTACCGCCATTAAGCCACTGCCGCTACACTGGCCTGCGTTTACCGCCATTCAGCCACCAGTGCTACACTGGCCTGTGTTTACCGCCATTCAGCCACTGCCGCTACACTGGCCTGTGTTTACCGCCATTCAGCCACCACTGCCGCTACACTCGCCTGCGTTTACCGCCATTCAGCCACTGCCGCTACACTCCCCTGCGTTTACCGCCATTCAGCCACTGCCGCTACACTCGCCTGCATTTACCGCCATTCAGCCACTGCCGCTACACTCGCCTGCGTTTACCGTTATTCAGCCACCAGCGCCACACTGGCCTGCGTTTACCACCATTCAGCCACTGCCGCTACACTCACCTGCGTTTACCGCCATTCAGCCACCAGCACCACAATCGCCTGCGTTTACCGTCATTCAGCCACCAGCACCACACTGGCCTGCGTTTACCGCCATTCAGCCACCAGCGCCACACTGGCCTGCGTTTACCGCCATTCAGCCACCAGTGCCATACTGGCCTGCGTTTACCGCCATTCAGCCACTGCCGCCACACTAGTCTGGGTTTACTGGGAGTCAGCCACCAGCACCACACTGGCCTGCGTTTACCGCCATTCAGCCACCACCGCCACACTCGCCTGCGTTTACCGCCATTCAGCCACTGCCGCCAAACTGGCCTGCGTTTACCGCCATTCAGCCACCAGCGCCACACTGGCCCTGCGTTTACCGCCATTCAGCCACCAGTGCCATACTGGCCTGCGTTTACCGCCATTCAGCCACTGCCGCCACACTAGTCTGGGTTTACTGGGAGTCAGCCATCGCCGCCACACTCGCCTGCGTTTACCGCCATTCAGCCACTGCCGCCAAACTGGCCTGCGTTTACCGCCATTCAGCCACCAGCGCCACACTGGCCTGCGTTTACTGCCATTCAGCCACCGCCGCCACACTAGTCTGGGTTTACTGGGAGTCAGCCACCACCGCCACACTTCCCTGTGTTTACTGGGAGTCAGCCACTTGCGCAACACTCACCTGCGTTTACCGCCATTCAGCCACCACCGCTACACTCGCCTGCGTCACACACACACACAAAATCTCCTCTGATTATGAAAATGATTATTTACTCCTAACGCTGGATAGTATGTGTATCTTATTTATTTATTTTTTTCAATCAATTTTGGTTTTCTCCTGAAGCAGATTGAAGTAGGGACAGTGGCTCCCCCTCCGGCTGTGACAATGCCACCCCAGAATATTCCTCCCTCTGATTATGTAGAGGAAGTCACTTTGCCCCCACGTCCCACCCAAGCCCCTGCTCCTCCCAGTCTGGATTTCGAAGGTCCAGGACTTTTCGGTCCTGAGACTGGATTGGGTGAGTGTCAGGAAAGCCATATCAGTGTTAATTAGCAACTGTACTACCAAACAATGGCAGTTGTTTATGTTATTTCCATTCTGTAATCAGCAACTGCTGGTTTCACAGGCAAAGACAGTTGGGGGAAGAGTTTTTAGTTACTCTGCTCCTTGTCTGTGGAATGCAGTTTTCAGTGACTGAGCTACAATAGCCCTTTTTTCGTGTGCCTATTCCTCTTAGTGTGGACTTTTAGCTGGGTTTTTTCCCCCCAAAAAGGTCTAATTAGATAGGCATGCTATACGATTTACAGTGTACTATACAAGGTGTCCTTTCAGGCCATGTCCGTACACCTGTCTGTCCCTCTACAGGTTTGCCCACCTGTCTGCTGTGCATTTGTGTCAGCACCAGTGTGTACTGTGATGATAACAACATTGAAGGGGTACCACCTCTGCCCAAGGAGACCACCTACTTCTATGCCCGCTTCAACAAGATCAAACACATCAAGGCCAAGGACTTTGTCAACCTGAGTAAGTTTGTGTGTATGTGTGTGGTTTAAACTACATATGAATGTGCGCTTGCATCCGCACGTGTGTTTGTGTGTGGGTGTTCAAAGTTTGAAATGCCAAATGACAATATACCTTTATACACTACATGGCCAAAAGTATATGAACACCTGCTCATCCAACATCTCATTCCATAATCATGGGCATTAATATGGAGTTGGTCCCCACTGCTATAACAGCCTCCACTCTCATGGGAAGGCTTTCCACTGGATGCTGGAACATTGCTGTGTGGATTTGTTTCCATTCAGTCAGAAGAGCATTAGTGAGGTTGGGCACTGATGTGAGGCTATTAGGCCTGGTTCGCAGTCGACTTTCTAATTGATCCCAATGGTGTTTGATGGGGTTGAGGTCAGGGCTCTGTGCAGGCCAGTCAAGTTCTTCCATACCGATCTTGACAAACCATTTCTGTATGGACCTCTATTTGTGCACGGGGGCATTGTCATTCTGAAACAGGAAAGGGCCATCCCCAAACTGTTGCCACAATGTTGGAAACCCAGAATCATCTTGAATGTAATTGTATGCTGTAGTGTTAAGAATTTCCTTCTCTGGAACTAAGGAGCCTAGTCTGAACCATGAAAAACAGCCCGAGACCAAGGGGTGTCCACATACTTTTGCCCATATAGTGTATATGGAATCTGAATATATATATATTTAATTGCTTTGTATCCAGGTCAGTATTATTGATTTTGCTTCAGTTTACTCAGTTAGATGAGAAAATGTTTAGCAAACAAATGCAACCTTAAAGCACAACTGAACTTTGGTTTGTGTACTTACCTGGCCATGATATGAGTCCAAATGGTGGTGAAATATGTTTGTTAATTGCACTTAGCACATATACGAACTAGAACAAAGTGGATTCTGTCAATACAAACAATAACCAGTTTTCGTACGTATTTTTTTTTTTTTACTATTTTCTTCAATGTTGTTAGCAAGCTACCATAAAAGACTAGCAAAATGTCGGCAGGTCGGTTTGTTTACCATAGATATACAGTATATTACCAGGAACGCTTGCTTCAGTGGAAATTTGGACCAATGATTGGTTTCTGACACATCGGCGCATTAACGTTGTTTCTGGCGCAAGAATTACCGGATCTACGTTCCAAATAAAATACGAAAAAGTCAAGAAAGGGCCATTTAATTTTTTTTTTTAAATACGTATGGGGACTGGTTATTGTTTGTATTGACAGAATCCACTTCGTTCGTGTTTGTATGTGCTAGAAGTGTCATTTTGAGACCGTTTTAGCTGCTCTATAGAAGTGAATGGAGAGTGACAAATACCCTGCATTATCACCCCAGGGGAGCACAGAGCAACTAACGAACATATTTCCATACCATTTGGACTCATATCATGGCCGGGTAACTACACAACCCAAAGTTATACCAAAGTTCAGTTGTGCTTTATGTTTAAGAGACTAATGATGCAGGATTAAATGAGTTCCCTAAGGAGGGGTCAACCACATGGTAGATCACCTAATTAATGGAGAATCTGATTTCTAATTTAAATGTGTTTAAAGAGCCCCAGAACTGTGCATATGCATTTAGAATAACCAGGGAGTGAATCATGGAGTTTATCAAAAACAGGTCAAATATATCATGTTACATTTTGCTACTAGTACATGAGGATTTTGATGGTTTGGGCTATACAAAGCATGCTCAGTGTATACAGCCAGTGCTTAAAAAAATCCATTCATGTGTGATTTCTCCTGTTCACTGAGTGTTACTTTGGTCCACCTCTATTTAAGATAAGCTGAAGAGGATCGATCTGACGGGGAATCAGATCTCGGAGATTGACCAGGACACATTCCGCTCCTTGCCAGAGCTCGAAGACCTGCTGTTAGCGGACAACCAGCTTCAGAGCCTGCCTGAGTTACCCGTCACCATGAGGTACATTGATGCCAAAAACAATCAGCTGAGAAGTGACGGTATCCATCAGGAGGCATTCAAGGTAAGACACCAGAACAAGGAGTCTTCCTATTCGCTAAGCTGCTTGATGGCCTTATGAGTAGATCCGCCCATTTGGAACTACCTATGGGTAACAGAAGTAACATGTGATGCCATGGACTCATGGCAAGGAGAGGTTTGAGAGTTTGAATCCCAGGCAAGTTAACTGTCGTTTTGTGTCATTGAGGGAGGTAATGGCTTCAGTGACAACCCTGCTACATTAATGGCTTAGGAAACACGTGTGGATTTCTAAATTCTCTAGGTCATCTCGGGTTATCCGCTGTGAAGATGAAGAGATGAATACATTGCTAAAATTAATATTTTCATTTTCCTGTACTCTCTTATCCTGTCCCTCCAGGAAAGAAGGACTGAGAAAATGAAAGATGAGAAATTTCTCTTCCTTTGTCACCTTCTCAATGGACTCCTGTCTGATTTTGAACACTTCATTCAGTCTGGCTAAGATTGGATAATATTCCTCCTTTGAACTAGCTGCTTACAATCAGGTGTCTGACCGCATAATTGATGTGCGATTCACCCTGATATTAACTGAAAGGAGCAAAGTTGTGGAGATCAGCTGATTAAGGGAAGAGGACCAGGTAAGGTAAAGATAGGCAGGGTCGATATGTATTCTTTTCATAACGGAGAAACAATTAGTCTCCACAGGCGCAAGTACTGGAGAGATGGCACCCCCTGTATTTCTCTGTTGTTGCTGTCATGGTTCATGTTTATTGTATTGTTTGGACAGGATATGTCTCAGCTGAAGTTCCTGTACCTGTCCCACAACCAGCTAGACTACGTTCCCAACCCACTGCCAGAGACCCTACGTGCACTGCATCTACAGGTACAGTCCCGTCCATAAGGACCCAATGGGTGAAGCACTGAACAATGCTTATCAACAGGGATGATGGGAGGTGGAGTTCAAGAACTATATTTGCACTTAAAGGCCCACATACAAGGTGCAATGATTTGTAGATTCACTCCTGGTTTCAGACTGGAAACCTTTTAGGTTTGACAAGGGGGGTCTAAACCATACATTTTTAACAGCTAATTGTTTTACATATATCCTGCATATTTTACTAAATAGCCTCAGCAGTGAAATATACAAGGCAGCTGTACCACATTAGAGGAAATCAAGTAAAATAATTTGCTGCAGATTATTTGCTAATCATGCAAAACAATCAAAAACTCGTTCTCATATATTTGCATTTTAACAGTAGGTTTTAAGACTCTGTTGCTCTCATCTCTCGGCTCCGTCCCACCCAATTCACTTTCCTCCCTGCTTCCTCCTCCCTCCCAGTACAACAACATCCAAAGCCTGCATGAGGACACCTTCTGCAATAGTCACAACCCCAACTACGTGCGTCGCCCCCTAGAGGACATCCGGCTAGATGGCAACCCCATTGTCCTCAGTCACTTTGTCCAGTCCTATGTCTGTCTGCCACGCCTGCCCGTCGGACGCATGCACTGAGGGTCCTGTGCCAAAATACGGGACCCGCAATCGGTCTACCACATACCAAACCTCTGTCCTCACTGATCATTTTTGAACAGAGATTAATATCTTATTAATTCTGTCTTATGAGCAAAGCTCTGCTGCTTCTGCCTTCCTGAGGTTACTGATATGGACACTCATTTACCAAATGCATACTTTCAGCCTCATATCACAGTGCATATGCCACACACATTTAATACCACAGAGGAAAAGGGGTTCATCCACTGTTGGTGCCATACACAAAAAACAGGGTTGTGTCTAAGGATAGTTCTGTAAATGTACAATCACGTTTCTGCCTCTAACAATACATAAATTGCACAAAAATCATGAGCAAACTTCGGTGTTAAGACACTTCCACATGTGTAGGATGTTTAAGCTCACATGTAATGTCAAAATCTACCACACATAGGCAGGCTTTCCTCAGTTTTCACTAATGCAGCGGTAGCTATCTCTCTTTCTTTCTCTCTCTTTCTCTCTCTCTCTCTTTCTCTCTGTTTCTCTACCTTCCTTTACAAAACTGTAAAGCTTGATGGAAAGAGGTTATTTTCTCTAGTAAAGTTAAGGCTGGCATGTGACTGAACCACAGTGATAAATGTTGTCCTGTTCTCTCTTACACAGTTGAAGGTCACTGTTTGCCCAAAAATAAAACCTTCACCACTCCATCCCACAATCCTGGCTGATTTTGTGCTTTCACCTCCAAACCACTCAAAGTTCCTGCCTCCTGTCTCTGATCCTCTGGTTTCAGTATTGCAAGCTTCTGTGTCTCTCACTCTGTCCCATAGTGTTCTTTATCTCATATTTATCTCACCATTTTGTCTTTCTTTCAAGGACTGGCACTGGTTCTGTCCGTGTGTGAGTGTGTGTCTCTGTGCGTGTGAGTGTGTCTCTGCGCGCGTGTGTGTGCGCGTGTTTTTGTCTCTGCATGTGTGTGTCTGTGTCTCTTTGTGCATGCCTGTATGTGTATGTATGTGTGTGTGTGGCTGTGCTGGATTGGTTTGGGGAGATCAGCACAGGACTAATCCCCAATATCTGGTGAGTCAAGGTTTTTTCCATTTTTTATTTTTATTTTGGTCCATGATTGTAGCAAGTCTGTTGCCTCTAATTCTGCCCAGCTTAGCCGGATTTAACCCGTCCATTGAGCCAGGCAATGGAAGGGTTACATCTACTCCAGTGAATGGTATTAACCGTACGGGAGTGGATTATCTTCACACCAAACACAAAGGGTCAACAGACTGGCCACCATTGCGTTTCAGAGGAGGGACTGCAGGGTACTTTGCACGCCTCCACTATTTAAGGACAGAAGTCTATGCTGTTCCCATGTCTTGGCTCGTCTCGTACAGTCGCTTGCAACCAAATGATGATGCTGCCGTGCCTTGTGAGCTGAAGATTCGTCAGCTATGTACTGAATTCTAAAACACTTTCTAATCTGCAGGGCGAGAAAATTGTATGTGTGTGTGTGGGGCGGGCATTTAGAAGCTATTTGATTCTATCACTGCTTTAATTACTGTAACATTGTAGCTTCATCTCGGCCTGCAAATAAATGTCCGATACCACCCTAAATGGGCAGCCACCTAGGCCACCTCGCTCTCCTGCCATATCAGTGTACCTGTCACGGTGATGAAGAACACCGCAAAACAATCAGTCTGGAGGCTACGCATCAGCACAAAGCGAAGCTCCCTTCTTTTCTTCCTCCCCACTCTCTCCTTCCATTTACCCACAATCCTCTCAGGCGGGTGATTAAAAAAAAGGTGCTAATGTTGGCGACTCCTCCCCTATCCTAAGTTTGACTTTTACACCTTTTTTTCCCCCCTCTCGTTTTTGCCTCATGACTCACCTGATGAATAAAACCGTGTGAAAGCTCCGCCCCCTAGGGGAGGCGCATGGCTGAACCGTGCATTTTGCACTGGAGTGTATCACACATGAACGCCGGTGACTAATTGCGACATGAAAAGTGGGAGGTGAGGAGGGGGCAGCAGTGGAGGAGGAGGAGGAGGGGGAGCGGGGCTGTTGCTGCGACATCGGTGCAGAGCGCATTTTGAGGCCCGGTGAGAGGGGGGAATCTGAAACTACCCGCTCTCCACCCACCCCCCTCTCTTTCTCAAACTCCCTCTCTCTCTGTCTCTCTCACACTCCCACACTCTCTCTCCATCTCTCTGACTCTCCCTCGCTTTCACACTCCCTCTCTGTCTCTCTCTCAATCTCTCACCCTCCCTCCCCCTATCTCTCTCCACCTCTCTCTCCCCCCCCCCTTCATTTTTTACTTCATCAAGAAGCAGATGCGCATCCCTTTCTCTCTGGAGTCGTTGCCTTTTTATTTTCATCCTCCCTTTTCTGTGGCTCTGTCCTTCTGCCTTCTATGGTGTTTCTGTCACCATCCTCTGTCCATGTCTCTGTTTCTCTCTTTCACTTTCTTTCTCTGCCTTCGTTCTGTCTCCCTCACTATGTCCCTCCCTCTGCTCCTCTGACCCCACTCTTATTCATCCCCTCTCTATGTGATAATCCTCATCTGCTTGTCTTCCTCTTTTTCTCTTCATACCGCTCCCTGTTCTGTACTAATCCTGATCCCCATTTGTCTCGCTTTCTCTTTCTCTCTGTCTATCTCTCTATCCCTCTCTCTATCTCTGTGCGCCTCTCTCTTTCTGTCTGGCTTTCCCTTTCTGTCTGTCTCAGTTTCTCTCTCTCTGTCTATGTATGTCTCTATCTGTCTCGCTTTCTCTCTCTGTCTGTCTCTGTTTCAATTAAATTTCAAAGTGCTTTATTGGCATGACAAATACAGGCACTTGTGTTGCCAAAGCAGGGGTTACATAATAAAACTATATACAGTATGGATGATAGATTAAAAAATAAAATAATAATAGAAATGCCTATGACAGTAATTACAATAAATGATGTTATGTGTCGTGTTTGTGTGTGTGTGTGTGTGCGTGTGCACATGTCATTTTTTACGTGTGTTTGTTGCATGCTCATATGTGTGTACAGTTTCTCTCTCTCTGTCTATGTATGTCTCTCTCTGTCTCGCTTTCTCTCTCTCTGTCTATGTATGTCTCTCTCTGTCTCGCTTTCTCTCTCTCCCTCTCTCCCTTTTTCTCCCTGTCGGTGCATGAAGGTGACCTTGATAGTCACCACTGCAGCTCAGGCTCATGTGCTGATGCTGATGCTGATGCTGTTGCCCAGGAGAACCTAGGGCTTCCCTCCCACTCATTTCTGAGGAGGGAGGGTAGCTGCAGCTCTGTGTAGGTGTGTGTGGAGTGCGGGCATGTGTGTGTGTGTGTGTGTGTGTGCGTGCGTGTGCTTCTGCATGTGTGTGTGCGTGCGTGCGTGCGTGCGTGCGTGCGTGCGTGCGTGCGTGCGTGCGTGCGTGCGTGTGTGTGTGTGTGCGTGTGTGTGTGTGTACAAACCACATACATCTACTGTCGGGGAGCCAGCTTGCCCAGAGCCATCAAATAATTGAACGGAGCCTTTTCTGAATATTGCATGGCCACCCCCTTCTCCGCCAAAAACTCTGCAACCCTCCTACTCATGGACGCAGTCACTACACACACACACACACAACACACAGACTTTTACATTGTAGTGCCTGTGAAAAACAGCATTGATGTCAAGATGGTCCACACTCAGCAAAGCATTGTGTAAAACGGACAAGCTGAGTAGGTATGTAAACGCAGGTGAGTGTAGCGGCAGTGGCTGAATGGTGGTAAACACAGGCGAGTGTAGCGACAGTGGCTGAATGATGGTAAACACAGGCGAGTGTAGCGGCAGTGGCTGAATGGTGGTAAACACAGGCGAGTGTAGCGGCAGTGGCTGATTGGTGGTAAACGCAGGTGAGTGTAGCGGCAGTGGCTGAATGACGGTAAACACAGGCAAGTGTAGCGGCAGTGGCTGAATGACGGTAAACACAGGTGAGTGTAACGGCAGTGGCTGAATGACGGTAAACACAGGTGAGTGTAGCGGCAGTGGCTGAATGGTGGTAAACACAGGCGACTGTAGCGGCAGTGGCTGAATGGTGGTAAACACAGGCGAGTGTAGCGGCAGTGGCTGATTGGTGGTAAACGCAGGCGAGTGTAGCGGCAGTGGCTGAATGGTGGTAAACACAGGCAAGTGTAGCGGCAGTGGCTGAATGACGGTAAACACAGGTGAGTGTAGCGGCAGTGGCTGAATGGTGGTAAACACAGGCGAGTGTAGCTGCAGTGGCTGAATGGTGGTAAACACAGGCGAGTGTAGCGGCAGTGGCTGATTGGTGGTAAACGCAGGCGAGTGTAGCGGCAGTGGCTGAATGGTGGTAAACACAGGCAAGTGTAGCGGCAGTGGCTGATTGGTGGTAAACACAGGCGAGTGTAGCTGCAGTGGCTGAATGGTGGTAAACACAGGCAAGTGTAGCGGCAGTGGCTGATTGGTGGTAAACACAGGCGAGTGTAGCTGCAGTGGCTGAATGGTGGTAAACACAGGCAAGTGTAGCGGCAGTGGCTGATTGGTGGTAAACGCAGGCGAGTGTAGCGGCAGTGGCTGATTGGTGGTAAACGCAGGCGAGTGTAGCGGCAGTTTCAGTGGCTGATTGGTGGTACCTGAACAAAAGAACACTGAGACAGGAATGAGCGGCAGGTGCCTGGCTCCCCGGAGTAGGGTTCAGGTGGAGGTAGGCGGGGTTCCCTTCCCGGAGGGGGTGCGGAGCCTTGGGGAGACATCGCCACGGTGGGTGGTTGAACATCACGCCCGAGCTGGAGCTGTTGGAACTGAGCAGACAGATTATTCATACTGGTGGCAAACGATTCAAGCCTCAAACCATCACTCTGCTGCCAGATATGCAGTAGATATGGATGGATAACTTGAAGGGTTTCTTCTCCTGACACACCCTCTTCTTCAATTCGAACTTTAAACCATGGATGTGCAGTGAATATTTTTTGAGATATTGACACTTAAATAAGACAAGTAGAAACTAGGTGGAAATTACCTCTGGAAGGCCAAAGTTAATAGGCTTAAAGGACCACTGCAATACGGATGTATTTTTGAAAAAAATGACTGATTGAAAATGATAGCCAATTTTTGCATATTTTAAATGACTTTCGCACCTAACAACACCCCGCCCCCTAAAAAAATCGAGATTGTCAAGCTGTAGATCACGTGACCTTCTGACGTCAACTAAAGAACGGTTAGATCGGGCTGGCACTACTTTCTATAGCTTTTACACGCGTGGTTTCCTATTGTTAGCTTGTATTGTATAAAAGTTTTTGGAGGTTTTAAAAGTTTGTAGCTTGGGATAACAACAAGATGTGTTGTAGCTGGTTGTAGCAATACAACAAAGGATGGAGTAAGCCTCCATTTGTTTCCCAAAGACGCGAATATTCGCAAATTATGGACGACAAAAGTGAAGCAGATCAGGGGTAGGTGGAAGGCCCGAGCAATTCAAATGTAGTGTGCAGTGCACACTTCGAAGACTGCGCCTGTATTCCCAGTTTGGAATGGAAAAAATTGAAGCGCCTAAAGCCTTATGCCATTCCAGTGCTGATAAACAGCAAAGTTCAGACTGGTGTTGGTGATGAGATGGCTAGGAAGAAAACTGGGAGAACAGCTGCTGAAATGCGGAACAAAATGAGGGTAAGTCCTCTTGTTTTAGCTACGTATGCCCCAGTTGTGGCTTAGGGCTGTCAGGCTGATACGGTACGCTACAGACAACTCGCTCTAAGGCATCGTTTAATGACCCTTTCCCACCATTTAACATCACTTTCTGACGATGCAGACATGGGTCTAAACTAGGTCAATTTGGCTGCGTATGCTTGGGGACTCAACTCACCATATGTTTATTATCTGTGTTTATTATCTAGATCACCGCCAATATTAGGAATTCATTTTGCTGAGAGTTTTTTCTTTTGTTCTGCTGTATGGGATGAAATGCAAATGTCCAAAAATTAAGGAAAATACCACATAAACAGTGGTTGTGTGTGGTTTTTTTCCTGCCTTCTTTCTCTTTTTTCCACTTTTGCATAGTTATGCCTTAGAAGAAAAAAGGTTTTTAATTGTGGATTGTGGTTTTTAACTACTGTATTGTGATCAGAGGATTCTGAATCAGAAAATAGATCACTCCCAGATCCCTCAGACGAGTCATTAATGTAATCATCTGCCATATTTTGTGTCGAGTAGAATATTTTCATGTGCAGATATGGTGGTCGATCGGACGCAGCAAGACGTTCGTTCTTGAGATGACGTCACATGAATTACGTAGTCGAGTCAGGCTTTTATCCAGAATTTTTAGGGGCGTTCCCATCCGAGATGATTTTTTCAATATAACTATATAAGTAAATATAAGTAACTGAAAATCATTGACAGATTTGGATTTACCATACAAAACTCCTTTAGAACGCATACATTCCATTTTTTAAAGATTTTATGTGGCAGTGGTCCCTTAATATGCATACAGAATTATGCAATTAAGTTTATGAACAACTATTGAGTTTATTTATTCACCCTGTCGTTTTAAATGTTGCTTGTCATATGCATATGAGTGATGTGGGAGGGTAATTGTTTCATAGAAAGGACATTTTGTCTTGCTTTTGTTCTGTGAGACTTTTACAGTCCAGTCCAGTTTTCACACTACATAAATAAAATTAAATGACATTTAAATTTTGAATAATTCATTCTGTCAGGAGGGCAGCACAGCGATAAGCATTATATGATCTTTATGAACTGTATGTTTAATAAAAACCAGTTCTTTATGAAAATACATTTCGAATCAAGAAGAGCTGGTAATCAACATATAAAATTTATTTTATGACTGGCTTTCAAAGAGGAACTGCTTTTTCATTATCATTTACAATACCCTCCTGCACTGTTTTCTGTTTCCTGCATTAGTAAAACAAATATTTTAAAATAATCCAAAAATGTATTGTGATAGAGGAATACGAATAAAACATATTTTTAATAGAACCTGGGATGGTGCTGTGATTAAATATCATGATCATTTCTATTAAGGGATGTAACTTCAAAGCAAACATGACTGCTACAGCACTAATGGCTGGGCCTCCAGCAGAGAGAGAGAGAGTGAGAGAGAGAGAGGGCAAGAGAGGGGGGAGAGAGAGATAGATAGAGAGGGATAGAAAACAGAGACGGAGAGAGAGGAAGTGAGAAGGAGAGGTGGAGGGATTGAAAGAGAGAGAGAGACTCCAAGCAGGCATGTGGGTGGATAAGCGGTGTGGGCGTGCGTGCGCTTGTGATCAATACGGAGCGCTGGAAGCGGACACCGTGTGTTTGAAAGAGCTGATTTAGATTCTATTCACAAACCTCCGGCAAAGGAAGCAGAGGCAGTTTGAGTCAGGGTTGTGAACAGTCAAACAAAACCGAGGGATGGTGGCGGAGATGTGTGTGGTGGGGGTGGGGGGGGGGGGGTGGGGGGGGGCATACATTAGATACTTTAATTGAAGTAATAGTGAGGAAAGCATATTAAAAATCATAAAGGACATATCTTTGAAAATCGGAGATCGGAGAAATTCCCACTGACTTTGTAGGGCAAATTTTTTATTCATGTTGATATCTAGGTATGCACAATATTATTTAAAAATATGTATTGCACACATTGCTAGACTCTAGCTAACCATTAACATCAAAAAACAACAAAAGCATCAATTATTGTACATATATTTTGATTTAAAATATCATAGAGAGGTAGCCTATTCTGAGAAAAGTACAAACAATGGGAAGACTTCCAGGGTTGACTCATGGATTACAAAGGCTTAGACTGGTCTACAATTGCTTACAGTAAGTGACAAAATCCAGACATAGGCCACTAGAACCTACAATCTCTCCCACAGAAAGAAAGACAAAACACCACAGAGACAGGAGTGAAGTCCAAATCCCTCTGCCCCTCTTCCTTATGTGGTAGAGGTATGTGGTGGGGGCCAGCCCCAGGCAACACTTCAGACAGGGGGGGGTGGTTGGGATTGGGGGGTGCTTCCTGCTGTGGCAGCATAGAGGAGTAGGGTAGCTGTTCCCGGTAAACTTGGTCAATCCCACAGCAGGCCAAGTATGGTCAAACTAGATGGTTCTCCTGCCATGTGCAGCTCCTCCTCCATTCTGCTCTCAGGGCCTGTGATTTCTCACTCATTTTCAGCAAAACCTTTTTCGGATAATGTCAAATGTCATTTTAAACAGTACAGATCCTTTCCAAAAAATTAGAATATCATGGAAAAGTTTTTTTTTTTTCCATAATTCCATTCAAAAAGTGAAACTTTCATAGATTATAGATTCATTACACACAAAGTGAAATATTTCTAGCCTTTGTTTCATTTTTCATAATTTTGGCTCCAGAATGTAGCTCCAGAAAACCCCCAAAACAGTATTTCAAGAAATTAGAATAGTGTGTCGAAAATCAGCATTTAGTTCAGTTATTTCAGAGAATGAGTGGAGTGGCTTGACTCAAGGAATCCGACAGTTGTAGCCCATGTCCCGGATACGTCTGTACGTGGTGGTTTTTGAAGCACTGACTCCAGCCTCAGTCCACTCCCTCTGCATCTCCGCCAAATTTTGGAATCGTCTTTGCTTGACAATCCGCTGAAGCCTACGGTCATCTCTTTTGCTTGTGCACCTTCTCCTGCCACATTTTTCCCTTCCACTAAACTTTCTATTGATATGCTTGGACACTGCACTCTCTGTAACGTTCCGTTCCCATCCTGTCCGTTGTCCGTGTTTTGCCCTTTCCCTCCGTGTCATGTTTGATTCCCTTTGTCCGTGTTTTCCCCGTTGCTACAGACTGGGCGTGTTCCTTCCGTTTGTTTCACTCCTTTTCCCCACTCCGGTTTCAGCCTATCTCCTTTCCCCATTGCTGCATGCATTCCGCACTCTTCATTGTTCAATCACCCTCGCTCACATTCTGCACGCCTTCTTAATTGTTTCCAATCTCACTTCCCTATTTAACCCTCCGGCTGGCTGCTATTCAGCGCCAGTTCGTTAACGTTGTTCGTTTGTATCCTGGTCTTTGAATCCCTGTCCTGTGCCCTAAAGACTTCAGTTTGGTCTTCACTCGGTGCTTTAATGCTCTCTGCCTACTGTTGTTGCTAACTAGTCTTGTCTGTTTGCGGTTTTCCCTGCCTGAACATTGCCTGTCTCATTAACCACCTTTCTACTGTTTCTGCCAGTCTGTAGCTGTTTACCACTCCCTGTGTGTGTTGCGGTACCTCTGCCTCCACCTGACGTTGCGCCCGCAGCTGGGTGTTCTGCTTCTCCATACTACAGTGGTTCCTGTCCGGCCGTGGCTACCGCCATTGCTACGGTTACGGTTGCAGCTTCCACTGTTGCCCTGCTGCCCCAACCGGGCCAACCTGAGCTCCGCTGCACTGCTCTGCCTTGCCGTTTCCAGCCGTCATCCCTTCCTCTGCTTCCAGTCCAGTTCCTGTCCAGTTCCGGTTTGGAACTTACCCGAGAGACCCGCAAAGTCCAGTTCCAGTCTGGAACATTCCAGTGTTCCAGTTATCCTGTTCCAGTTCAAACCGCTCAAGTTCCCTGTACCAAGTCCAGTTCCGGTTTGGAACAACTCCATGTTCCCGTGATCCAGTTCCCGTTTGACTATCCAGTCCAAAGTCCAGTCCAGTTCCGGTTTGGAACTCCAGTCTCCTGTACCAAGTCCAGTTCCGGTTTGGAACAACTCCATGTTCCCGTGATCCAGTTCCAGTTTGACTATCCAGTCCCAGTCCAGTCCAGTTCCGGTTTGGAACACTCCACGTTCCTGTGATCCAGTTCTCGTAATCCGTTCCAGTTTCCTGTCCTGCCCAGTTCCTGTCCTGTCCTGTCCGGTTGGAACTCCAGGGTTCCAGCACCAAGTCCAGTTCCGGCTTGGAACATCCTGTGGCCGTTCAAGTCCAGCTCCGGCTTGGAGCAGTTTCAAGTTCCGGAGAGATTCCTGACCTTGCTATTATTGTTGTTGCTATCTGTGTACAGCTTGGGACTACCCCAAGCTATATAAATAAATTACCTTTTTCTGTCCCTCTGCCTCCTGGTCGTTGCATTTGGGTCCAGCCCGTATTAGGTTCATGACACTCTCCTTAGCGATGACCTTTTGTGGCTTACCCATCTTCTGGAGGGTGTCAATGATGGTCTTCTGGCCAATTGTCAAGTCTGCAGTCTTCCCCATACTGAACCAAACTGAGATAAACTTTGCAGGTGTTTTCAGTAAATTAGATGATAGTGTGACACTCAGTCTAAAACATTCATTCTCTGAAATAACTGAAGTAAATGCTGATTTTCGACACACTATTCTAATTTCTTGAAATACTGTTTTGGGGGTTTTCTGGAGCTGTAAGCCAAAATTATGAAAAATGAAACAAATAAAGGCTAGAAATATTTCACTTTGTGTGTAATGAATCTATAATCTATGAAAGTTTCACTTTTTGAATGGAATTATGGAAAAAAACAACTTTTCCATGATATTCAAATTTTTTGGAAAGGATCTGTATGTGGTGTTAAGCTTAGATTTTATGTATGAATGCAATGTTTTCCATGAACAATAATCATTGCATACTTATTATTTTTATGTACCTGTTCTGATTTTTTTTAAACTACATAAGTGTTTATGCTGACTGTCCACAGGTAAATCCCAATGCCAAAACTTAAAAAATATATATAAATATAATAATAAAGCTATGAATTAATAACTCTGGCATAGTTTATATTATTGCCATATATACAGGAGGTGGACAAAATATCAGAAACACCCCTAAACATGGCTTTAACTTTGTAGCATCTAAACCACAATTACAAAAGCATCTACACAAGTGATGACTATTCATTTGAATGCTAATTAGCAGCATGTGTCTGATTAAGAGGTCTAACCAGCAGCACTTTGCTAGGTAAGTCTCCAAAGCAAGATGAGGATACTAACAGAGTTCCAAAGGGGCCAAATAGTTGGTGCCCGAATTGCAAGTGCGTCGGTCACAAAAGCGGCAAAATGATTTAAGGTGGCAAAGGGAACAGTGTCAAAAATTATGACATGTGCCCAACACCAAAAAACAGCATCAGCAAAAAATAAGTTAAGTATGATGGTGGTTCTGTAATGGTATGGGCAGCCATTTCATGGGACTCACTGGGTCCAATGATTGCTCTCCATGGACGTGTAACGGGCAAACTATATGAAACCATTTTACAAGACCAGGTGCACCCTATGGTGCAAGCACTGTTCCCTCATGATGTCCTCATATTCCAACATGATAACGCCCCCATAGGCACTGCTAAAAAAACATTAAAGAATGGTTCCAAGAACATGAGGATGACGTCAAATGCCTTCCATGGCCTGCAGAATCACCAGATCTAAACATAATTGAACCTTTATGGGAAGTTCTGGAGCGCAGATTGCGAACTAGATTTCCGCCTCCTTCATCCCTCAAAGAACTGGAGACTGTCCTTCTTGAACAATGGGCCAATATCCCACTACACACAGTTCAGAAATTGTATGATAGCATTCCTAGAAGGATTAAAACTGTTTTGAAGGCAAAGGGTGGGCATACTCATTATTAGTTACTTGATATTCTGTTTTTGTAGGTGTTTCCGATATTTTTTCCACCACCTATATACACACACAGGTGACAAATTAAAGGATGATGCTCTCCACCAGCATCATCAAAACACTAAATGAGGGAATATCTTTTGGAAGAATGGTGTTCCAGAGTTCCAGAGAATATAATCTATGCTAGACTAGAGGTATAATCTATACCAAGGCGCACTGAAGCTGTTCTGGTGGCCCGTGGTGGTCCAACACCTTACTAAGACACTTTATGTTGGTTTTTCCTTTAATAAAAATGAAGGTTTTGTCAGCAGATCCATTCAATAAATTCTCAGTCTAACCATATAGAGACGTTTTGTTTTACAATAAAAAATGAACAGATTTCATCGAAAAGTTGCCAAAGTAGTGTATATTTTTAAAAATTGCATTAAAAATAAATTACATGCTTTCAATTCATTTTTGTAAGAATGTTAGTAATGATAAAGCATCTGATGAAATTTCCAAATGATAAAACATATCTAATGATAATTTTGATAGCAAACCATGAAAAAACAAAGTGTTACATCTCTATGTTGCCTCATGAGTGCGCCCCTTTAATTATTTTGTATGCTAATGAGTTTCCTTCAGCTCACCTGAGTGTTGATTGGAAATTTCTGACACCTGTTGTGGATTTTCCCGAGAGCATTTCTAGCACAAGCTTGGTTAATTTTCCATTTGGCTAACTTCATGCACATTGCCAGCTTTGCTGCCGTGCTGAAGCTCATTTTTAAATATTACTGTGGCGTTTGTTTCAGGTTATAGCCTATGCAGCGCTTCCTGTGTTTTCTGGTTTGTCGTAGTTTTTGCCGTGCTGTAGGGGTGCGCATTTTGTAGTCATAATTCCCCGTTTAAAAGGTGGTTTTAACTTTGCTTTGTGCGAGCATATCCGCATCTTTTGTACTGTATGCCGCTTTCTTTTTGCAAATGGTTGACAAACTACTTGTTTCCAGAATGAACGGCTCGGTAGTAAGCTACTTGTGGGTTTGTGGCTACTTTGCTGTGTTGTAGTCTGTCCTTATTGTGAAAGCTACTTGTGTTTTTGTGGAGTACTTTTGCCTGATGTGCTCTTGTGATACCCGGAAGTATTGTGTAAACACAGAGACTCGCAATAACGGAGGAGATCTGGAGGCAAATTTACCAGGGTTTTTTTGTGTGGAGACTTTGGTATTGTTCTCAATTCGGGAAGGTTGGTTACAGTGGTTCCAATGCTCCCTAGTACAAAACCGGCGGCCATCGTGTATCACCATCCAAGTCTCTTTGGATTCTCGATCTCGTTGTTCGCTGAAGACATTGGAGGCAAATTGAGGAGAACTTTGTGTCGTTCTCATGGGAGAACTTTTGTGACGTTCTGAATTCGGGAAGATTCCACAGTGGTTCCAACGGTTCCTAGTACTAAACCACCATCATGTCTGTTAGTCTGTAAACCCATTTTCATTGTGTCATTTTCTTTGTGTGTGTTTTCTTCTTGCTCTGCCAGGAGCACACTGGCAAAGCATTGTCCTGTCATCCACTACCCTTTCCCCTTGTTTCATGTGTTTATTTTGATATTTTATCAAACTAATTTGTATAGTTCCCTTTTGTGTTTGAAATCCATTGGGCCCTATCTTGGCGATCTTGGCGCTTAGTCTAAGCGCATGGCGCTAAGTCCATTTAGGGCGTGTCCAAGTCCACTTTTGCTATTTTAACGGCGTGTTTTTTTGGCGCTAAGCACGGCGCATGGCGCAACTGGGCTGAACCTAGTAGCTTCATTAATTATAGGTGTGTCTTGGGCGTGACATTCAATAAACCAATCAAAATGTCATATCCCATTCCCTTTAAAAGCCTGCTTTTCCACCTTGGCGGATTGCTTATGATGGCGAAACAGACATGCTCGTGCGTGTTTAGTGTGATCAAGGAATAGGCTAAATGGAGTATGATCAATATTATTCGGACTAACCATTAGCCTATGAGTTCCCGGTAATTCCAGACGGCTGTTATTTTACAAAATATGTGCGGTTAAATTTCGTTAAAAGGACCTGCAACAGCTGAGAATAAGCTATCAATGGCTTCAGTCTCACCTTAGAAAACGCCAAATTAGCCTGCTTGTTCAGCGAATTTCGTTTGATTATGCAATGAAAGTGTCAAACATCAATTCCAAGAGGCTGTTCTCATGGAGTTCTCGAAGTTCAAGCTTCATCCAAAGTTCATTAGGCTACCTGCATAGTAGGCTAATATTGATTAATAACATACATACCGTTATTTTGCCTTAATGATGACACTAAATAGCCATACAATAAAGCTGTCAGGTTCGCAACCCATAAGTTCACGCATATTTCCCCTTGTTTAATAATGTCCTGTTTATGGAAATGTGACCAACCTGTTTTACTCGTAGCGTAATCCTTTAAAACAATCCACTTTCCCAGGAAGACCGTTAAACGTGCAGAGAATGGCATTAAAATTAATTGTGAATTAATTGTGTAACGTGCTGCAAATTTGTTTTAGTTTCTAATTAGACGCTTAGTTCTCTTTAAAATCGTTTTGTTCAGTTAAGGAATAACGGGTGAAATCAGCTGGGTTTTAAACGGTGAGAGTATGGAAACCTGGTCACTGTCATTTAAAAAAATATGAAGGACGAAGAATAGCTAAGGTTACAATTTAGTTAACATGGTGACATCTCCGTTTTTTAACCATAGGCTATCGAAAAAAACCTTATGCACAGCGAATTCGCTGTAGCCTAGGCTATTTGAAAAACAATAAATGCAATATTCACTGGACAAGGTTTTGAACTTTTTTCAGTCACAAACCATTCTATTTACTGACAGGCTGTATTCATAGATAAACAGAGCTGTATTGTAATGACATCTGAAGCGCATTTTCAGAACTTAAATGTCCGTCTATTGCCGTGCGCGAGTTTTCCATTGAATGACAATTCACGCATTAGGTGCAAAGACAATTCGCGCATTAGGCTTGATAGCTATAGGTGTTATCAGCTCCTTTTTAATGGATAGCCATTGTCCCGTACCATCGCACATCGCCTGGATGTTGATGGAGTGGGCTGAGAGCAATGTAATGTGGCATTGTTTCCCTTCGCTGAGGGAAAGGTATGTGGACCTATGGAACCTTTTATTATTATGCATTTTTGATATAGCCTACACAATAATAATATTTCACATTGTGATCTAGATATTTTAGTCATGCCTGTGCACACCCCTGTGTGTAACAGACAGGAGGGTATGCGCGTTGTGCACATGCCTATGTAGACGCACTTATATGCGCCGTTAAAATAGCATGTAAACAACTGCGACATGACTTTAGACCAGGTTTGTGGTGGTTCTAGCGCAAGCGCTTTCTGCTGGCTCAAGATAGCAATACGCCAAAAAGAATCCTGGCCACTCCTCATCTTAAGACCAACACGCCCAGTTCACTAATGATGGCGCAAGAGTTACGCCGTCAAACATGCTAGTTTGACGGCGTAAGCGTTAGGCGTTATTATGGACCTAGCGCCGGGTGTAAGATAGCAAAGACACTTGCGTTTGCGTTAGCGCCGCTTTGCGCCGGGTGTAAGATAGGGCCCATTGTGTTGCAGCCCTTTGAGCCGGAGTTGTAATGGCAATAGTAACAGAGTTGGCGTGACTAACAAAGTTGACAAATGGAGTTTAAAATATTAATACGAGAGATAATACAACCATCATAAACAACTTAGGTAAGGCTTTACAATTGGATAGTATCCTTCTCACAAAGACTTAACAATATAAAATACAATTCTCAATCTTCCTATGCCTTACTGCATAGTTATTCTATACGATACACTTGTAGATTTATGTACCTATATACACTCATTCAGGGTTGGACTTAATAAATATTATGTATTGATATGTACAAAAACAATGTTTGAAAAATTTTCCTAGCCATCATTTTGGGCCCTAGGCCTGAGCCTTTGTCAGTCTATTTGGGGATCCGGCCCTGCACTCATCTAACCTGAATGTCTCTGGTTCAGATGGTACAGGTTCTGGACTTTGTTGACTTTTTGGTGGTGTCATCATGGGCTCCACGGGTCTCTTCCTTCACTCTCTGCTCTCATGCTGTGCCTCTCCAATATTTGCGTTTGGATCTTTTTTCCCTTTCACAGAGATCTGCCACTACCCTTGTCTGCCCTGCATTACTCCATTTGTTCCACCTATTTCTGTTCCACCCTCTTTAGGGTCAGCATTTAGTTGTGCCTTGTATCAGCGTTGAGCTGATGCCAGTGCCATCTCCCTAGAACAGAATTGTCATTTGAATGGGAAAATCTGTTAATTGTCCAGCTTTATAAAAAAATGTATGTATGCTTATAATTAGTGATGGGGGAATGAGGTTTCATTGAACCATAAACGGGGGTTGCTACCATAGTATCAGTGACTCAATGATTTTGGCCAATGACTGTACTGGCTGTGAACATTTTTGATTAGTTAATGATTGATAGCTGAGTGTAGCTCCACCCTAAAACATTTATGAAACCTCATTCCAACCATTACTTATAATAATGGAAAATACTTAAAATTTAGTTGGAAACATTTAACGCTGTTAACTCTGCTAAATTTTACTCTGCAACATACAAACCCAAATTGGGACAGTATGTAAAATGCACATAAAAGCAGAAAGCAGTGATTTGTAAATTCTCTTTTACACATATGTAACGCGTGCTGGTAAAACGGTCCGCAAGTCGCACTTCTGCAATTCACAGAGCGCAAAATAGGGAGGAAAACGAAAAAATTTGTTTTTTGTTTTTTTCCATATAACAAAAGTTTAAGTGTTTTAGAAGTTGCTTAATATTGTAGCCCGGGTAAAAAATATGGTTTTATTATGCTGGTTTATTATGTATACAAAGCACGTTGTAATGTTTAAAATGTTTGAGTTTGCTAGTAAGTGCTAATGGTACTTAATGGCTATATGACGTGCAAGAAAGGGAAAAAATATAAGACGTAATTGTACTTACCTGAATTCCATTGGGTAATGGTGACGTGCACGCATCATTATTGGGTGGATGAGTGTGAGGTGAGAGCCGGAAAGGGAGGGAGAGAAAAAGAAAAATGGAAGGAGTTAGTGCAGGGAAGACAAAGGCATTTCATCTCCCAAAGAAAATGCATTAAAAATAGTATAAAACTAAGTTAAAGTTTATTTCTGTTAATTGTATGTCTGCTCGACATTCCAACAGAAGAACTGTGAGTTTAAAGCGTTGTATGTGATGTTGAACAAGATTTCTGCTCGATGTTTTGCAGTGTCGTTATATACACATATCGTAAGATAGTTTTCCAGTTCCATGTTTAGTTAATGGACAGATAAGATGACACAAGCAACGGTAAAGTATGTATCCTTATTCCAGAAAAAAATGTAAAAAATAATATTTTAGGCAAGAAAAATATTTTACACTTTGACTGTGTCTGAGTTTCTGTTACTTTGTTTCAGTAAAACAAACCCCCAACCTTACAGAAGAGACCAGGATTATGCATTAGTCAAAGGGGTTCAAGAACAGTAACCATTTTATTTTATTTTGTCTATGAACAAAAAAGGTGGTGCTAGAGAAAGGGTTAAGGAAGTTATTTGGTTAAGTATAAAATGTATCTCGGGCATTCTTATTATATAAAGTTTAATATATATGAACATTATCCCTCTAAATGAAATAATTTTCAAGTTTTCTAGAGAGAAAAAAAAACGCTATTTTGAGAGTATGTAAACCGGTTCATAACGTTAACTGTCTTGACTGTATTGACTGTCAAAGTTGTTGTCTGAAGCTAGCATGACCCAACAAAGCAAGGGGGGGTTGAGATCTGCAGGGGAGTCAAACGGCACAACTCTGGCATATCCTGGCTATGGAAGATACCGGCACTTATTTGAGACAAGCGTTAATTGGAAGTTTCAAGGTATTTCTTATTTTGGGTAATATAGCCTACATACGTAGATGGCAAAGCAGTAGGCTACTTGCTTTTTTTATTTCTATCATGTATTTGAGTAATAACAGAGGTTTTCTGTTAAAAAGCTTAGTTATCTCAAACTTTTTTGCCTGATGTGGGCCATTATAGATGATATACTATGAAGTGTTTTGTGATTTGGCTAGGGATGCACTGATCCGATACTGAGTATCGGAAATCGGGTCCGATACTGGCCTTAAATGCCAGATCTGGTATCGGAAACAGTGAACGTTATTTTTTTTTTTTTTTTACATAATGCCGTAAACGTGTGTGACATGACTGACAGAAACAGAGTGAGCATAGCTTGCGTTAGCATCATGTCTACGCTGTGGAACTATTTCTTGAGGCAGAAACTAAAACTGCCGAATGCAAGCTTTGCAAGATGGATGTTTCAAGGGGTGGCAGCAGCACAGCTAATTTGAACACAACCAACCGTTGCAACTGTGCTTTATTGGAATTTATTTATTCCTACATTATTTATTTTGAATGTTTGGAATTTATTTATTCCTATATTATTTATTTAGAATGTTTTTTTTTACCCAGTTGCACTTTCACTTTTTTATACTGGAATTATGTTATTTATTTAGAATGTTTGAATTCTGTTCTGTATTTCTATACTACTTGTTTTGAATGTTGTCATTTTCAATGTTTCCTTTGTTTAATTGAAAGGTCAGCTGTTCATGGACCCATTAAAAGGAATGTGTGTGGCATAATTCAGTCTTGTATATCTATTTTATTCTTTGTATGCAAAGTTATGGAGTGGGACTTTTCGTTTCCCAGCTTGAGTATCGTGTTTACTGTTTTTAGATGGACAAGAATGATGCCAAGCAGAGTACACCCACACAACAGGCTTGTAATCAGCTGGGTAATTATTAAAGAAGAAAAAAAGAGTCAGTATTGGATCGGTACTCGTTATCAGCAGATACTCGAAGTTCTGGAATCGGAATTGGTATCGGCCATGAAAAGGTGGTATCGGTGCATCCCTAGATTTGGCTAACACTTAGATATTTTCTATTTAAATGCTTTTGTTGTGCTGCTTTATTATAAAAATCTAAACTATCAATTTACTGTGTGCTAATACCGTAGGGTAAGCATATTGGAAAAAAAGGATAGGGTCTTGGAAACACATTCGGAGATGTCTTTGCCAACAATTGACAAATAATAAAGTAACTAGTATAATAACATAACCCCAATTCCAAAAAAGTTGGGATGGTAAATTAAATGCAATTAAAACCGAAAGCAGTATTTGTAAATTTACTTTGACTTGTATTCAAATAAAAACAGTATAAAGACAAGGTATTTCATGTTTTACCTAATCAACTTCATTGTTTTTTGAAGATATACATTTATTCTGAAATTGATGCCTGCAACACGTTCCAAAAAAGTTGGGACGGGAAATTTAGGACTAATAACAATGTGACAAGTTGAAATAACAAGGTGATGTGAAACAGGTGATGTTAAACAGGTGAGGAAATCGTGTTACAGTATATAAGGAGCCTCCAAGAAAGGCCTAGTCCTTCAAGAGCAAAGATGGGTCGAGGCTCGCCAATTTGCAAACAGATGCGTCAGCGAATAATCCAGCACTTTGAGAACAATGTTCCCCAAAGACAAATCGGTAGGATTTTGGGCATTTCACCCTCTACAATGCACAATATAATTCAAAGATTCAAGGAATCCGGTCAAATCTCGGTGCGTAAAGGGCAAGGCCGAAAACCACTTCTGAATGTGTGTAATCTCCGATCCCTCAGACGTCACTGTCCTAAAAACTGTCATGCGTCTGTAATGGATATCATGACATGGGCTTGGGAATACTTCTGTAAACCTTTGTCAGTCAACACAATTCACCGCTGCATCCACAGATGCAAATTAAGGCTTTACTATGCAAAGCAGAAGCCATACATCAACACTGTCCAGAAGCGCCGCCGACTTCTCTGGGCTCGGTCTCATCTGAGATGGACAGAAGCACAGTGGAAGCGTGTTTGTGGTCCGACGAGTCAACATTTAAAATAGTTTTTGGAAAAAACAGCCGTTATTTTCTCCGGGCCAAAGAGGAAAAGGTTATCAGCGTCAGGGAACAAAAGGAGCGCCAGAACCTAGCGGCGAACTGAGGGCCGTGATCTGAGACCATGTCCAGGGGGAGACCGTGCACCCTAAAGACGTGATCAATCATGAGCTGCGCTGTCTCCGGTGCAGAAGGCAATTTTGGTAGCGCGATAAAGTGAGACGCCTTGGAGAATCTGTCAACAACCACTAAAATCACTGTGTTGCCCTGAGAGGCAGGCAACCTGGTGATAAAGTTGAGGGTGACGTGACTCCAAGGACGGCTTGGAATGGGTAGAGGGTGCAGAAGGCCCGGGGGTGGGAGTCCCTTGCTGCGGGCACAAACCGAACAGGTGGAGACAAACTCCTGCACGTCTCTCTCCATGTTAGGCCACCAAAAACGTCCGGACAAAAATTCCTTGCTTACTGAGAGGAATGACTCCATTGGAGAACCCGGGACCTAACCCTAGAAGGGACAAAAAGGCAGTTAGGCGGGCACCCACCTGGGACAGGATCAGCATGACTGCCTCGATCTCCCACATAACTGGGGCTAAAATTTGAGCAACGGGTACAATGGGTTGCGGGTGTGGGTCTCTATCAGTGCGTTCCTAAATGCGTGAAAGTGCATCCGGCTTAACATTCTTTGAACCGGGTCGATAAGTCAAAAGAAATCTAAACCGGGTGAAGAATAATGCCCACCGGGCTTGACGAGAGTTACGTGTTTTAGCCTGTTGGACATATTCCAAATTCCAATAGTCGGTCCAGACAGTGAAAGGGTGTTCGACTCCCTCCAACCAATGACGCCACTCTTCTAACGCTAATTTAACAGCTAACAGCTCCCGGTCCCCTACGTCATAATTTCTCTCGGCGGGTGTTAAGGCACAAGAGAAATATGCGCATGGATGCAGTTTGCGGTCCTGCGGAGAATGCTGGGACAGAATTGCTCCTACTCCCAGTTCCGAAGCATCCACCTCAACCACAAAGGGAAGGGAGGGGTTAGGGGTTATCAAAATAGGTTCGGAGTTTTTTTTTTTTTAAACTCCGCGAACGCTGCTTCAGCCCTAGGGTTCCATAGGAACTGGGCAGATGTTTTTTTTGTGAGGGCTGTGATGGGGCGGCTACCATGCAAACATTGTGGATAAACCGCCTATAAAAATTTGCAAAGCCCAGAAAGCGCTGTACTTGCTTCACTGAAGCTGGCGTGGGCCAGTTTTTAACCACGGAAACTTTCTATGGATCCATCAGGACACAATGAAACCCAAGAGTTAGTGTGGAATGAGCACTTCTCGGCTTTGACTAATAGCTGCGCCTTAAGAAGCACTTCTAAAACCTATCTGACATGAACAACGTGAGAAGGAAGGTCAGGAGAGAAAATTTAAATATTGTCTATATAAATAAAGACAAATCTCTCCAGCATCTCTCTAAGAACGTCGTTCACTAGCGCCTGGAAGACAGAGGGGGCGCTAGTGAGGCCAAACGGCATCACCCGGTATTCGTAGTGTCCGTGGTGTGTGTTGAACGCCGTTTTCCACTCATCGCCCTCACGCATGCGAACTAGGTTGTAAGCATTGCGAAGGTCGAGTTTAGTAAAGACCGACGCCCCCTGTAGGTGCTCAAAAGCGGAGTTCATGAGTGGAAGCGGGTACCTGTTCTTAACGGTGATGTCGTTAAGGGCCCAATATTCTATACAGGGTCTTAGCCCCCATCTTTTTTCTTAACAAAAAAAATCCTGCACCAGCCGGTGAGGTGGAAGGTTTGATAAAACCGTTAGCCAGGGACTCCTCAATGTATTCTTTCATAGCTGCACTCTCCGGAGCCGACAAAGAATAAAGGGATCTCCTGGAGGAACTGTGCCCGGGTATAGCTCAATAGCGCAGTCATGCGGCTTATGTGGAGGTAACGTAGTAGTGTGTTGCTTACTAAAAACCTCAGTGAGGTCAGAATATTCCCCTGGTACATTAGTGGGCAGGCGAAACTCGAGCGCCCCTACCACCTCCGGAGTCTCTGAAGGAACGTCAGATGACATTTCCCACTCGAAATCGGAAACAGAAGGGTTATCCTCCATAGAACCCCCCTCCGCAAAAGGGTCCCAGGACTGGCTCTCCTCTCCACTCCCTGCGAGAGCGGAAGAAGTATCCTGGTCAAAGTGAAACTCCGCCTCCTCCAAATCACTAACGGAGCTGAGTTCGGAACCTTCAGGAGCGCAACTCGAAGAGGGGTAAATAACAGCATGACAGTGGGATTGGCAATGAGAACCCCACCGGTGAATAGGATCCCTGTCTCTGCCCCAACTATGAGGGTCATGTAAAACTAGCCACAAACGAGTGGGTAAAACGGGGAATCAACCAAAAAAAATGTTATCCTCTCCGAGTGACCCTGGAGGGAAATAAGTACGTAACTTGACGGGAAGTGTAGTAGTAGTAGTGAGTATGTGTGTGGGGATTCTTAATTCCCTAGCCCATTTAGTGTCTATGAAACATTCAGCTGCTCCGGAATCAATAAAGGCATTGACGTTGACAGAGTGCCTATTCCAAAGCAGTTGGACAGGTAAGAGTCCGAGAAAGAGTACCATTAGGTGAGAACGAGTACCATCCCTAGTGAGAACCCCGCGTTTACCACCAACTTGGGACACTGATCCTTTGTGTGACCCTTGCACTTACAATAGCGGCACCAGTACTCCCGCGGTTTTGCCCCCTTAGACTTATGTAGGGATGACCCATCCACCTGCATGGGCTTCTCCTGATTAGCGGAGGAGTAGGTGGGAAGACCGGGCGGAGCTCCTACCGACAATGAGGAGGTATGACGAACAGGACGCTCCCTGATGCGGTTGTCAAGGCGAATCGCCGTGGTGACCAGAGCGTAGCAGGAGGCTCGAGCACGGCTAGGGCGTCCTTAATGGGAGTGGACAATGCATTCAGGAATAGAGATCTTAACGGGCCCATCACGCTATCCTGTCTCCCCTGCCAGTGCCTGAAATGTAATGGAGAACGCCACTACCGTGTCAGTGCCCTGATGAAGACGAGTTAGTTTCATGGCAGCCTCTTCACCGGAGACGTCATGGTCATTTTAATCGGGTCACGCACCACCAGAGCATTGGCTCGAACTCGAGGTCCGCCCAGGCGAGGGCCTGACCATTCAACAGGGATAATAGAAACGCTACCCAGGATTCTTGTATGGTGAATCGGGACGGTTGTGCTTGGAAAAAAATCAAACACTGTGTGAGAAAGGCCCGACACTTCCCCGGTTCCCCTCTATAATGGGATGGCAATTGGAGCTTGGGCTCCCTAGAGGTGAGTAGCAAGGGACTGGGATTCATGGGTGCTTGTGGCTTGAGGTGGGTTATCTGCGGCCGTCAGAACGCGAAGACTCTCAGTTAGCTTGCGGAGACAGTCTCCCTGGTGCCACAGCTGCTCCATTAGCTGGACCTGCTGTGTCTGGAGAGCATGAATGCTAAAGTTTTAAAGCTATACCCAAGTAGATAAGAATCTACAGTAGCAAGGTTTGTTAGCTGGTGGAAGTGTGCTTGAGAAGCGGCCTGAATTCTCCCTTTAGATACAGAATGCTAAAGATCTAAAAGTGCTAAGAAGTCCATTAGGATCGGGTCTGCTAACTGGAATTATTTTTTTATTGGAAGGATTTTGATGCTGGGAAATTCGGATCACCGGTGCTTGCATGTGGAATAAAAATTGCTTGCATGTGGAATAAAAATACATTCAGGGGCCTGGGATGGAAGGTCTTCGGGTGCTTCAACATCAGGGAAATTACCAGGTTTTATGCCAAGTTTCCCTCAAATGCATTTCTGCATTTCCCTCAAAGCTAAGCATTACAAGATTATCTAACACTAGCCGGAAATTACTGAAGGTGAAAATCAGAACTTTGTTACTTAGCAACTTCAATAAGAGCCCCAGTCACTGACCGTGGCACAAATCCTAGAGCCAGGACTTTTAATACATTCCATCCGCTCATTGATGAATAATAAATGTACTGATGACAGCAGAAACAGCAACTCAATTTAAGGATGCCAAAGCTGTTTGTAAACAGAGGCAAGCACTAGGACGCACTTTTAAAAAAAAGTAATTTGTAGTGGGGAGTGTAAAGTTCAGAGAACCAAACGCGACCGACACTAGCTTAATTGGCGGGGGGGCAGGGAGGGCACTCACCCCCCCATGGAGGCAAAATGCCAAGAGCCGGGCCCTCAGCTGCTTGGAGGCAAACACATACATTTCAAATTAAATAAAAATCAAAAATGAATTATTGTCAACAGTGTGGGCATAACTGAACAAAATATAGGCCATAGCCTATAATTAAAACGTGGGGAAAATTTTCATGAATATAATTCATGTTACGTTGTTTTACTTCCACAAATGCACATTGCACACACGTTCGTTTCCGACGTCAGTTAGCAGCACAGTTAAAAATGAAACAAAAATCGGGTTATATGAAACGTAGCCTAAACAAAAAGAACAGCAGGAGAAAACAAAAGCTGCGTTAACATGTGTAGCCTACCACTAACTAACTTATTTTTGAAGCATAATCAACCCAAGGAGGACTCAAGTTGAGACTGTCTCAATTTAGAGGAACGTACGCAAATTAGGGGTGTATGTGGAGCCGAATACCGTATTCGGGAAAGCACGAATAATGCATTGGAACAGATATTTTTTTCTACCCAAAGTTGTTTGTTAATATTCGGATTCGGGAAAAAAAAAGAAGAAAAACGAGAGAAGAGAAGGAGACTAATTCGGCACAGCTAGCTATCTGCCAGAGATTTATTTAATTGAGATAGCCACTAACAGGAGTTATTAACACAAATGCCCTATCAAAATCTGCATTATAAAACCAAACTGTGACTTAATGTTTATAAAGATATTTTGCTAACATATTACTCTAGATCAGGAAAGTCTCCTGTATGCTATTGATAGACAAGCGTATGCTACGTATGTTAAGTCCACAGTGTGGATTCATTGCGAGTTGAATGTTAAACAATCAGGGTAGAAACAAGCATTCACAGAATCCGTGATATAGGCTAAATATATTCATTTAAATTAAGTTACCACAGTGCGATTGTGGCGAATATGTACCTACATGCGAATCCACTTTTGATGTTGTTTTCTCTCCACCCATTAATCAGCACAGCAGCCGAGAGCTGGCTCAAGCTGGAGCAAGCTAACATCTACAGTAGGTACGCTGAAAGTTTAATGAATGAAACGGATCGTGGGTTGGAAACAGATATTTCTCTCGACTCCACCACTGTCTGTCATTAATTTTCTTGTTGGAGGGTGAAAGCGAGTGGCTGGCTAGCTACACTGATTGTAGCTTGCTCTGCTGCAAGTGCAAATGTTACGCCATCAACGCCAAACCTCAGTGCTCAACACAAAGTCAACGTTAATGCCAGAGGGCTCAGTCTGCAACAAGCACTGCACTGTCACTGCGGTTACACAAATGACACGCGCACACACACACACACACCCTCCCCTCCCGCTTCATGCAACGTACAATCTGTAATATGTTTAACCATCGTGAATTTGGCATCGCATTTCACATAGCGCAAAAACAAATTGAGAGGACAGGCTGTGTGAGCTAGGAGCAATACAGGGGCAAACCATTGAAGTATGGGGGTGGGGGGTTTCCATCTTTATATAGTAAAAAAAAAATACAATATGAAATCACAACAGGCAGAAAGGTTTGTTATTGTGGAAATAGTTTCCATTCAAATGTATAATGGAATGGGTTTCATGTTTTTATAAAACTGCCTTTTCATTCTTATATATTGTACCTCAGATTTTTTCCAGTTCTTATCCAAAATTATTGTTCAGTGTCCTCCAGTTAGGGGTGGGGGGGTTAGATAAATACGTCCAGAATACAGTTCTTATAAAAGGTTTTGAAAAGAACAAAAGACAGGGAGGGGGGTGAATACTCATAAATTGCAATAGCAATTAATTTTAGACTAGAAAATATGACATTCCTATATGTAACATAACTTCCGGTCGAAGCCCTGCCCACTTCCTGTTTCTATCTGGATACAGATACAGATCATTTTTATGGTCCAACAGATACAGATACAGATAGTGGCATCGCTGCACACCCCTAACGCTAATCAACAAGTTTTGCCAGGGCAAAAGAATGAAGAATTGACCTGTAAGAACAACCGCAATCACGTAGACAAGAAAACGCAATGAATGAACTTACTTTTTGATGTATGCTATAACATTTTAAATATACCATATAAATGACTGAATTAACTGAATATTCAATTTCTCATATAGCCTAGACCTACCGTGTCATAATGAATGATTTTGTTTTGTGTAGACAGAAACTTTAGCCTGGCCTACACTTTGTAGCTATTTTCAAAAGCAAAATAAGATGAGTTCAATGCATAGGACTGCATGCAATGTCATAATCAAATTGGTTTGTTTTTGTCAGAATAATAGGCTAAAAACATATTTATAAAACATGTTTTATAAAACGTCTTTATTTGCAGACATTAATTAGCTGTAGGTATCCTACTATTGCTACTGAGTGTATTACTTGCCTGAAGAAGCTCCTATTTCCCAGTTGCCAAATCGTAATTACGAGGTTGACGCATTCACATGTTCCGAAATCGAATTACCAGCAAACATGGAGGTCTAGAAAGTAAATGTTTCTTTTGATCCTTTACGAATAAAGAAATACATGGAGAGCTGCTATCACTTGTACAACTTCTATGTCAGAAACTGACTCGTATTTCCGATAATTCAGACAGCACTTTAATTCAGCATATGTCTCTGGCTTGCTGACATAGGGTCATATAAAAAGTTTTTAGCGACATATATTAGGGCCCCGTGCTGACCTAATTTGACCCCCCCCCCCCCCCCCCCCCCCCCCCCCCGAGCTGATCATGTAGTTACGCCACTGGTGACCGATAATGATTTCTAAAAGCGTATCTAGAAAGATACACCACAAAAGCGGAAGTAGCCGCACCAGGACGGAGATAACACAGGATCGGGAGCAAAAGTTCCCTAGCACAAGGCAAAACAAAGCAACCTCAAAAACGGAGGCGTATCTCAATAAACAGCGAGAATAAATAACAAAAGAACCTCACTCTGTGAAACGAGGAGCGATAACAGGAGGTCAGAGGAAAACAAAAGAAACACCCTGTATAAATGGGCGAGAGAATGAAAATGAAACTAGAACCTGTTACCTACAGCTCTAGGTGAGAACGAGCTGAACAAAAAGGTAACTGTTAGAGGAGTATAAAGGATAAAGAGTGAAAGGAAAGAAAAAGACTAAAAATAAATCTTTATCCTAACTCTAACCGGACTTGCTGAATTTCTTATTGGTACAAACCATAAATGCAGTGACCGAATTTCCTATACCTTACCGACATTGTTGTCAACATTGCAAAGACAATATCGAAGTGAGAAAATGCGGAAGTACCGAGGCATTTATAGCCGGCAGGAACGCAACACAGGTGCAAGGAATAATTGCTGGGCGAAATACAAAGACCGAAATGGAGGCGGAAAAAATCCGATAGAATGCCCCGACGTTGCAAAAAGAAAGAACGAACCACAGAAACAAACGGAGGCTGCCAAAACCCATGACACAATTTGGCTGCTGTGTAGCCTTCTGTAAGGCCCATCCACATACTAGTACAGTTCCTAGCAGTATGTGAATGGTTCTCAGTCTGGGATCATAATATCATAATATTAAATGGCATAACTGACTATAGTGTCACTGAGGCAGGTAGGGATTCCAGTCAGTGAGACTTTAGAATCTTGTCATGTACAAGCAACCCCCCTCTGGTAAGCGAGGCACACTCAGTCTGCTCTCGCTGCAGATGAAGTGTCCTCATCTGACTGGATGTGTGTGCAATCTTCCCTGCTGAACCGCAGAAGGAAAAGAGACAGCTCCCGACATCAAGTGTTTCTGAGAAGAGCACTCGTCTGAGTTCACAGAGGGAGCGACGGAGATGAGCTCGATTCATGAACGCCGCCGGGAATTCCATATTGAGGAGAAAGATTGGGGTACAAAAAAATGTATGAAACAATTTAGGTATTTTTTTACAGAACTAGTGCTTAGAATGCAAAACACAAGTGGGCTTGCTGTATATCACACTGTAACGAGTAAGGTGCGGTTGTGCACCGTCCGGCAGAACCCCTTATGTTACACATAAATGGTGCTATTGAGTTGTGAGGTAAGGTGCACTGGAGAGGACAGAAGTAAATTAAATGCAGTGAGTGTGAGCTTTTGCTCTGTGGACTTCATATGAGAGTCGATAGCGGCGATCAGCTGGATCCAGTTCCCCACCTCGGCCCTTAAATAAGCCTGGGCTCCTTTGGTTACTGCCAGGTGGGGTAATCCCAATGACACAGCAGAACCCCAAAAGACACCAGCTGTTATCAGTTAGAGACATAAGATGTGCCATTCTTTCAGTCATTGCTATCCCTCTTATAGCAGCTTTTGGTGTTGAAAAGCCTCTGGCTTACAGGCAATTCCATGAAAGAAGCACACATACATCAGGTACATAGCTCCTTGCATTCGTGTGAGTGACTTAAAGGTGACCTCAGAGTCACATTGACTTATACAAAATTGAAGGGATATGTAATGATTGACACAATTGTTTTTTATTACAGTTTCTGTGTGTATTAATGTTTTGTTTGTTTCTCCTGTCTATATGTTCTTATTATTTTGCTGACATTTTTAAAATTAGTATGAATGGCATGTATGAAACAAAAATAGAACAAATTTGTTGTGATTATAAATTTTGCTACAGTGGATTTTGATAAATATTACATGTTTGTGTGGATGCCAAACCCAACATGTTTATTCTTTTTATAATTTCCCCCTATTATCTGTTTGAAATTACTGAACATTTTGGCTATACCCGCTTTTACATGAGGTATAGATATAGATAATGCATTTTGACTAATCACAGACAAAAAAATAACAATGAATGCAACAGAAAAATAAAATATTCAATATATTAACAGGAAAAAACAAATGTGTGATGTTCTAGACCAAAAACATTAAACATTTACTAGTTAATCGTTTTTTAGTTCCATGAACTTTCATAATTATGCATTAACCAAAGCAACAGTGCCTTTCTCTGGACAGGGATGAAGATCAAAGGGAAATCCTCTTTAATTTTTACAAGACAAACACCTGAAATCTTACAACTGTATTGAAATAGGAGTGCATCACATTCACTGCTCTTGGGCATTTCTAGTCTCCTAGCAACACAACCTCCCACAATAAAATGAAATGTGTCAATCTTTTAAATTCACTATTTTCCTTAGAAGGAGATTTAAATACTAAAAGATAGAAAATGTTCTACCGATGTTGTGTATTTTAATATTGAGTATTTGAATGTTTCTTAAAATGTGTAGCTTATACAATAAGAGGCATGCGTACAACATTTATGTATTTTACTTTTTAACAATAAAAGTTACTTTTATTCTTTGTGATAATGATGGTAGTGTATCATTTGAGTGCCTGTGCCACTTAACAAAGTTTAGGCGCAATTGATGTTATTCTTTATCTTTCATTTGTAATAAGCAAATTCATAGTAACCATGGCTTCAGATATATTCCCATTTTCTGCAAGTCACTTGTGTTACCTAGATGTTAGACTCCATGTAACTGCTCCCCATTGTAGTAAGTTAGCTACCTCTCCAGGGAACTCGTAGCATCAGCAAAACTGGAAGGAAGAAACTCATTGTGACTAAAAGTGCTAGGTAAATTGTGGACACAGTGAAACAAGAGACTGTAGCTAGCTAGATGTTCAGCATGCTATTTACATCGCTCGTTTATTAGGTTCACATGATACATATAAGAGCATTTTATAATGCTTAGTCTTTGGTTAATACTGGCACCTTGAAGTGCTATTATTTAGTGGCTACATGTTAACAAACCACTCTTCTCATTGACTTTGAAAATGCTTATTATTTTAATGGTTGATGTCAGTGTGCATGCTTGACCTTAGTAATTTCAATGGAGCCACTCCAAAGCAATATCCTACCAAAAAACAGGTGAGATCTATGTATGCCTATGCTATGCTTTTATCAAACAGTGTTGCACTGCAAGTACATGCATGATTACAAACCTTTGTTGGTACTTATCCAACCTCTGTTAGATCTAGATCGAGCACTAAAATAGGTAAGAATGAAGATAGCCAACCTTGCTGAAAATGTACAATTTTGCAAACTCCATCACGCTAACTCACAACATTTTTGCAATTGTGCATTAATAAGATTTACCATTGACCAGTTTTGTGATTAAGAACAGTACGTATATAATTTCAGCAGTTAAGTTTAAGGCAGCTCTCCAATATGACACCAGTATGAACTTCAGGGTCTGGGGTAGAGTTTAAGCTTGCAATCATTTCAGTTGCTGTTCTATTTGTATTCTTTTCTTTGTGTCTTGTCATTCTTTTGGCTTTTTTAAAAACTTTTGCACAGCCTTAAGCCATTAAAGCATACGGCCAGAGCAGCACTCACTGTATAATTGAATCCATCCTTCAAAAACCATTTTGTAGCATTTGACAGAATCGAAACCACGACGTCCTTTTCAGAGGCTCACGGTGAGAATACTTGATAAGAGGTTGAAGCTGCGGGGCTGAAAAGAAGCTGGTTGGCTGTCACGGTGTCACGGCAACAATGTGGGCAGAGAGAATTGAATTGATATGATTTCCGGACAGCTGAAGTGGAAGGAGGCCTGAGTGAAAAAGGTCAAAGTGGAATACTGTGATATCTTATACAAATAAATCAGTTAATTCAGACGATCTTCAGTCAGGAAGCGAAGGGATTAGGTTAAAGAAAACTGGGCTAGAACATTAGAAGGCACAAGCCTATCAAGAACATGGTAATAGGGCAGCAGTGTTGCATAATGGTTTTGGAAGTAAGCTTGAAAATCCCAGGAATGGGTTTTGATTCTCAGGTGGGAACGTCATACGACCTTTGAGCAAAGCCTTTTAATCGCGGTGCTGTCAGTAAATATCCAGCTGTTTAAATGGATTCCATGTTAAAGAATGTGAACATGTGTAAATTGCTTTGGATATGAGCATCTGCTAAATGTGTAAATGTAAATGTTTTAGCATTCCTGTACTTGAAGCAAGGTCCATACATGCATGCTCTATATGTTCTAAGGGTTAATGTGCACCCAGGGCAGTGGTTCTCACATACATACAGTCCTGGGGGATCTCTGTGCATACTGGACTTTGTTCCAACCTCAATTGCAATCCTAGAATTTTAACAAGCTGTTAATTTATCTTCATCATGCTTTTCATGTTTTGAGGGATTATTTACCTTCTTAAGGCACATTATATGAGAAATAACTATGCATGCAATGAAGAATGCCTTGAAGAATAAGCCATTTTCACATTTTGTTAATGTGCTACAAGCGATTACATAAGGATAGGTAAATAAATTCATTTAAATAAATATACACTACTCACAAAAAGTTAGGGATATTCGGCTTTCGGGTGAAATTTCAGGATTAACCTAAAATGCACTATAACCTTTACAGGTGAAATTAATTTGACCTTCTCTAAACTTTTGAATGCACATGTCCAACTATTCAATGTTTCAGTACTTTTTGCACAACTTGCTGTTCTCTAACAAGGAGCTGAACGGCAAAATTCACAACAGGTGTTTGATCCATGAATCGACCAATAAATTTCCTGGTTCAATTAGAATTGGTATTTAAACAGTCCTCTTCATCATGCTGTTCACATTTTGACATCATGAGACCAAGACGACACCTAACAATTGATCAACAGTACCTCGCCATTGCGAGGCTTCAAACAGGATGTTCTCAGAGGGAAGTGGCCACTGAGCTTAGAGTGTCACAGAGTGTCATCAGCAGGTTGCAACAGAGATACAGAGAGACTGGAAGAGTCACAGAAAGGCATAGAAGTGGACGTCCTTTGGCCACATCCCACACTGATGACCGCTTCATCGTGAACAGTGCCCTGCGGAACCGGATGATGAATGCCACTCAACTCCAGGCACATTTAAGGGAGGTGAGAGGCACCCAAGTGTCACGTCAGACCATTCGAAACCGTTTACATCAGCGTGGTCTGCGTGCTAGACGACCTGCAAGGGTACCTGACCACACCACCAGGCACAGGCGTCATCGTCTTGCATGGGCCAGGGAGCATTTACGCTGGACGAGGGACCAGTGGGCCTCAGTGCTGTTCTCTGATGAAAGTCGATTCACGTTGAGCAGAAATGATGGCCGCCAACGATGTTGGAGACTTCAAGGAGAGCGCTATGCATCAGCCACTGTTGTCACCAGACGACCCTTTGGTGGTGGCGGTGTTACAGTGTGGGCAGGTGTGTCTAGTCAATACAGAACTGCCCTACACTTTGTGAATGGTACAGTGACAAGCCCATACTACCTGAATAACATCATTAATCCAGTCATTGTGCCCCTGCATGAACAACACAGGCCTAATTTCATCTTCATGGATGACAATGCTCCAGCTCATCGAGGTCGCATCATTAGGGAAAGGCTGCTGGAGACTGGGGTACCTCAAATGGAGTGGCCTGCACTTTCTCCAGACCTGAATCCCATAGAAAACCTATGGGATCAGCTGACTCACCGTGTAGAGGCTCGTAACTCTGTACCCCAGAACCTCAATGACCTGAGGGCCGCCCTTCAAGAAGAGTGGGATGCCATGCCTCAGCAGACAATAAGTCGACTTGTGAACAGCATGAGACGTCGTTGTCAAGCTGTAATTGATGCTCAAGGGCACATGACAAGTTATTGAGACATTGACATTTTTGTTGTGGTATACCCACCACTGTTGTTGGCTTTTGTTTCAATAAATTGTTTGAGATGAGGAAATCACCATTGCATGCTTCTACTTAAATGCCCTACTTTCATGATACGTATAATATCACTGTAGCGTGAACTTACATTTTCCATAAATTTCACCCGAAAGCCAAATATCCCTAACTTTTTGTGAGTAGTGTATGAATAAAATAGAACTGATGAAATTAACTGAATTGGTGAAAGTATGGACACTAAAACCAGATCCAACCAGATCTACTGCATAGATCCCATAGAGATCCATTAAATGCAGAGAGGTTATAGTCTGGCTTGTAAATGTACCTGGAAATAAGATATCAAAGAGTCTTTGTGTTGTTGGTTCACAGACATCAGGAAGTCATGGCATATGCAACAAAATATTAAATATGATGACTATTTAAGTTGATGTTAATTTTTCCAATTTTGCTTTTGGTCCCCTAAAATGGGGGGACTATGTATAAACGGTTACAATTGCTACACGGTTCACCCGATATGGATGTGCTCACCCTCAAATTAAAGCTGAAACTCTGCACTTTAACCTCATAGTCACTGTTCCATTTCAAATCCAATGTGCTGGAGTACAGAGCCAAAACAACAAAAAATGTGTCACTGTCCAAACACTTTTGGAGTGCACTCACTGCACTGTATATACAACCCTTTAAAACATGTACCGACATCCATTTAAAACATTGCTAACACTTTTGTTTATTTGTAGTTCAAGGTAAAGGACAGAATCCACGCCTATGTCTTTCTTTGAGCTTGAATGTATGTGTGTTTGCATGCATTGTGTAGGCATGACTCTCTAGATTTAATTATCTTATGGTTCATAAATTTATAAGCATTATCATCATCAGTTACACATAACAAACACAGTAAAAAAATTATTAAATTATTAAAAAATTATATCTCAACAAAAATGATTTCAACATACAAAAATGCCAAGTTACTCACACATAGCCTACAAAGCACTGTATAAATCATTAATTAAAAATTACAAAAACTAGGCCTGCCATTAAAAGTATTGATATCAAAATGAGGCCAAGTTACGAAGAACAATATTGGCTATCATAGCTCACACTTATTAAACTAGCTCTATTCCAAAGCAATGCTACCTAATATTTCCTAAATTGTTTAATGTAACTTGGCCCTGTGTTTTTTCATCTTACCATCAATATGTGTTCAACAATCTTATTTGAGCAAGAGATTGGTTGGAAGGAAAACCACAGACTACACAGGGGTCCCCCAGGATCGAACTTGAAAACCAATGAGGTAGGGTATTTGTGTTACAATAAAACCATTTTACAATTTTACAATTGTAAAAATTGATTTCCTGAATCAATTCAACGGGTTAATAAGAATGAATGTTTGGTCAGTCATTGACACTAAGTACTGTAAATGGCCGTATATACTTGCTTAGGCTATTTATTGTTTGTGGAGCAGAGGTTATTGTTGATGTTGAATAGTATCTTCATAAAAAGGCTGGTTCATAAATGTGTGGTGTGGTAAGAGATCTTTCTCTGAAGTAAATCTTTTTTTTTTAATAATCTGATTGCAGGCACCTCTTAAGGGAAAAATGAGGGGGAGATTTATATAAAGTCTTGTGTCACCTTTCAAAGAAACAAAGCTAAACAAACAGTGTTACGAGTGGCGCTGACTGTTACCAGATATAGGATATACTCAACTGGGCAACCATTATACACATACAAATATGACTAAATATCAAGTCGACTGTTGTGCCAACAAAAAAACAGGACTATATTATTGACCTGATTAAATATAACCTAAAATGGAGGTGTAACATTTTACAAATTCTGGTCTCTGCAGTGTGTCAAGCAAACCACGTGTCCCCAAAATAATTCCTAGCTCCTGATTCCTAAACTATGTGAAGTGAGAACCCTATTGTATTGTGGGTCTGATTTCCACAGCATTAACTGTGGCAGCAGTGTAGGATAATGGTTAGGGAACCATTATACTACACTGAATCAAATAAAAAGATTGCTGGTTTGATTCCCAGGTAGGACACTTCCGTTGTACCCTTGAGCAACATATTTCAGGTGAATTGCTTCAGTAAAATGGATACTAAAAGGATACTGTGTAAAAATTCTGAAGCTGTGTAAGTTGACAGAGTTCCACAGAGCATGCTTGCAGGCAGGGTCCCATGAAAACATCTCACATAGACCGTCACCACCCCAGGCCACCCCAAACCTGCTTTAAGGGCCCCGTCAGTGAGAGTCCTTGGTAATCGTCCTATTGTCCCATCCTCCACCCCCTGGCCCCCGGCCCCCCCTCCCCCCATACAGCACCCCCTGGGGACCAATGTTGAAAGAACACTATTGATATATTTAACAGTCATTATAATGGGAATTCTGGGGAGAAGAGGCAGCTTCTATCATGGCTCTCCTCTGGTCACCATTCCTCTGCTCCCACCACTTTTCCAGTTCAGGCACAGAGAGGATCAATCCGGATATCCAAGGGGCACATACAAATGGTGCTCTGAACTGTTGCCTGCACTCTGGTGAGGCATTGATTTGGGAGAGAGGCACTGGAGCAGAGAGTCCAGACCCGTCACCCTTGACGCCATTAAGGATATGCATACAGCATTAATGAAAATTAGGGAGAAACAATGCGGGTAACGGTGGGTGCAGTGTAACATGACTTGTGGAAACATTTTAACTGGATTCATAGGATAATTTTCCATGGAAAATATGCTGACATTCTTGGAAGTTTTCTTGGAAAGATTCCTGCAATTTTTGCCATGTATGTGTAAAGTTTTTATTTTTTAAAATAAATTTGTCGCCCAACGCGGGGCTGAGCATATCCAATTCCCACCCCAGTTTGGAATGGCCAATCGTCTGCAACCGCAGCTGTACATGCGCGAACCCCACTGCCGATTCGGGAGAGTGTAGACATCCATTGCTCTCCCCCGAAACACATGGTGTCGCCAGCTGCTTCTTTTCACACCGCAGACTACAGCTGAGCTGACATAGACCGGAGTCGAAGGAGTTTCATATGCGGCTTTGACTGCGATCTACAGGCGCCCGATCGACTAGCAGGGGTCACTAGATAGCAATGTACACAGCCCTCTACCCGACTGAACCCTCCCATTCCCTAGGCGGTGCAATCGCCAATTGCACATCACCCTATGGAGCTACCGGCCACAGTCGGTACTGGCACGGTCCGGATTCTATCTGAAGCCGTGAGACTCATCCATGCACCACAGTATGGCATTTTAACCAAATGAGCCATCCAGCACCAGCAGCCATATGTGTGGAGTTTTGAGAACCATATAGAGTGTTAGAGCGGAAATTATATTCTTTAATACAAATATAAAATATTGTGACGGCTACCTCTGGGACATACATATATAATTCACCTCCTACTGTCAAGTTAGCTCGACCAGGAAAGAAGTCTCAGTTTGGTGATTTCCCGCACTCCTTCATTGGTGACCCCGATCTGCCTTTGGACGGTTCCAAGGATTACTTTCGAACTCGCGCATCATGGAAGCGGCGAATGCAGTTTCCCTTAAATTACCGGAGTTTTGGGAACAGCAATCTGCAGCTTGGTTTGCTCAAACGGAGGCACAGTTCGCACTCCGGAGAATCGCGGATGATAATACGAAATATTATTATGTTGTTTCTCCTCTCAGCAGTTCCACCGCGGCTAGAGTCGTGAGCCTTCTCGAAGACCCAACGGAGGAAGATAAATATGCGACGTTGAAGTCTTATCTCCTGGACACGTTTGGTTTGACTGAATCCGAGCGCGCTCGTCAGCTGCTCTCTCTGCCTGGCCTGGGTGATTCCAAGCCATCGGAGTTGATGGATTATATGTTGACTCCCCTGGGAACTCATAAACCGTGTTTCCTGTTCACGGAGCTGTTCATTCAACAGCTTCCTACAGCAGTGCGATCTGCCCTGGCTAACATGCCCCTTAAAGATTTCCAAGCCTTGGCTAGAGAAGCTGACAAGTTTTTTTCCGTCAGCCGACAGACCTGCGGGGCCGCCCTGGGTCCCAGCCACAATGACTCCACACTGCCGGTGGACGGAGTGGCCATTACCGGCACTACAGCTACAACCCAACAGCGAGGTCTGTGCTTTTACCACACGCGTTTTGGCTCCAAGGCTACCAAGTGCCGCCCCCCTTGCACCTTTAAGGCGTCGGGAAACGCCAGGGCCGGCGCTCACTAGCTGCCATGAGCGTCGGCCGTACGGGGAGCTTGTTATTTATTACTGACACTGATTCTGGGCGGCGTTTCCTCTGTGACACTGGTGCGCAAGTGAGCGTTCTGCCCGCAACACCCTTGGACATACAGAGTGATGAACATGGCCCTGCTCTTCAACCCGCCAACGGCAGTTCCATCCGCACTTTTGGGAAGCGGAGCGTGGCGCTGTGTTTTGGGGGACAACGATTTGCTTGGGATTTTGTCACAGCTAAGGTGTCCTCCCCCCTCCTCGGCGCGGATTTTCTCTGCGCTAACAGCCTGTTGGTGGACGTAAAGAACCGGCGGCTCGTCAACGCTGAGACATTTACCTCGCTCCCGTGCTCACTTAGCTGTTCTGGCACATCAAAACTGTCTAGCGCACTCTCATCTGCTGATGTGTTTTCCCGTCTCCTCACCGACAACGTCTGCCGATGTGGCTCGGGCATTCATCGCCACTTGGGTCGCCCGGTTCGGCGTACCGTCTGATGTCTCCTCGGACAGAGGTCCCCAGTTCACGTCAGAGCTTTGGAATGCGATCGCCCAGGGCCTGGGAGTGAAGCTCCACCGTACCACCGCTTATCACCCCCAGGCTAATGGCTTGTGCGAGCGATTTCACCGCTCAATGAAGGCCACCCTCCGGGCCAGCCTCCAGGATGACAGTTGGGTCGACAGACTTCCTTGGGTCATGCTGGGGCTTAGGACTGCCCCTAAGGAAGACCTACAGTGCTCATCTGCTAAGCTGGTTTATGGTCAGCCTCTGCGGGTGCCGGGTGATTTCATTCCTAATGCCACAAGCCCTTGGTCCGCATCACAACAGCGAACCGCCCTCCTGGACAACGCCAGGGCGTTTGCACCAGTGCCTACATCACAGCACGGTCTTCCGCAGTCCCATGTCCCTTCCGACCTGAAGGCGGCGGAGTACGTTTTCATCCGCCACGACGCGCATCGGGGGGCGCTTTACCCTCCCTATGATGGCCCGTTTCGCGTCTTGGAGGCCGGGGACAAGACTTTCTTAGTGGACGTCGGTGGTAAGCCGGACTACGTTTCCCTGGACCGCCTTAAACCAGCCCATCTGGATCTGGACCAGCCCGATAAGTTAGCTCAGCCCCCACGGCGGGGTCGCCCTCCGTCTGTTTCACCACCGCGGCGCCCCCTACCTTCTTGTGGTCCCCCTGTGTCCACTCCGGCCCCCGCTCCGGCCTTGCGGACTCGTTTCGGTCGGGCGGTTCGGCCTCCCCCTCGTCTGGCGTTGCCAGTTCTGATGAATTCTGGGGGGACGGATGTGGCGGCTACCTCTGGGACATACATATATAATTCACCTCCTACTGTCAACGCGGCTACGTCATAGACGGTAACTTCTATGACGTGTTCTTTCAGTTGAATGAGGTTTATAAATAAAGAAGGCAGCTGCGTTGCAGTTACCTCGACCAGGAAAGAAGTCTTGGTGATTTCCCGCACTCCTTCAATATGTCCTTTTCAAGGAGAACGTTATGGAGTCTTCTATCTATAGTATTTTATGAGTTTGGTGAACATACTGGGGTGATCTTTGGGCATTCCTCAATACAGAATCTTTAAAGATCCTTGCTCTGTGCTTGGAGACTGCCATCTTCAATTCAAACCACACCTTGGTGATGTGCCTGGGGGTTGAAATGGACATTGAAAAAAATATATTTCTTGGTTACTTTTAGGTATGTGAGGAATCCTGATACATTAAACATCCACCACCAGTCTCAATTTTGCTGTCATCTAACCATAACACCTGATTCTTCTTCTTCTTCTTCTTCTTCTTCTTCTTCTTCTTCTTCTTCTTCTTCTATATTATTTATTATTATCATTATTATAGAAGAAGGAGGAGAAGAATAAACATAAACATCATCATCATCACTGCAATTAAATATTTAGACCCTCATCCTTGAGTAATGAAATATTGTTACCCTATTGGTTGATTCAGGCAGATAGATGGATTGCTATTATAGAGCACTAATAATAATAATCCCGTAATCCCAGGCACATGTTAATTGGGAAGGAATGAGGCTTGAAACTTTGCTGCTCCTGATAAACTCATTTGTATTTAATTCCTCCATTTCATATCTCTTATCTCACTTAAATCCACTGCCTTCCTCAAACTGTCCTTATCCTCCAATCCATATCCTCAAAGAAAATAACTTAATTCTAGCTTTATTTTTATGTCCCTGTCCGATTTGTAATTATTACATGTGCTTAAAACAATATAGTCCGTAATATGTTGAGGTTTTTCCATTGCTGCCAAGAGGGGTCAGTGTCGAGCAGGAAGCTGTTACTCAAACCTCATTGGAATTCAGCCAGGCTTCGACGCAGCCCCACACTCCTGAAATATTTAGTAGCCGGAATATGGAGGAATGGCAGGCGATTGGTTCCTGGGGATTTCCTGACATTCTCAGAGTGATGGGGACATGGTGGCTGACACTGTGGAATGTTAGGAGACACACAGGCACAGACACTGTTCGTCACACGGAGCCCGGGAGGAAGTAATGGGAGGGTGTGGCA
>CM056380.1:73425679-73702557 GCA_029718625.1 Synaphobranchus kaupii | reverse complement strand
TCTCTTTGCGGTCGTTTTCCTCAGTGGCCACGCGAGGGCGCTGCCCTTTTGGTAGATGCTTGCTCCGCCCTGCTGAGTGGGTGGAGTTTCTGTTAGCGTTTACACCTGTTCGTGGTCACTGAGAGCTATATAAGCCTACCGTTCTCTTCATTCGGGGCTTCTACATTGATTGTTAATTGTTTTGTATTGTGGTGTATTGTTGGCTGAGTGCTCGTACCATTATGGCTACTCGCCCATTTTAGCGTCTCTTCGTAGGGGCAGGGCTTATTTCTAGCTTGCTTAGGTGGTTGATTATCTCGTACCAGTTTGGGACCGTAAATCTCTGCTCTATTTTGCGTTGTTGTGCTTAATCTCCGTGCATGGAGATTTGTGCGATTCTGTTGGGAACTTTAGTTCTATTCGCCCTTCGGCACGTCTTCCCATAGGGGATTCGATAGAGTAGCAGTTTCTCTGGTCCATTTGTTCGCCTTTAGATTGGTTTTCTTATTGAGAGACCTGGCGTTTTAGCTCCTCATTTCCGGGTTACGGTAAGCCAGTTAGTAGCTTGGTACGTTTATTCCCTGTTGTCTCCTTCTCGTGGAATACGTTCCCCTTTGTTGTGAGTCAGGGTTTTTGTTTGTATTGAGAGGCTGTCGTGCTATTATGTTGGCGTAGGTCTTTTGTTGCAGCTCTCCTGTTCGCCCTTTTTGCCTGTGAGACGATTTTGTTGTGAACTGTTGTTCTGTTTCGTTCTCCGGGTGTGTTGTCTCCTTATGTGGAGCGTGGGCGATGTTGTGGACGTGTTGTGTTTTGACTGCGTGTTTCTGATAATAGCCTCGGAACATTAGCTCTGTTCCATTTCGCCTTGTTACTTTCATTCGTCATATATTATTTTACTGAGAGGCTTGGGCGTGGTTTTATATTTTTAGCTTAGTCATTTTGCTGGTAAGGCATTGGGACGACGGTGCTCCGTCGGCTCACCTGTAAAATGTTTCTCTCTCCTGGGAGATCGGGTGTTTACCCAGGTTTGTTTGCTGCATGTGACTGCTAGCTAAGGGATGTAGCCACGGAACGTATATCTGTCCTTCGCCTCCTCCTATACCAATAGGTAGTTATTAGTTTCATTGTTTATTTGCTGTGTGTGTTGTTTGTGCCATTGTGCTACTCGCCTGTTCTTGCGTCTCGTATCGAGACTGGGCGTTTTAATTCTGGCTCGTGTAACAGTGAGCCGGTCAGTAGCTGTGGTGTGTGTGTGCCTTGTCTGTTCTCCTTCCCTTATCTGCGGGGTGTCCCGCCTTAGTGGCCTAAGGGCTTTGTGATTCCCCTTGCTGCGTTTGGCTCCTCCCACCTCACGCGTCACGCCCCATTGCAGCATATAATCATTGAAGTAGGCTATACACTCTCAAAACAGATAACACAATGACATAACATGTCATTTTTTAACACACCTCTATGTCTAGTTAAGGTTTTAAGGACAACATGTGTTGTGTTACTTTTCAGCACAGTCTGTGTTAAAAAGTCTCCCTTTTTGACACATAAATTGTGTAATTTGACACAAAATGTGTTGAAAGAAACATAACAGTAGTAACACAAAAAGTGTGTTGGATATCAACACATCCTTTTTGAGAGTGTACGCCCAAAATCCAGTTGTAATATACGTACATGCTTCAATATTAGCAAATGAATGAGTGAGGGGCACAGGTATATTACAGAAAGATATTAGAGAGGGAAAAAAGATTTCTCTCTCTTCCTCTTGGCAGTAAATGAACAAAATTACATCACTGGATGTACAAATATAAACCATATAGTAATAAAGTCAAGATTCAAGATTCAAGATTCAAGATTTCTTTATTTGTCACATATAACGTACGTGTACAGTTATAGTGAAATGTTACTGCCGTCTCCAAGATTATGCCCAATACAGATACTCAAAAAAATGTACCACACTATACAAATTTACAATTTAAAATCTAAATTTACAGAGTTCTAATTTACAAATTTAAAGTTTAAAGTTTACAAGTTACAAAGTTTACAAAGTTTACAAAGGACTAGGGCTCCAACATATTTACATTTATTCTTTTTTATCCATTTATCCAGAGCAACTTGCACATTCTTATGAATGCAAAACTTTTATACAGCTAGGCACCTTACTGAAGCAGCTAAGGTTAAGTACTCTGCTTAAGAATACTACCACAGCGCCCCGCCTGGGAATCAGCAGCAATCCCAGTTCTTCCATCATGCTGCGCTACCGGCTCCCATCATAGTGGATGCTTCTGAAATGGTGCCAAAGCGATTGACAGGGGAGCCTTGAGAATCATTATGGTGGCCGGTAACTGTGACCACCGTGTAGATTTTCACCCACACTATGTCGCCTGCATGTGTGGCCAAGGGAGTGGCACTTACCGGATACTATTGTGCACTTAAACTGGATACATAACCCAAATTGGTCAATCTGAATTGTCCAGCTGTACAAATTAGTAATATTAAAGTTATGTGACTCAGCATGGAAAAAAGGGTGTGGTCTAAGCAGACAAGTGGTGTACTCGCAGCAGGGGAAATATGCTTATCAAAGGAATTAAGTCCTTCTCTTTGCAAATAAAACACCTGCTCGAAAACTGGCCTAGCATGGGAGACAGGTTGCTCTGGTTTTAAGATCAAAGAGAGAGAGAGAGAGAGAGAGAGAGAGAGCCAGACAGAGAGAGAGAGAGGACTACCATCCACGCCCAAAGCTTCCTGTCTTTTTTCATAGACTGACGCCTGCAGGCCGGAGGATCCATTGTTGGAGGTATCCTTTTGGAAAGACAGTTTGCCGAATCAACAGGGGCCAATTACAGTGAACTAGCTACTCTCCGGAGATCAATATTTAATTCTGCTCATATTGATTTGTCTTTTCACATTTGCTCACAACCCCCCCCCCCCCCCCCCCCCCACCCCCACCCCCACCCCCACCACCCCCCGGTGGTCCTCTTTTTTCATGTCCCTTCCTTTCCCCCTCTTGCATTCCCTAGCTTCTTCCCTCCACATAACATATCTTCCCTCTCTGCATTGCGCTGTTTCTCCCTCTCTTCTCCTCTCTTCCCCTGCCCCCCCCCACTCTCTTTCTTCCTGTTCTCATCCATCTCTTTTTAATCTCTCCTTGCAATTTGGAAACGACTTGATTTTCCTTTACCCCCATGTGCTTCAATTTGCTCACTTCATATTCAATTCAGTGCTTTTTTTTGGTGGGGCTGTCGCAACAAATGGGACAGTGAGAAAAAAGATTAGGTCTGCAAAAGGACTGTTTCAGGAGCATGCTGGGATATTAAATGTGCTGCCCTCGGCATTCTTAAACATAATGGAAAGGAGGGCACAGTGAGCTCACACTGCAGTCTGTGACCAGGCTAGTTTACAGAGTGGTACGTATGCCTTGTTTTAGAATAGCTTGTGAGTTTGTGTTAGAAAAAGGCTGTGTGTTCATTTGTCAGGGTATTGTTCAGACGTGTGTTCAGTAACACAGCTTATAGAGCTAATGAGGTATTTGGTTGTAATTAATAATGTATCCAGAATCACTTTGTTAAGTTGAGTAGCTCAGTGTGTCTGAGTTGGGGGGGTGCACTGTGTTCAGTAGCATTGTCTCAGAATGTGGAACTGAATTGTGTTCATCAGCTTGCTGTGTCTGAACCTTGGTTTTATAATGTTTAGTCTTAAGTGTGAAAGTATCCTATGTAGCTATGTTTTAGGAAGGTCAGTGTGTTCAGTGACAGCAGCACTCTGTGTACAGTAACTCAATGCGCCCTATCTTACATCCGGCGCTAAGCGGCAGTAACCCAAACGTAAGTGTCTTTGCTAGTTTCAGACCGGCGCAGGTGTCATTTTAGTGTCCAGCTCTCACGTTGTTTAAATAGCAAGTGAACGTGCCCCCATAGCAAGTGAAGTGGGCGGGTTGGTCTTAAAATGAGGTGTGGCCGGGATTATTTTTGGCGTATTGCTATCTTGAGGCAGCAAAAAGTGTTTGCGTTAAAAGCACCAGAAACCTGGTCTTAAGTCATGTCGCAGTTGTTTCAATGTTATTTTAACAGCGCAATATAAGTCTACATAAGCGTGTGCACAATGCGCATACACCCTCCTGTCTGTTACACACAGGGGCGCGCACAAGCATGCATAAAAATATCAAGATTACATTGTGAAATAGGGATTAATATTTTTCCCAAAAATAAAACATTTTCTCTCCCGGAATAGTATGTTGTCCCTGGAATCGCGGGAAAGTGGGCTTGTTTTAAGGCATTAAGCTACCAGTAAAAATGTATTGGTCATATTTCCATAAGCAGGACAATATAAAACAATGGAAAATATGCATAGACCTATGGGTTCCCAACCTGACAGCTTTAGTGTATTTAGTGTCAGCATTAAGGCAAAATAACGCTATTTATGTTATTAATCAATATTAGAATGCCCGTTATGAACTTCGGATGAAGCTTTAACTTCCCTAGCCAAAGCTAATTATCTGTGATCTGTCTGCTGTGAGAACAGCCTCATGGAATTGATGTTTGAAAATGCTTCATTGTATAATCAAATGATTAAATGGAATTGAATCAAATTCGTTAAACAAGCAGGCTAATTTGGCGTTTTCTAACATGAGAGGGAAGCCAAGTTTTGGGCTACATTCTGATTGTCAAAAAAATAGGTCCTTTTTCTTTTCCTCGCAACTTTTCCTTGACCTTGCCAGAAAACATTATGGTGGTCAAGGAAAGGATGGAAGGAGAGATTTACAAGGAATGTAGCGTCTACTGTGGAATTGAAACCTCGTTCTCTACCTTGCTCCATGGTGCACGTCCAGTCATATTGGCGTAACTGTTCAACATAGCAAACTACAACTTACGAAAAATTACTACAAAAGGCGCATCATTGACGTCTGTATTTCACTTGAACCGTCCATTTTATTTAGGCGAAATTTAGCCTCTTAATAAATTTGGTGTATTGTCTGTGTCATTGTTTTTTTACTTTCTATTATAAACTAATGCTACCCAACAATACTAGCCATTCACATTTAGATTTCTGGCATTTCTCAGAAGATGTTCGCCTTGTTGTTTGAATTCTACTGGCTAAATGGCTGTAAGTCATCCAGGGTCTGGTATCGAACGAGCCCCAAACCATCACTCTGCGGCCAGATATGGAGTAGATGTGGATGCAAGGGTTTCTCCTGAATCATTTTCCTATAGAACTCTATGGGGGAAAAGTCAGGAGAAGAAACCCTTAAAGTGATCTATCCACATCTACTCCATATCTGGCCGCAGAGTGATGGTTTGGAGCTCGTTTCATACCTTAGACCCTGGATGACTTAGTGCCATTTAGCCAGTCATGTGTTCCATACTGTACCAGTGTAATTCTACAGCTGAATCTAGTCTCACCCCCAATTTCCATAGAGATCCATTCAAAAGCAGAGAGGTTATAGTATCGCTTGTAACAGTACCTGAACATAAGATATTGATGGGTCACAGACTTCAGGAAGTAACAACATGCAAAGGATATGCAACCAAATATTAAATATGATACTTTAAAAATACATATGATCCAAGGGTTCACATACTTTTTCCAACAAAGCATTTAATGTTGGATCATTTTGCTCAATAAATAAATTATAAAAGAATAATGTTTTTTGTGTTTTTTGTTGAGCTGGGTTCACTTTATCAAGTTATAGGACTTAGATGAAGATGTGATCACATTTTAGATCCAATTTATGCAGATATACAGAAAATTCTAAAGGGTTCACAAACTTTCGAGCACCACTGTATATTATCAATATAAGAACTTTGAACGGTCCTTAGCATGGCTTCCTGGGAAATATTTACAGTTCATGCGATCTAAAGGATCCTTCCTTGCTCAAATTTAACGATTGAAATGAGCCTTATGCTCACTTGTTGCAGGTGTTATACCAAAATTAAACCGCATTTTTGTATATTTTATAAATGGTGTAAGCAAATGGAAAAAAGTTTCCTGTTTTCCAATTTCTTATATTTCTGGGAAATAGTTTTGTCGGGAATTACCGGGAAACTGTGCCGGTGTAAAACCCTAATGTGAAAGATTATTATTGTGTATATCAAAACACCTCATAATGGTTAGTCCGAATAATATTGGTCATAATATTGATCCATACTATAGCCTATTCCTTGCTAGCACGCTTTAACTACAAGCACGAGCATGTGTTTCGTCAGCTATAAATCACTGTTTTCACAGTCTATCCACCAATGGTGGCTTTTAAAGGGAATGGGATATGACATTTTGATTGGTTTATTGCACGTTACGCCAAGACACAACTTTAATTAATGAAGAGACTAAGTTCAGCCCATTTGCACCTTGGGCCATACTTAGCGCTCAAATAACACTCCGTCTAACTAGCAAAAGTGAACTTGGACACGCCCTAAATGCACTTGCGCCATGAGTTTTAGACTAAGCGCTAAGATCGTCAAGATAGAGCCCAATGTGTTAAGTGGCTGGGCATGCTTGGCGTGTTGTATTGCAGTGTGTTCAGCAACTCAGTGTGTTAGTTAGCTCAGCGGTAGCGTTCATAGCATGTTTCATTGCAGTGTGTTCAGTTACTCGGTGTGTTAGGTAGCTTGGCGGTAGTGTGCTTAGCGTGTTGCATTGAAGTGTGTTCAGGTAGGTCGACGGTAGTGTGCTAAGCATGTTGCATTGCAGTCTGTTCAGTAACTCAGTGTGTTAGTTAGCTCAGCGGGTAGCGTTCATAGCATGTTTCATTGCAGTGTGTTCAGTTGCTCGGTGTGTTAGGTCGCTTGGCGGTAATGTGCTTAGCACATTTGCACTGCAGTGTGTTGAGAACCTTAGTGTATTAGATTGTTGAGCTGCAGCTACAGAGTTGACCCCCTCCCCCCCACCTGTGCGTAGCTCATGATGGCCTTGGCCACGCCCTCGCCCACTGCCTGGCCTGGCCTCTCAGGACTGCAGGCCCAAGCAGAGACTGTGTAAAGGGTTAGCCTGCATAATTGTGTTTAGCTCCAACTGCCCCTGCAGGCCTCTGTCCAGAGGAGACGTGACTCAGCTGCTGAAAAGCTGACAGTTCTCATTCAGCACTTAATCAGTCTGCCTCCGCCATCTGGGGAAAAGGGACACCACGGGGTCCACGAAGAGAGGGGGTCACCTGCGCTCTTGCCCCACGAAAGGGGTCACATTACCTCACGCTGGTTCATTAGTCACAAACCCCAAAAGTGAGGCATTAGCTAATAGCTATGATGGAACCACAGTGTTTCAAAACATAACTTCAGTAAAAGAGGTGCCCGGCCACAAATATACATATTGCCCAGCATGCACTGGTGCTGAGCAGCTGTCTTATTTCCTTATCCCTGACATGTCTAATAATTACAGGTTTTCTGTGTCTTGTGTATCAAAAAGGTACAACTAATCTAAATCTAATCTCTGCTCCTGTGGTAAAACACTGAGTAAGATTATGTCACCCAAAAAAAAAAAAAATAAATAAATAAAAAATACAGAGGGTAATACAATAGGATAATGTTTTACTGTGCACAACTATAGCCAGCATTGCAAGTGATTACATTGATTTGCCATGCACTGAAGCCAGCGACCTGAATATTCCACAACAACACCTGCAGCCCCCTCATATATCTGGAGCATTGCTATTTAAACCGGGCCTCTGGAAAGCTAGTTCATGCACTGTGAACCATGTACTCAGGTGCACTGTGAACCATGTACTCAGGTGCACTGTGAACCATGTACTCAGGTGTACTGTGCACAGCATGCCTCAGTGAAATAACTGACCCATATTAATTTGCAATGGGGGGGGAGGGGTATTTCCTAGAACAGGGTCTCCACCCAGGCTGAGTTAAAAAGGGCTATATTTTTAAAAAAGTGTTAAAGATTGAGATTATGGATTCGGGGGGCGAGACTGTGATTGTGATCGCAGACTGGGGCGAGGTAGATCGCGATTGTGAACCCGTGGGGGGATTACCCCTACCGGTACCCGTGGACCCCCTAGGGTCCTACAACTCCTATTTGCGTTTTTTTTTTTTCCCCCACCCAGTGTTACAATGAAGGTATTGTTGTTACTTAATGTGAGCACAAAGCTCCACCCTTGCCAGTTAGTGAGTCGGGTAGTTAATGGGTGAGGGACACTAACCTCCCTATGACTGCTTAATCACTGTGACGAAACCCTTGTGCAGAAACAAAAAGCTTGCATCTTTGTATCTTAACTGCTCTGTGGAGAAACAACAGTCATCACACGTAACATAATATGCTCCGGGGCAACTTGTGGGAGAAAAGTGGCACCCTCATTCTCAGTCTGTTTTGTATTTCAAATGACCCTGAATAAATAAGGGGGGGGGAATAGCACTGTAATTCACAGGAATGCCTGGCTAGCTTAATCGTGAAAATCTGGCAGTCTGCGCTTCTCTTGTTTTTGGTTCCAGTGCTGTTCTCGCTTTGAATGCAAATCTTGAAAGGCAACATTCTGCCCTAACTGGGTGCTCTAGTTCCATCTTCACGGTTTCAGAAAAGTACTGTGATAATAGGTTTGTGTATCAGTTTTATGGCTAAAAAGTGTATTTTATAAAACCTCTAGGATTAAAAAAATCACTGAGATTTTAAGGTTCTGTAAGGTCTTTGCTTATATGAATGAGAAACGTGAACAAACAAAGAACTATTTTAAGAGGTTCAACTATGCCAGCTCCTCAATATCCACTGGGTTTGTGTGTGAGTTTGTGTATGTGTGTGTGTGTGTGTGTGTGGGGGGGGTGAGACGTGTACCTCTTCAACATGTGCTTCAGAGGGAAAGCTGCAATAACGGGATGTCTCAGCAGGTCTGGTTGAGTTTTGGGTTTTGGACTGGAGGCAGGGAAGATGGGGAGTTGGGGGGGGGGGGGGTGAAGTGGATATTCTGGTGAGGTGGGTGAGAGTGTGCATGTGGTGCAGGAGTGATGGGGAGGTAGCAGAAAAAGTGTGGGGGTGGGGATGTGTAAGGTGGAGTGAGTTGTAGTCATACAGCCAGAGGGTAATAGCATGCATGTCAGTGTATTCATTCCAAAAACCCCATCAATAAGCCTGCTGGTGTGGTCCTCCATCAAAACCCTGCACCTAATCTCCAGAGGCCTGTAAGGGATGTGCAGCTAGCAGGTAGGCTACTGTTGGACTGGAATTCAGGGTGCATTGAAGATCTAAACTCGCTCCTATTCCATCAGTGGCTCCGTAGAATCACGAGGAGCAGTTTTCCATCGTACTTGCCACCGTTCCCGAAGAATTTGTCACTGGAGAGAGTTATGAACCCATTACTTGCTAGATGTTCCACTTCTACTACATCTTCGGTTTATAGTATGGAAAGAGCAGTGATTTTCATCACACATCGGTACACCAAACACATTGATTGCAAGCCAGTGCTAGTTATATTGAGTTAAAAACTGAAAGCGTACGTATATGCAGAGCCGGCTTGACCCAATAAGCGACTGCTTAGGGGCCCGCGACAGCCAGGGGGTCCCCTAATTATTATAAAATATACTGAATATATCACTTATAGTGTTGGGTTTGGGTGGCGAGGCCCAAATCAAATCCTGCTTAGGGCCCCTCAAAGACAATAGGGCCGGTACTGCCTATAATTAGAGTCAGGACAACCGCATGAAGGCATATTGTCCAATAACGCTGAGCCATGAGCAGAAATTTGCTGCCATCTGTGCTGAACTTGAGTAATGGGAGATTAATGAGTGACTGCTGATGAATGAGGCCCTGCCCTTGGATTCTTTGCAACAAGAAGTATTTTTATGGACACGTGAGCTGCGTCTAGTGAGGAAGAGTAGTGTGACCTTGGGACATGACCGGCAATTTGCGCTCCTCTAGAGCCCACGTCTGACGATTAGGCCAGATGTGAGATAAATAAACACTCTCGAAATTCATGTTTTATTCAGGAAGAAAATAAGAGGAACAAAAGGTAAAAAACAGGTAGAAGAAAACAGCAGATTTCTTAGCCACCCTGATAAAAAGACTAATATTTTCCAGTAGATGCTATTTTCAAGTAATAAATACAAGATGTTTATATATTTCTTCTGGGCAGTCTATGAGAATGATACATTACACCCATATTTATTAATAGACTGATATGTATTCAAATACCGGGTACTGTACCTTGCTCCTCTCCTAAGATGTGAACTTGCAACTATGTGTTTAACTCCTTAACTACTGTCTCCTCATATATTGTTTTAAATAAATCTCCTCTACTCGGCCATTTAGTGATATGTCCTACTTTAAAGTATAATCAATAAAATGTGGCAGCCTAGAAAGCCCAAATTTGATTTTTTCGATTTTCGAAGCAAAGAATTCCAATGGTTCTTTTTCCCTTGACACTCAACAACATATCCCTCTGTTATCTGATTCTAAGGGTATTTCACCAAGGAGAATTATTGATCAGTATTTGCTTAACCCTTGTGTGGTGTTCGGGTCTGTGGGACCCGTATTCAATGTTTACTAAAAGAAAAATGATACAATTCATAATTTTTTCAACCTGAGGCTCATTGGCCTTGGCTCATTTTCTGTGATAAACATGTAAAAGAACACAAAAATCACATTTTATCACAAAAAACAAATATCACTTTTATTGATAAATGTGATCTAGCAGAGGTAAATGGTCAATATTAACCATATATGCTGTCTATATTGCTTGTAATTGAGATAAAGTCAATATCTGTGAAGTATTTTTACGTAAATTGTTATGGCTTTATTGGTTTAAAAACCAAATAATGTTGTGGGTCCATCAGACCCGCGAACACTGGGTGAGTAACAAAAACAAGAACACCACACAAGGGTTAAATGAGCCTGTTTATGCAAGTGACATACTGCTAAATGTGTTTGCAACTTGTTTGAAACTATTACACTTGGAACTGTGAATTACTACTAATTATCAAGCAATGACAAATGTCTTCGTTAAAGCCGTTTTGATAAAATCTGACTAAATTAATCACTTTAATGTTCCCTTGTGGTAGATTTACACTCTTACAAATAAACATTAAAGAACATTAATCTAGTAGTATTTTAATCAGTAACAATCATTTGAAAACAACGTGTTTTCCAAGGAAAATACTACATGTGATTGCCAATAGACGTGTGTGTATTTGTGTATGAGAGAGAGAGAGAACGAGAGACAGAGAGAGAATGGGGCAAATGATCACAAATCATGAAAAGGCTAAGATAGTCAAGAAATGAGTGTAGCCGAACTCAGCATAGCAATCTGAATGTGTCTGTCAATTCGTAATGTCGTACTGATCTTCATCAGATAACATGGGGAACTCAAGAACATGTAAGCAAAACGACAAGTCATCTGTGTAAGGTGTATTTACAAACAGAAAATCCTTTTCAGAAATAAATAAGATTGGTTCTTTACTTTATTCTGAATTTTAGCATGGCAAAGATAATTTGATAATATAAGGTCCTGATTACACAGATATTTAGTCATTTTAAATGAAAGCGCTGACAATATATTGGGGGTTATGAGGGCTCCCTCCAGTGTTTTCCTGTATGCAGAATGACAGAAGAAGAGATTCAATTAAAATATGTGCATTGAAAGCTCTATCATCTTTTGTCACTCTCTTTCTTTAGTTAATTGGTTACTTACTTCTTTTTCCTTTGCCTTCCAGTTATTTCCCCTGTAAATCTGACTGTAATTGTACTGTTTTTCATGCAAAAGTGTGCTACTAGCTAAAGAAACACACACACACACACAACCAACACTGATAATAATTTGTGAAGACACCATCAGTGATAGTCTAGTCATGGAGAAAGAGAGAAAGGTTTGCACAATCTCTCGGAAAGTGTCTATAATTTCTCAATGACACTGGGCCTTGGGTATTGAATGCCACAGTGCTCGTTAAACTACAAAGACTCAAGAGAGAAGTCAATGCCATATTCATCCTACCTGTGATTGAATGCTAAAGTTGTGTGTAGCAAAGCGTTTATCTGCTGTGCATTGGCTTTTGCAGAAATTTCATAATTTGAGTAATAGTTTCCCTGTGAAATGTACTCCCATCTGAGCTCACACAGGTTATTTGACCTCGGCTTATTGAATCCATGCAAGTCATAAAAGACCCTGGATCCACTCCTTCAAGGCTGTGTGCAAGGATAGCTCATTTGCTGTCGCTGGATGCTGAGTTATTTATGAAAGCATGCAGAGTGAGGTCCACCAAGAGGCGGTGTGTGGGGGAACGGGGGGGGGGGGGGGGGGGGGGGGTGGGGTGTAATGAATGTGAAATGAATGTAAAGAGAGAGGGAGAATGGGAGGGATGGGGAGGGATGGGGAGTGAGAGTGAAAGATGGAGAGAGGAAAAGAGAGAGGGGGAGAGAAATAGCAAGCTGAGATGTGGGAGGGGGTGAAATTATGTAAAGAGAAACACGAATGAGTGTGAGATCGATTGAAAGGTAAGCTGAGGTAATGTTTTTTTTTTTTCCTATGGTTATATTTGGAGTGGTTAATTTCTCAAGCAAACAAATTTCTCAAGCAAACTAATATTACAGCTAGTGACTATGAAACGATAATAATTTGAATAATTTGAAAGGCATATTTTCCACAAATTTGAACACACAAATTAAATGCATGAATGGTGAACAGCATACAAGGAAATACTAGCAGACACAAACACTGTAACATGATAGGACTGATTTACAACAATAACACAATACAAATGGAGTAGAGTGAAGCTCGTCAAAGCAGATAATTCACTGCGTTGCTTGGCACCGGGAAGCAACACCAAAGTCAGTCATTGTCCCTGGGTCTATTAATCTATAGTTTATAGTATTGTGATCATCCTATTGTGAACTACTCATCGTGATCTTCTGTATGATGCCAAGTGCTCCTTCCATGGGTGTGGATGTCATATTGTAAACAAAGAGAAGCATCCCAATAGCATGACACTGTCACCATAATGCTGTAGGGATGGTATTAACTGGGACATATGCAATGATAGGTTTGCACCAGACATAAGGTTTTTCAACTTTCTGTCAAAAAGTGCTTTTCTTGGTCTCATTTGATCACAGAACTCTCACATTTTAGCTGGATCACTCTTGTGCTTGTAAACTCCAGGTGGGTTTTCAAAAGGGTTTTTTACAGGTTGGCCAGGGTGGGCCACGGGCACAGGTAGTTCTGGCTCACCTAGTTCTATGTAGACCCAAGTATGTGAACATTTCTGGCTATGCTGCTGGTGTGTTCTTGATATTGTTGACTTAATACATTTTCTGGGTGGTACAATGCAGCTTACATATGTATATATCATTTTATTTTAGGAGAATTTGGACCGTAAGATCTGTTAGGGGGGATAGGAACTGCCCACTCAGTCACGGTGTTTCTTCCCAGAGGGATAAATCCTGTGGACATCCTATCTGATGTGACTATGAATCCTTATTTGCATAGACTAGACTACATAGATGCCTCGTTAGAGTTGATTTCAATATTGCGATAACATCCATGCAAATAATAATTGGCTAAGGCATTCCAAAATGTATTTTGGAGCTCTGTAACAAAAGACTCCACCCATCAGCTGTTTTGCTCAAAGCAGTTTTGGAAAGGCAGCGTTGGAATCTCCATGTGAATCCAAGTATCCCACTGGGCTATGGGAGATTAAAAGTAGTTACACTGAAACGAGTGAATTTACCTCTCTGCACGTTAGCTAGAATTAAAAACTGAACACTGAACAGGTTGCTCAATATGATTCAGTAGAGTAAAAATATTATCTTAAAGTTTTAATGCAGATATTCAATGCTGTATTTTTGCTAGTTTAAGGATGGTAAGGGTGCTGTCTGACACAAGGAAACTTGGCTGAGGGAAACACATTAATACATTAAAAAGCTGTTCCCTATGTCGCTGTTTCCTCCATTTAGTGATAAGATTTCAGTCTGATATGGATCTTTGTCAGGTCAAAGGAGGGTGCTGCCTGGCTTACTAAAGAATAAGGAATCAGACATTTTCCAGTGTGACAAATACATAAATCCAGCGTTTCCTCTCTTTTAAAGACAAGAGCTAAATCTTTTGACTTCTGCACCTTGTTTTTTTTTTCTTTCTTTCTCATGAATAATTCAATCCTATAAAGAATACAGCACCCAAGAGCATGAACATGCTTTTGTTCATGTTAAGCAACTGAAAACATGACATCATCCAATGGTCTTATCTTGCACATTTTTTAACTGAGAGTCAAGCAAAATTCCATCTGGTCTCACAGCCACATTGAGGTGTTAGTCAGATTCAGAGCAGTGAGAATGTTTTCCTTATTTGGACACATCCTTGCAATTCTATGGATATTTATTCACAAGGCATACAGATTTTCATTATAGGATTTCTGCATATGAAAATAAATCCCTTACATTGTTTGCACAGAAATTAAAGACATTAAGATACATTAAGATGCCACGCTGAGAGAGTGCTCATAAATATTCAATCTCTGTTAGTCCCAATATTAATGCCCTAATTACACTTATTCATCTATTCACAGTCTCAGGCAATCATCCACCTTCCAACATATCTGCAATATAATATAATTATTTTTAAAAATTTAACTTTTTTTCATAACGACATTGTTCAGTTACCCATAACCAGTAGGTATAGGTACTGACATAACTGACTGGTAGAATGTGCTGTTATAATTTCTGTTCAGGAATACAGGCTACAGGCAACCTTGAATAAAACAACTTAACAACAAAAATAGCCTGTTAATCTCCAAGATCTCTTGTCTTTCCTGCAAGATACTTGATCTATGAAGTTTGTCACTATACAGTTTAATTTCTGTTTAACTTGTCATCCACAGCCAAGTTTCTTTTTTGTGTGTGTGTGTGTGTGTGTGTGTGTGTGTTTGTGTGTGCGTGCGTGCTCATCTGTCTGTCTGTCTGCTCTCTCAAAGGTTTCTCTAAGTCTTTGTCATGGTTTTCACCTATCTTCCCTCTGTTGTTACGGTTTTTATCTCTTTCCCATTTTTTCTTTTCAGTCTATCGGATTTTTCTGCGTTCCATTTCGGAGTTTTCCTTCTCCCCACTAATTATTCGTTTCACCTGTTCTTTTACCTCTCAGGTATTTAAACCCCTCACTTCCGCCTCCTGGCGCTTCTTTGTCATTTCGCGTGTTCACGAGGTTAGGGTTAGTAAGTTTTTGTCTCTGCTTTTGTGAGAATTAAGATTTATTTTATTACGCAGTGCAGACGTTCTTCCACTTAGAAGCCTAGGGGAATTAGGGTTTAGTTTCCCTTATTGCTCTTCCCTCTCCTTCGCTCCCACTCTCATTTCTGAGAGTGTGAGTTTTATTTTTATTTCATTTATTTCACCATTTATCGGGCGTTATAGCCACGTACCGAAGGTGTCTTGTTTTTTCTGTCCTCTTTCGCTATCTCTTTAGCGTTAGCTATTTTGTGATTTAGCTGTGCCCGTGTTTACGTGGCTAGCCCGTTTTATAGGGGTGTGTTATTATTTGGCACTGCCAGGGACTTTCTATCCCTTTTTTCTGTTATCGCGTTTGGCTCATTGCAATTCGGCACAAACCCTCTCAGTACAAAGAAGCCAGTTATGGATGAGTCAGCGATTGAACAACCGGGAGACGCTACACCGGTTGAGGGCATTAGAGCTCTACAGTTACAACAACAAACACTAGCCAGCCAAGTAGGGCATCTGACGTCCCAGTTGCGGGTACAGGAAGGCTGGCTTCGGGAGTTGGCAGAGGGCATGCGCCGCCTCACGGTTGCACCTCAAGACCCTGTGCCGGTAGTTCAGGCTACTCCTCCCCCTGTTCAAGCACTGCAACCACCTAGTGAACCCAAGATGCAGCTTCCCCTCCGTTATGACGGTCAGGCCGGCAAGTGCCGAGGTTTCATTGCCCAATGTCTAATTTTCTTTAAAGCCCAGTCATCACACTTTAGTTCAGAAGAATCTTGTGTGGTGTTTATTTTATCTTTGCTCACCGGAACCCGCGCTTGATTGGGCTACTCCTTTAATTCGGAGCCAGTCTCCCATTTTGAACTCCGCTACCACTCTAGTGAAAGAAATGGAGTTTGTGTTTGATCACGACACTTCGGGTCTTGAGGCGGCCAGACGTCTTGTTCGTCTTCGCCAGGGCAACGAGACCGTGGCCGAATTTTCTATTCGGTTTCGTGCTCTGGCAGGAGAGACAGGTTGGCCAGAAGCGCCGATAATGATACAATTCTCTGAGGCACTCCACGATTCTGTTCAAGATGCGCTGGCAGTTTTAGATCCATCTGAGACACTGGAGGCATTAATTTCCACAGCCATTTGCATTGATAATCGCGTCAGGGAGCGGGTCCACATTAAAAGTAGCAGGAGAGACCGCGCATGAGCTCTTCCTTCGCTCCTTTCACTACGTCTGCCCCTCCGTCCTCCGTTTCCACTCCTCCTAGTAGCGAGGAGCCCATGCAGATTGACGGGGCTACCTGTTCACCCTCCAAAGATACTCCATCTACTCTGGAGCGGTGTCGTTATTGCAGATACATAGGTCATAACATAAATCAATGTTTTAAACTTAAGGGAAAAGGAGGGTCCCGTTAGAGGATCCGGGATCTCTAGCGGGACTCTGTGTTACTACATCTCGGACGATACTGCCTGTTACTCTTGTATGGCAACAGCGCCCTCTCCTGGTCAATGCATTTATTGACTCTGGAGCGGTCAAATGTTTTATTGATGCCCAGTGGGCTAAAAAGCACCACCTTCCCGTTCTCCACCTTACTCAGCCCCGAACTGTCACTGCACTTGATGGGCGTCCCTTAGGTTCAGGTACTATTTTTAAGACTACCAAATTTCTCTCCATGCACTTCCCGTGGAATAGCTAGAGGGGTTGATTCCGATTCTGAGTCAGATTCCGAAGAAATCATCTTCCACGGTAGTCAGGAGAATTCCAGTTTTTGCTCCGGGACTGATGATGAGAGTTTAGAATGGGACTCCGCCGGAGAGGGGTTCATTTCGGATGAATTGTCCGATTCTGAGATTCAATGGTCCCCCCCCCAGCCCTCATTCTCAGGCTACTGGTGTCAGTATAGCTGGGACACTGGAGTTCCCTTTGCCTCCTAATGTTCCTATGGAATACTCTAAATTAGCAGAGGTGTTTAGTAAGCAGAGGGCCACCTCTCTGCCTCCGCATCGCTCATATGACTGTGCGATCGAGTTATACCCTGGTACTAGCCCTACCAGAGGCAGTCTTTATTCCTTGTCGGTCCCGGAGAGTTTGGCCATGAAGGAGTACATCGAGGAGGCCTTAGCTAATGGTTTCATCAGAGCGTCCACTTCACCCGCTGGCGCAGGGTTCTTTTTTGTTAAAAAGAAGGATGGAGGCTTAAGGCCTTGTATTGATTATCGATCCCTCAACGCCATAACCATAAAAAACAGGTACCCACTGCCTCTTATGAACTCGGCGTTTGAACGTCTGCAGGGGGCATCTATTTTTTCCAAGCTCGACCTCCGCAACGCATATAACCTGGTGCGCATGCGTGAGGGCGATGAATGGAAGACCGCTTTTAACACCCATAGCGGTCACTACGAATATTGCGTCATGCCTTTCGGGCTCACTAGCGCCCCCTCAGTATTTCAGGCGTTGGTGAATGATGTTCTGCGAGATGTTCGAGAAATTCGTCTTTGTTTACTAGGCGATATTTTGATTTTTTCTCCTGATCCCGTCTCGCACATCAGCCATGTCAAACAGGTTTTGAAGGCCCTGTTAGAGGCAAAATTATTCGTCAAGGCAGAGAAGTGCTCTTTTCATGCTAGCACTGTCTCATTTTTGGGTTTTGTAATTTCGGAGGGCAAGGTCCAGATGGATCCTAATAAAATTTCTGCGGTACTGAACTGGCCCACTCACTGCTCTCACAAAGAAGGCGTCAGCAGACCAGTTTCGCTGGAACCCCAAGGCTGAGTTCGCCTTCGTGGAATTAAAAAAGAGGTTCAGTTCTGAGCCCATTTTAATTACTCCCAATCCCTCCCTCCCGTTTATTGTCGAGGTAGATGCGTCAGAATTAGGAGTGGGTGCCATCCTATCTCAACATTCCCCCATCGACCGCAAATTGCACCCGTGTGCTTATTTCTCTCGCGCCCTTACTCCGGCCGAGAGGAACTATGACGTGGGGGATCGGGAACTCCTGGCCGTCAAATTGGCTCTGGAGGAGTGGCATCACTGGCTTGAGGGTGCGGAACACCCCTTCACGGTCTGGACTGACCATAAGAATTTGGAATACGTCCAACAAGCCAAAAGACGGAATTCCCGGCAGGCGCGCTGGGCATTATTTTTTACCCGTTTTAATTTCCTTCTGACGTATCGCCCCGGTTCTCAAACCTCAAACCTGATGCGCTATCATGCATTTTTGACCCGTCAGATAAATCTACCATTCCAGAGCCCATTGTGCCATCTGCCCAGATTCTAGCTCCTGTCCTATGGGACATCGAAGCGGCAGTCCAAGAGGCGCTACGCCTTGAACCGGACCCCGGGGGGGGGCGGGGGGGGGGGGGTCCCGCCAACTGTCTTTTTGTTTCTCCCACTTTGAGGTTTTGTGTTCTGCAGTGGGGTCACTCCTCCCAGCTGGCTGCCCATCCGGGTGCGCACCGAGGATGCGGTTATCGCGTTTGACTCATCGCAATTTGGCACAAACCCTCTCACTCTTTCATTTACTTCAAGGGAAGTTTATCTTGCAGTGAAACCAGCCAAATTTCAACCTCAAGAAGATAATGCCTGTAACTTTGCTAATGTGTAACCCATTTATGGCCTTTTTAATTTGGTAAGGCTAACCTAGCAATCTTTACAACATGTATTTATTTATTTTACCATTATTTAGAATGGAATGTCAACTAAGAACTCAATTTTGTTTTGCAGTGATGAGCTAATAGTTTTGAATTTAGAATTTGGCCAGGATAACACGGTTAACTCCCCTACTCTTTCGAAAAGTACCATAGCATTTTTAATTACCACTGCGAGTCAGTACCTCGGTTTAATGTCTCATCCGAAAAGACGGCGCTCGTCTCCCTGTGGAGAGCGATGGGATTTCAACTGGGTCCAGAGATGGAAGAGTGGACCCTACTGACCCACCAACACCTCTTCCAACAGTAGCTTAGCTCTCTCAGGAGGCCTCCTATCCAAGTAATAACCAAGCCAACCCACCTGTTTAACTTGAGCAGTTTGACATGAGAAGGGTACAGGGGAAGAACAGAACAGGGGAAAGGTGTTCAGTAGACTCTGAGAAGGTGTTAATTAGTCGCGGTGTGCACAACAGTATTTCTGGCATAACTTGATAAATGATTTGTACCCGCTAACATTTGCGACGCAGAGCACTGTGCATGAGAGATAGCGGGAGAACCGCGGTCAATGCTCAACTTAATTCATCACATTTTCGCAACAAAAAAAGACGACTTTTCATTCGGAGAGCGTTACAGATTTCCACGTTTATAACCTTGCAGAATTCAAAAGAAGTCCTGGGCGCTAATGGGTTAAAAAGCCAGCAGAGTGTTTCATACGTATCTGTGAAGCAGGTTAATGACATTTAGGAAATGACTTGCTATCTCTCTTAATTTCTCTCTTCCATTATCGCTCTTTCTCTTCCTCTTTCTCTCCAACAATCTCTCTAGCGTTAATTCTACTGTGTTTCACCTCTCATGTTAGGACCTTTTTTTCTTTTCTTTTTTTGTAGAAGCCATCGTTTTGTTAAACCCTTTCTGTGCGTTTGTTCGGCCAAGTTCCAGCGCTATGTAGTTGTTAAAAATTAATGCGGACCCATCCATTATTAATGGATTGGCAGTTAATTATAGATGGGCATTCCCGGTGCAGGCTAATGAAATTCTGTTATGGGGCTAATTAATCAGACCAGAATCTCTATGACAGTATCCTCTCACGTCAATTTGTAGAGACCTGAAGCAGGCCTAGAGTAAATCTCCATCCATCAGCTCTACTGCCATTTTGAGCTAGCAAATGCCACACATTCTACATTCCTCACAGTACAGTATAAAATTAATTCCCTATTCGAGTAGGTTTTAAGTGTGTGTGAATGCTTGTGTGTGCGTGTGCTATTGCATGTGGATGTGCGTGAGTGTGTGCTTGTATGTATGTTGAATAAATGAATGTTGAAAAGCAGAGAGTGTGCGTTTGATTTCTTTTGGACGCCATGTTCACATTCAGATGGAAAGACTTGCAACCTACTGGCCCCTTGTGGGAGATTGCACCAGCACGCTGCAGCCAAACATGATTTCTCATGGCTGATTACAAATTATGCTCAGCTGGGATCCTCCCATCTCAGCTATGAGACAAGACTCTGCAAAACACACCCCACACACCCCCACCACAGCTGTGCTCGTCTGCCCGAAGCTCCTTCTCAGCAGTAAAGCAAGACATTTACCTTCAGATACAGTTATTCTCATATACTGTCTGTAGAGACACAGGGCCAAGGTGAGGGGCTCCTATGCATGCCATTAAAAATGGATGGAAAACGGAATTCATGGGGGGTGGAAGCAGGAGGCAAACATTTACCTCCTCATCCTTTATGCATTACTGTCCATAATGTTTTAATCTATCCTGCCTCATAAAAGAAGGAGGGAAAACTGCTTGGCAGAGCTGAAAATGTGAAATAATTGTTATAACATCACTACTACGGGCAGCAGAAATCAAGGTTTTATATCTATGGTCTCAGAAATATAGTTTTGCAAAGGGATAATGTATGCTGTGCAAAAATTGTAAACAAACCATGTAATGAAAAGCTTCCAACAACGAGGGCCCAAAGATCTTTCCATCACTTCCTGATTCACTCTGGTTGCTTTCCTGAGGGCAGGAGTGGGCCGCTAGAGCGGTTGCCGCGGCAGCAGCCAGCCCCGGCCTCTGTGACCCGCGTTAGGCGGAAGGGTAAAGGTCGCCACCGGCGTGCCTGGGCCGTGTCACGGCGATGCGCTCTTTATCTGCCGGCTCTCTATCGGAAATCCATGCCGCTGGTCTCTCCTCGCCGATCGCCGCATCGATTATCTGTCAGAATGGCGAGCGGACAGGCCCGTATGAAGTGGTGCAGGAAGCAGGCTGGCTGGAGGGGTGGGGGGGGGGGGGTCGGAGTCGGAGGGGGTGCGGGCTGAATGAGGATTAGAAAAAAAGGAGGGGAGAGGCAGGGAGAGAAACAAGTGATGTCATTTGGCGAGCAAAAGGCCCCTTGAGAGGACAGCAGAGCCTTGCCTAAAGCCAGCTGCACCCACAGGAACACATAAGATGTGGAACTTTTTGCTTTTTCACTCCAGCTCCATCATACATTTTCTCTTCCCAAGAACCTTTTATATTTTCCTTCTGTTTGATCCCTTTCACCAAAAACAAAATCTCTCCGCATACCCTCCGTCTAGGTAGGTATTTATAGTCAAATCAAATGAAAACACACATATATACACATACAGTAAATTGTACAATCATAAAGTATGTACTGTATACTGATAAAAACGAAAGCTGTAAAAACATGTTCCTGTGGTGGAGCTGCAATCCAGCCTGGAATCCTGGCTCTGAGGGGAAGTCCAATCACCTACATCTAACACTTGTGCTGTGTCATCAGGTCTCCTCTTACCCGAGGAGGGATGGGGGGGGTGGGGGGGGCATGAACTAGAGCATGATGGGATGGGTGACCAGGCAGTGACAGCATATCTGCTTGCTGAGAAATTGTAGCTTTTTTTCTGCATGGAGAAAGGAAGCGGAGATGCGGCTTGCGTTTATTGTGTTTCGTTTTTTTAACAAGCGGTGAATTAATTCAGCTTTGTTACACATAAACAAACACACACACACACAAATACTCACGCAGAGACACGCTCACACACATATGCAAACACACACACGCATACACATATATTACCTATGAAACCTTGTAAATTGAAACAAAAACATTGACCCACAGCTATGTTTCAGTTCATCTGCATTTATAAACATAAAACAATTACATAATATCAAATAACATGAATCAATTACATTGGATTTTAAGCACAACCCTAAGGCACTAATCCATCTAGAAAATAAATGAATGAATGTATACCACACCATGAGAAACAAGCACTCTTGTATTTTATTTTATTTATTATGTTTTTATTAAGTAGTAACACCAACAGGTTGTTTCATAGTCTACATTCAAACTGTGTTGCTGCATTGCCAAAATAAATGTCACATTTTGTAAAAAAAGTTTTTAAGTCACTTCATAAATTTGTAATTGCCCATTATCTCCCTTAAGTCACGACTGATCTGGCCAAACCCAAGCAAGGAGCACTGCAGTTAAAGTGTGTCACTCTGATACCCAACGTTAAAGGCAGTGATTATTTAAACACCGCAGGCAATGCAGTACTTCAGGGGAGCTAACATTGATTGGAGAAGAGGTGTATCTTTCACTGACAACAGCACATAGCCTGTGGGCCTCTGGTTGGAAGGAACAAATTCGGCAGTAATCCAAAGAAACCCATCCTTTCCTTCATAGAGAGGCCAGTTACTGTCCTGCTACTGGAGAATCCTGGGGCTCTATCTTGGCGATCTTGGTGCTTGGTCTAAGCGCATGGCATAAAGTCCATTTTGGGCATATCCATAATGTGGCATTCCTCTTCACTTAGGGAAAGGTAGGCTATGGACCCTTTTAATATTATGCATTTTTTGATATTAGCCTACACAATAATAATATTTCACATTGTAATCTTGATATTTTAGTCATGCTTGTGCGTGCCCCTGTGTCTAACAGATAGGAGGGTACGCGTGTTGTGCACACGCCTATGTAGACAAACTTATATGCGCTGTTAAAATAACTGGGCGTGTTGGTCTTAAGATGAGGAGTGGCCAGGATTCTTTTTGGCGTATTGCTATCTTGAGCCAGCAGAAAGCGCTTGCGCTAGAACCACCACAAACCTGGTCTAAAGTCATGTCGCAGTTGTTTACATGTTATTTTAATGGCGCAAGTGCGTCTACATAGGCATGTGCACAATGCGTGTACACCCTCCTGTCTGTTACACACAGGAGCGTGCACAAGCATGACTAAAATATCAAGATTACTAAATTAAAATCTAATAAATAACATAAACAATGTTGAATGTTAAAAACAGTAAATAGTATTTATGTATTTATACATTGAAAAATTAAAGTGCAGAAACTCAAAAAAGCACAATGACAGTTCCCCGTTGTGTTGAATTCCAGGTCTCTGGCCCCATGCAGCTTTAAATTCATTTAGAGTAATGAACTCCTGTAATTTTAAACATTTTTGGAAATCATTCAAAGTAAGGGAAGCAGAACACCTGAGTGCCTTTTTACATAACTCTGTACCCAACTAGTTTTACCCAACTGTGTACACAACTCATTTTACCCTCTACTCTACCCAAACAGTATTAACTCTTTTTACCCAATGCCATGCACAACTCTTTTTACCCATGAACTCTGTACCCAAATTGTTTTACCTAACTCTGTACGCAACTCTTTTTACCCAACTGCCTACTCAGGAGCCCATTCATCTAAAAAAATTTTTATGTTTTTGCCCAATTTTCCTTCTGTTTCTCTGTACAGCCGCTAAACAAATACAATTTAAATGACATAAATGAACAAATAATAAATACATAAATAATTTAAAAGGATGCTGTTTTAGTGGAGGGTATGTTCTATTTTTAAATTTGGAAGAGTATTTTGAGGCAATCAGGTCAATGGACTTGTGATGTTGTAGAAGGTTAAAACGTCTATTCAGTTCCTGAATGGGATGTGCTGAAACAGCACTGCACCCACATGCTCTCAGATGAGGGTAAGGTCCGTGGCTGTCCCACGTTAATGATTACAACCATTTGAAAGGCATTTGTGGATATTACTTTCTTTCATGCCAGTTCCTCGGCGACAGGATTGGCTCAGAGAGCGTGTCAAATGAACGTGCAGATTGCTGCTAGCCTGGAGACAATGACGCTTCTAGAGGAAGGGGCAACCACCACCACCCCACCCCCCCCCCCCCCACTGGCTTTGTCGGCCGCACCGGAGTGGAACTCTGTTGCAGTAAGAGGCTGACAGTGGGAACCATGGAAAGAGACTGCCTTAAGCCAGTTTGGGAGACGGAACAGCTCCTATTACGATTAAACCTCCCCTGTTTGTCCACAGAGCGCATTCCTCCTCTTTCCTCAGCTCTGTGTAATGCTCAAAATCCAAAATCCAATTTGTTCCGTGTTATTTTTATTTATACCAAAGGTCTCTAGCCTGTGCTCCTTTTTTCAATATACCAACTTGTTTTTATCCAAAGCATGTCTCATGTCACAGCTGCAAACTATTCTGCCATTTATTTAAAAAATTAAAAAATCAATAAATAATTAAAAATAAAAGGAAGGCCAGTAAATGGTTATTTCCAAAGACTCTGCTCAGCTCTGTAGTTGGGAATTCTTCACACTTTGCCATTAGCTAAGTAAAACACCATGATAAATTCTCAGTTGGAAGCAAATCCCTTTGAACAGTTTCTTAAATTAGTTTCTTCACCACTGGGCTGTTGAGCAGTCTGGCTTTTTCGCATGAAAGGCCCAGAACGAAACAGCTTGTGGCCAAGAGGCATGTGGTATGTAAATGAATTTATGATATACTTTCTCTGGATTTCATATACTCACCATTCTATTTTAGAGGCAAATGCTGTAACACAGTAAAATGTCTTTTTTTCTCCTTTTTTAAAATAAATTTAATAAGTTTTTTATGAATACTGTTTTTTGACAGGTAGGTTTGTGCTCTTTTCCCATCAAACTCCATATTTCCACCTTTCTCTCCTCCTCTCTCAATATCCCTCATTGGTAACACTCCAAACCCACCCCTCTGTCCTTGTAATGAGGGGTAGGAGAGACACAGCCCGCATTGCCAGAAAACACTGCACCCTACAGATGAGACTTTCATTTCTATCCTGTCCTTTAATGGGAGAATGTTGTTTATTTTATATCACCCAAAGTCATATATGGGAATAAACATGAAATTTAATATGACTGGTAAAGTAGTACATGTGAAAGCCATTTGGGGCTTTTGATACGAATTTCTGTTCTCTGTCCCCTGTTCATAAAAGTGGCCACTGTGTGACCTTATGTTCATCTGTGAACAGTGGCACTGTATTGGGGAGGGGGTTTGGGGGATTTAGGACGATTGTGCAAAATTGTACTGTAATTGTGCAGGGATGGGGTGGTGGGGCCCAAAGTCAGATCTTTTAATGTGGCCCAAGATCCCTGGCGGTGCCCCTGTCTGTGACGCCTCTTCCAAGCCTGTCATTTTGCGTACAGTCCAGTGTGTCTCCACAGTCGCAAATATCAGGCCTGGTCTCCCAAATTCCAGGGTCCATTGCTTCCCCTACACATCCTGGTAAGCACTTCCTGTACAATGATACTCCCCTATTAACATCCATCCATTTTCTGAAACTGCTTAATCCTGGTCAGGGTCGCGGGGGCACCTCGCTTTGTGCATAGGGGCATTGTCATTCTGAAACAGGAAAGGACAGCAGGTGTGGCATATTGGTGATGTGCTTTAAGCAGTCAGAAATCTGCACTTCAGGCCTTGATCTTTGCACTTATGGATAAGAGTGGCTGCTAATCGGTAGTAATACATAGTATCTATAGTTAGTATAACAGCCAGGGAAATGGAAAAAATGATTCATTACTCCTGCTCCTTATGGTGTAAGGAGCAGAAGTAAGGAGAAGAGAGATAAGGAAGAAATTTGCACTTTCTCACATTCTCTCTCTCTAGCTCTTCCCTCCCCCTCCTGTCTCACTCTTTCTTTTTTCTCTCTCCTTCTCTCTCTCTCTCTTGCCCCCTCTCCCTCCTTCTCTCTCCCACACTCTCTCTGTTTCTCTCTGTCTCTTTGTTTTTTGTTTGTGTTTTAGTTTGGTTAATTTTGTTGTTTTTCTTTGGGTTTCTGCCAGTGGTTAAATTTTTATCTTTGTGATTTCATTTGATGTTTTATTTTCTTCTATTTTCTTTCCTTTTTCTGGGTGTGTGTGAGTGGATAATTTTGTTTTGCTTGTAACATGTAGGTCTCACTTTCTTTTTTTGTTCTGTGCAATAAAGGAGACCTTAAAAGTCACATCTCTGTTGCTCTGTCTCTCTCTCCAGCTCATATCACTCACCACTTGGGATTCCCAGCAGCACCTCTCGCTCCCTTTCTCTCGTCACAGCTCAGACATTTTGGCAGACCTCCAGCCTCCCTCCACTGCTTTCCTCACGGCTGCATGCACCCCTCACCCCCCAGACCCCCTCCCCACCAACGCACACACATATAAACACACATCACCCCTGAGAATATTACGTCACCCTCCCCCTGCGCTGTTTGAAATTTAATTTCCTGGAAGGGCTGTTTCCAGCTCTGTGGTCAATATTACATTCTAAGGAGGGGGAGGGACAGGGGCGGTAGCCTGGTCCAAGGGTTCCTCTAAGAGAATAGTGGTGGGACAGGAGGAGTGGTGTATTCCTGACATGCTTTAGCAGTCAGGAGCCTCAGCTTCAGTTCCTCATCTCATCAACCTACCCTTTCTTCACTCCGTTTCCATCCTTGTACAGGTACTGTAATATTGAAAGCTTAGTTTAACATAAATCTTACAAGCTCTACCAATGTGGTGCATTTTTATACATGGATTATTACATTTATTTAAAAAAAGACATATTTATACACAAAATCTGGGGGATTTTTTTTCCAAGCAAATCATCTTATATGACTGGACACCTAAATTCATGCAGATGCATTTAAGTCTTATTGGTAAAGTTACGTATATTTTCATGCATTTGCAAAAGTTATGCATCCAGTCATATGAGATGATTTGCATTTTTCATAACCACATTGGTAGGGCTCATAATATTTATGCTAAAGTTTTACACACAATTTCTGGACAAGCCAGCCTTTCACGTTTTGTTGCAGCTTGCATCATAAGAGATTTTTTCTGGTAGGCCAAAAAGTTCCCTTCTCTCCATTACACATAACACAAGATACTGAATAAGCCTGAAGTTGCCAGTTCCAATGAAAAAAAAAAAATGAAACCAGCAGGCCGGCACCAGGGACAAGCCAGGAATAAGCACCAATCCGTGATTGTTTCAGTACGCGGCCGAAGGACATTATCCAACCAGATGTTTCCTCATTGGAGGAAGCATGTCACCCCAGCAGTGGAACAGCTGGTTCCATAACACACTCTCCAGCAACAAAACAGACCTGAAAATAAAAGATAATCTATGTGTTTGAGCAAAGCGCAAAATACATTTTCTAGTAATCTTGGTCTTTTACTAAGAATTCGCAAAGAAATGTTCTGTTACAAATTGTGATGTCTTATATTCTAATAAGTGGACTTTAGTGATTAAAATGAATTCAAATGAATGGTGTTGGAATTTTTATAAATTATTATTAATTGATTATGTTAATTAATTAACTGGCACTGTATTACTGGAGGAAACCCTTGATCTACTTCTGAGATTCACAATTCAGAAGGGAGGAGTCATATTTGGATAGACAATACTGCAACATATGATTATAGACTGTGAAGTACATCACAGGCAGTTAAAGTGCCATGAATTAATGCAGGAATGTAATAGGGAGTCAGTAGTGCATTGTTTAAAATGGTGTGTCTTTGACCTTACAGGTACCTGCCAAAATAAAAGAAACACTTCAGTAAACAAGGTATACAAAGTATATTGAATACAGGTGCTTCCACACAGGTGTGCTTATTGAATTAATTAAGCAATTAACATCCCTGCTTGCTCACAGTTGCGTATAAAAATTCTGAGCAGGCCCTCTTTCCTATTATTTTGTTGCTTATGGCTAGGAGAGATGTTGGTTGCTTTGAAAAATGGGTGGGTGTTGGGGATACGTTTGGCAGGAGCTTCATTACCTAAGACTAAGACTGCTGGAGTTTCATGAGGAACAGTGGATAGGGTGACATTGGCATAGAAGTCTGAGGGAAAGGCCTTGACTGTGATGTCCGTACATTGTTTCGAGATACAAGGCAAACCGGACAAGCAACTGAATGAGAAATATCAGTCTAGGGTGTGAGCAGGTAGTTTAATCAAGAACAGTCCATCGAGAACTTGACGGAGAGGGACACGATGGTTGGTGTGTCATCATGACTATAGTAAAATATATTCTGAATAATGGGTTCTGGGTCATATATTCACCTGCAATTCTAACTGTTCCATCTTCACTGCTACTTCATATAACATTCCTCTAATCATGAGGAGAGGGGAGGATCTTGCAAATGAAGTAACTTCAACCATCTTCCCACCAAAGATAATGAAATGTTTTTTGAATTTTTGTGTTTTTTTATTTTCCTCTAATATGTTTTAAAATTGACTTCAAGCAGAGTTTTCCAAAGTAATATTCAGAATTACTCAAATTAATTAATAAAGCTTAAGGGAGTTGTTTTACAAGACTCCAGTCGCACATCTACGCTAACTATGATGCTTCAGGTACTAATAAGCACAAGTCTGCCTCCACACTGAAGATAGTCATTCAGATGATGTGTTCTTCAGGCATTTAATTAAGAATGAATTTGCTTGTAATTTAGTAACTGAGGTGTCTGTTACAAGACTTTACCATAAATATGTTCATTCAAAAATTAATTATACAGTGTCAAAATATGTTGATTCAATCAAAATTTCTCTAACTTTACAATGGCTGTGTTTAGATACGCAGCAATACCCCGATTATTGGGCATAATCAATTTATGCCAGTATGTAGATTGTTTTTAAATTGTAATTGCATTTTTTTTATCAATCTTATCTTAGCCCTTGATTTAAAAAAACTGGAAATTAAAATAAAACCGAAGAAAAAAGCATGTTCCTGCATTATACTTTATGATTAAATAGCACACAGGGGAGGAGAATCATTCGATTCCAGCTCAAACCTCTAACAGGTAGGGGGTCGTGAGACTGCCATTCTGATATCACCCTTTCCTGAAGAACAAAGCTGATAAGGTTTCAATATTACTATAAATGACAGCTGGGGGTTTGGAAGTGTTTCCAGATATTGTTGAAGTGTTTCAACTTCATAGGGAAATAGAATGTGCACATTTCCAATAAACCCTTATCCAGAAATGCCAAACAACCCCTGAACACGTTGATCTAATTGCAGTTTGTAGCCAAACACAGAAATAGTGTCTATTTCCTTCCAATAAGATTTAATTTATATATTTATTTATGTTGAAGTCTCGGAAGCTTCTGTTTAACTTTCTTCAGATTATTTGAGGAACGTATAATTAAAAGAAATGTTTAATATATTTTTTTGTGATTTCATGTTTTTTTTAAAAGTTGATTCCTTTTTATTTTGCTCTGTGAAGCAATCTTGAGTATGGAAAAGGTGCTATACAAATATGATCATTATTATTATTATTACATACACGATTTTACCATCAGCTTCCAAAGACACCAGGTCCAATCTTCAAGACTGCTGAATGGGTGTACAGTATTGGGTCTGGTTGGATTTAGGCCTGAAAATCTTTAGTATTTCCTTCAGGGTTGCATCCTGGTGACAAATCAGTGTAGTTTCCGCAAGCTTATTGACACTCAGCTGTTAAGAGTGAGCACCACAATTTCCTGAGATTTTGAAGATTAATCAGGAGAAACCATCGTTAGTTCATCCTCAGGACCGTATGTCCCAATTAATGCCTGCATGTCCCACCCCCCACCACCTCTTTTAATCATCTGAAGCTGTGTTTGTAATTAGAAACTCCTATCCACTGCATACATGCCAGCCTTGAGATGCTCACAGCTGTATCCTTTCCATAGCAATGACAAATGTGTACTGGCTGTGATCCCCCCACCCTCCCAAGATGGCAGCACTACATAATGAAGGCCAGTGGCAGACTGGCGTGATTAATTGATAGAACACACACTGAGCTGTCACTATGCTTTCCCCCACGTTGGTTTCAGGCCATTTGATGGATCAATGAACCCTCTTCTGACTTATTTCTTTTTTTGCTCCCTCAGCTTTTAGCACCTCTAAGCTGAACTTTCATTATCTCAGTATATAAAATGAGCATCAGCAGTTGAGGAAAAAAATAAACTTTAGCTTTGTTCTCAAAATTGCTTTTTTGATATTGTTATGAATACATAATATTATAAAAATAAAAACATTAATATATAAATGATACTATTACATATTCACAGCTTGATATGCATGTGCACCCTCTGGATAGGATGCTTTCCATAATAGGGACATTACCCCAGTGTGATTTTGTAATGTCGAATGCTATACAAAGGACCAGTGGGTACTATTATTGGATTATTTCATAAGACTCAACTGGGGGTAGAATCAAGAGCCTTCTTATAGAAACTAAAACTGAGGTAAGAATACATTAACTGCTTTTGAAAAATGGAAGGTTAAAGTGTGCACCCAGCAAGTCTAATCTTGATAGATTGAGAGAAGATTTGTTTTCAGAGTATCCTTATACATTTTTCCCCCTGAATTGTCCTTTTAACCTTTGCATTTACATATCCTGTCATTTCACACACAGCCCCCTCAAGTTAAAGTGGTCATATAGCTCCAAGCACTGAATTCAGCAGACAGTTATCCAGTTGAGAAGATGCCAGAATGTACAAGATTTTTCTCTCTGAAAGAATTCTGGCAGCTGCTCATAAGCAGTAAATAATGAATCACCGTCAGATTGATGTCTCTAAACAGAACTTGCATGATAATATAATACCACGGGGTTCTCTCTCTCTCTCTCTCACGCACACACACATGCACACACGCACACGCACGCACACACACATTTTACTCCCATTGTAAAATCCAGCGGAGCACATGAAGATCTCTCTCCCTGCCCACACAAGCATGCGCACCCCCGCTGAAAACCATTTCCGCAGATGGGAGATCAGACAGAGGCCTCTGTGGCCGACCACATGCTCCGGCCCACGCACGTTCACACACGCGTGAGCGCACCCGGGCTCTCTCGGGATCTGCTCCTGATAGATTTTAGGAGCTGGGCTTGTCACCAGAAGGTTGCAGATTTCATTCCCCCGTGTGAAAATATTTTCACTGCAACATGTTTTTGTTATCCCAAGACAATTATTTTATGTCAAAAAAGAAATTTCAATACTTAAACTTTTTTTGTGCCGGGTCTTAGGAGGATAATAAACCCTGGAGTAAGATACTTTGACTCAGTAAATATCCAGCTGCATAAGTGGATGCCATGCGAAAATGTTAACCATGTAAGATACACTGAATAATCTGAAGGGGAAATGATGTATTAGCTAGCTAGCTATCATAGAAGCCTAGCTCATTAGCTGTGTTCTGTATTGCCTTTTCTTTACAATGCTGTGATTTATGAATATGCAGTTACTCTCAGAAATAAAGGTACGGTGGAGGTACGTTTTTCATCTTTAAGGAACAAATTTCCCAAATTGTATGCTGAAAGTACAATAATGTTCGTCGAAACTTCAGTCTTATTAAATATTTTTTTGCTCTGAGCTCTGTGTGCTCCAGTCTTCCTTATCTCTGGTTAGTCCGAGCAAAGTGGTCCGGGTTAGGTATTCTTTCAGTTCGCTGGTCCTTTTGTTGAGCACCTATAGTCCTTTTTTATATAGCCGGCTTGTAGCGCGTTTGGGATTACCCCCTTTTTACAATAATGTTCTATTTTGGTACTAATAAGTACCTTTTCAAGAAAAAAGGTACAAATATAGGCTAGGGGTACAATTTTATGTACCTATAGGATACCACCTCAGTGACAAGCATTTGTACCTTTTTAGGTACTTTTCGTAACTTTTTTAATGAGAGTGTACTGTGCTTTTTTGCAATGAATGAAAAGTTAGCCTTAGCTTCCATGCATTAACAGACCTGGACTGTGTGCATGGTGGATGCAAGGTTTTACCGTTGCTTCTCACCTGGCTCACCAAATCACACACTGTGACACCAGGCATGCTTGTTTTGTACCTGTCACCAGCAACCCTGGTTCCACCGTGGTAATGGAGAATTTAGTCCATCCACAGATATGGATGATAGTGACACACTGTTTAATGTAACTTTTGGGGAACTGGTCTCGTAACAAGGTAGTTGCAGGGTTGAATCCTGCTTGGGACATAGCCGTTGCACTGTTCAGAAGGGTACTTACCCTGAATCACAGTTGATATCCAGCTACAAGAATGGACGGCTTGGCAAGGTACGTACAGTAAGTATAAGCTCGGATTAAAAAGTATTAACCACATAAATGAATAACGGAAGCATCAGGGTGGGAAAGCGTATGTCTATCGCTCAACTCCTTCACGTCCCTGACCAAATATACACATGCTAAGCACACGCAGCCTGCCAAGGTGGAGCCCGGCATGTGAGATAACATTTGTGTGATTAAACATGTGATGCAGTGACAGCCGGGGAACCTCGGCACGGCACGCGAAGCAGCGCAGCGTAATCACGTTAGACACGCGTGTCTGACCACATGCATGATCGGCACAGATGTTTCATTGTGCGTGGCAATGCCAGTCTAAGAGTTACATGCCCACAATGCACAACAATTCCTCATCGACCCACTCACTATACTGTGCAAAAAGTATTATTCACACTACAACTAATGTGGCAGCTTGGGCATTCACCCTGCGATAGGTTGCATGCGGGTTATTGAAATGAACTCATTAACAATATCCGCTGAACAATATATGTGAGTTCACAACAGGAAATATCCAAGTTAGCGGTTGTATAAGGATATCTGGTGTATGCACATATAAACAGAGGGATATAACTGTGATTCATGAACACAGTGCAGTGTTGGCTGAAAAAGCACTTTATTTACATACAACGGGAGCAGCGTCTCAATGTCAAAACCCTTCCGCCTGATGTGGGGGGTAACACCATGGTTAAAAAGATATGCTATATAAGAATACAGGAAAGTCTGACAGAATCCAATGTGCCTGTTCTGACAGAATCCAGTGCGTAGTGCGTACGTGCCTGTTCTGACAGAATCCAGTGCGTAGTGCGTACGTGCCTGTTCTGACAGAATCCAGTGCGTAGTGCGTACGTGCCTGTTCTGACAGAATCCAGTGCGAATGTGCCTGCTCTGACAGAATCCAGTGCGAACACACCCGTTCTGACCGAATCCATCATAGTACTGTGCAATGGTATGCACATAAAGATTCCACTGGGAAAAAGTAGATCTTTTAAAGGGAAGAATCACTTAGGAAGAGTATTTATAGGTGACGAAAGTAGGACACACTCTATGTGCCTGCATGTGCTCTAATATGTATGTAGGAAGGGGGGGGGGGTTTAGTGTATGGCTGTGTTTGAATGTGTGCACGCGTGTATAAGGACACGTTTTAATATGCCCCTCTGAGTGCATGTGTATGTTTGTTTGCCCACACATGTGTATTGGAGTGTCTTAATGTGCACCTACGTGTGTGTTAGCATGCAAGTATATGTATAAGAGCATTTGTGCGTATGTGTGTGTGTGTATGCAAATGTATTATTAGTGTGCGTTTATATATAAAATTATGTTTATTGTGTGTGTGTGTGTGTGTGTGTGTGTGTGTGTGCGTGTGTGTGTGCACAGAAAGCTGCAGGACATGATTCTGCTCCCTGATTCATGCATTTGGAGAGTGAGTTCTGCTGGTGTTTGAAGTGAACGAATCGAATCGGACCATCAGAGAGTTTGCTGTTTGCATGCTAATGGCAGGGATGCGTTGTGGAGCGTGGGAGAGAGGGGGAAAGGTCTGGCGCCGCCCACATTATACATGTTGCTCAAGAGGCAGTGTGTGGTGATAGCATAGCAATTTTTCTCTTTCAGAAAAAAAAAAAAAAGATTTAAAAATGCAAACCAAATGTCATTGGCTATTCGTGCATATCATTGTCAGAAGAACTTTAGTTACAGGGCACTGAAGGTGAAACACTAGAGAGGGGCTGGGCGGGTGGGGGTGGTGTTGTTTTTAGGGAGGGGCAGGGGGCATTGGGGCGTGTGGGTACAGGCTGAAGGGCTGTGTTCAATTTGGACCGCCACCCAAGAGCGTTTCCATAGGTATCGCATCATGTAAACGGACAGAGATCCCACATAGATTCCCTCAGTCATTTTTACACTGGGTCTCTATGCCCACATGACTCATGAAGCATATGCTGCCAATCACCAGGGGGAGGGATCACAGCTTGATTGGCTGGATTGAACTCAATCCCTACCCTGCCAAGGGATTTCAGCCAATCAGGTCAAATCGACCTTGTGTCCTTTAATGGAGAATAGACAGACTCACATACACTAATTACAGGCTCTGGCAGTGTTCTGTTGTTTACTGTGCATTAATACAAGAACACTAATATTTCTAGATAGAGTGGAAATGAGATTTGGGTAACAAGGTTACAAGGTTTATGTGGTCCAGTTTAGTATGCTGTTGTCCTCTGTCTGCTGTAACAGTGCCCATGAGCTTTCCATAGTTCAAAATGGGACATAATTTAATATGGAACTTGGTATGCTTGTCCTCTCCAGAAACATAGTGAAATTGGCAAACAAGCATTTTTTTCTAACTTCCTCTAAATTTAGTACCGTGACATCCTTATGGAGGAGAAAGCTAACATGGTCAAAAAGGGTTGAGAGCATGGGTTGATGGAACGACGTCCTCACAGTAGCTAGTTTCAGTGCTTCTTGTAAAACATTGAATCTGTCATATATATTTGCAGATCCATCAGTCCTCCTCAAATCCTGTTATCAATGAACCTACATTGATCTACGTCAATGTAAAATGAAACTTTGAGATCAAGGATCTAAAAACCTATATACTGCATATGCAAAAGTAAAGACACACTGCATATTTTCAAGCAGCATGTGGCAATGGTGTCCACAGGGTATCTGTGGGGTTTTTTCAATGTTCCGTCTCAGTACTTAATCACTTAAATGGAAGCATTGATTAGATGGGTAGTGTTAATTACCTGTGGCTCTGGGTGTCAATCAGCTGCTGGTTGTGAAACACCTTAAAATCACAATAAACACAAAAGCATTTCTCACTGAAATATGATGGCAAACATAAACAAAGTCTAAACATATTCTAGGCATTATCTAATAAGCATAGGCATAAGCTAATTAAAACTATCTTCCCAGATGTCAGAGCAAATCAAATTGGTATAAAATGCTGACATTTTAAATAGTACACAGTCTTCTTTTAAATACTGTAGTATTTTAAAAAGTAATATTTGGTACAGTGGAAATATGCAATACCTTTTCCAGTTAAACTAAAATAGGGAATATCACAAAAAAGGAAATGTTCAGATAAAAAAGAGGTATCCTGCTGGATTTATCACAATGGCATAAGCATACATTTCTATGCAATAGGTTACTTTGGGCTTTATAATATTATCCAGAGTAAAATGTATGGCATCATTCCTGCATGTGAGCTTGGTGGAAGAGCCCCTGTCTCACCTGAGATTTCAGCTCAACCTCCTTTGGGGGTTCTGACATGACCATAAGGAAAAAAAACCAGCAGGAGAGGATGAGGAATTGCATGTGTGCCAAACAGTTAACCAGGACTAACGCCTTTCCTTAAACATAGCAATGAACGGGGCTGTTGAGCAGCTGTGCCTTTTATCCAGAATGTTGTGGGTTCTATCCCCTGGTGTAAACACTGCCAGTGTGTGTGTGCGTGTGTGTGTGAGTGCATATGTATGTGTGTGCGTGTGATTGTGTGTGTGTGTGAGAGAGAGAGAGTATGGCACAGGTTCAAAAAAGCCTTAATTCCTCTACCTGTACAAATAGACAGCATTTATAAATGTGTGTTAGAGTAAACAGCACTGCATGAGGGCATATGATAAGAAAATACATAATAATAATAATTACAGTCTAATAAACAGAACATGGAAACTGACATTATCAAATATACATTTTGATACAGCAGACAAAATTGCAGTTGCATAATGGTGTGTGTTGCAGTAAACATGCATTTCTTTTAGTACTTAATTGTATTAAATAGGCATTTACTACAGCAGATTTATCATTGGATAGATACAAGAAGTTCATGTTTATTTGTTTGTAGTAACTATCATTCGAATCACTACATTGTATTGCTATAATCATTTCTTTTTGTTTTGTGGAGATACAGGCTGAAAATACTCTTGAGGCGGTTGTAATTTTCAGTGCTTGAAAAGGTAGCCATGGCTACAGCTGTTGAAATGCCTGCATGCACAGACACACAAACGCGCACGCACACACAAACACACACACACACACACGCACACACACACACACACACACACACACACACACACACACACACACACACACACACACACACTCATATATGTGATAAATTGTCATAGCATCACATTGTGAAGCAGTACAGAGTAATAATAATAATAATGCCTTGCATTTATATAGTGCCTTTCTCACCAACCGGTGACTCAAAGCGCTTTACAATGATGAGGGGGAAACTCACCTCTACCACCATCAATGTGTAGCACCTGGGTGATGCAACGGCAGCCATTTTGCACCAGAATGCTCACCACACATCAGAGTAGTTGTTTTAATGCCCTATCAAGCTTTTTGTTGAATAGAAATGGAAATAATCTTGCACACAGGTATTTTATTATGTATTTATTTATTACATTTGTGTGCTTGTCTTGGGGGGACAAGTAAACTTTGGAATACATCAGAGATCACGCATACACACACACACACTATAATTCAACGTAATTTATTTTACAGTGTTGAATGTACAGCATGTGCAAATTTGGCTATGCATAATGCAGGATTTGAATGAGGCTAATCTATAGTTAAATTGAGATCCCTGGTCCTGTAATTTCATCACAAAAACAATGTTGTTTTTCCCCCTTTTGGCTATCAGTGCTCTCCAGTGGGTGGGTTATTTTGGTTGTGAAGGCTGGCTGGGTGGGGGAAGTATCAGTGCTCTGGAACTAAGGCTGAACACTCGCTCACTGATGGGAAGAGAGGAAAAGCGGGAAGATATCCTACCGTGTCGCCGTTTATCTGCTGGAGGTGAGCGGAAGGTCTGCAGCTAGTGCTCAGTAACACTCAAGACTCAGCAACGCGTCCGTACACGGACACCAGCATCCGTGGCACTGGCGTGGGCCACGGCCACCTAAATGGTATCCTGGCCCCACCCACTTACCTTGGCTGAACCACCACAAGCAATTGTGAATGCCCACCTAGGTAGTTCTGGCCCACCTAGTTCTATGCAGGCCTAGCCATTTGAATATTTCTGGCTATGCTGCTGGTCTGTTGTAAAGCATTTTATGTCTGGCATTATTTATTTAAAATTTTTTTATTTTTTGTAATGTAATGTAATTTTAACTGTCAAAACCATCAAATCCAAAACAAAACAAACCAAAAAAACTTTTGTGTACGTCACATTTTTGAATGGTCCGTCATGGAGGACGGTGGTGCCAACCCCCCGGGTAACACTTTCTTGCCCTCCATTAGAATGTGGCTAAAAATGCTTCTGTGAGAATTATAAATAAATGTTCAGCTGGCACTGCACACCTCGATGCCCCAACAAAGTGCCCTTGTTCACTTTTATCACCAATCAGATCAGAGTATCCTGTAGGAGAGTAGTCAATCTCGCTGATGAACTGGGTTGGGGGGGGGGGGGTGTTATTTTTTTTGCTGCAGCTGACCGGGAGGGGGGTGGGGGGGCATTCACCTATGCATGACAAACTACATGCCAATGGTTTAAATGCCAATACAACACAACTATGAAGTACTCAGTATACTATTTAGATGCTGAAAACATAAATACTGAATACTATCTAACTATTTAAACTGCCTTTTACACAACTTGCATTCTTCCCCATCTCTGGAAAACCATTTCCAGTGCCCTTCTATTCCATGTCCTCCTCTTGTTTATCCTCACCCATATACAAGCCATTAAATTTGCCACCCCCTCCACCAAAAAAACAAAAACAGCCATTGCAAATTATTGACCAAAATTACCAACATAAACTGCACAAATCGCACACGGATTTTCTAGCTTTACAAGTATATTCATGGTATGTCACAGTTAAAAGTATGATAAGTCCACACAACAAGAGCTGGCCCTAGGGTTTTGGTGGCCCTAAACAAGAATATTGCTGGTTGGCCCCAAAGCGCTCCAAATAAATGTACTTGGTTCGTGTGACCCAGGGATGCTTGTGGCCTTGAACGACTGCATAGAGTGTTTATGCCAGTGGCCAGCTCTGTTTCTACATATCCAAGCAAAGTCAAATTCAAAGTCACATACGAGAATTAGAAAGCTACTCAGCAACTGAGTCTTATCTGACATTGTGTTAACGTCAGATAGCCAAATAGATACTTTTAATTTGTGTGGCCAAAATCCATTGAGGCTTAAATAGAATTGGCTTCCTAGCTTATTAGGTTTCTGCTTATGAGCTATAAATTGTACAGGAGCTACATAATAAGGTGTATTAACATGGGGGTGTTTTTTAAAAAAGATTCTCGTTTTGAAAAAAAGAAAAATGTTGATTGCGCTTTAATTTAGGTGGGGGTTATGCAGCATTTCCCAAAGCCTTTATGTCAGTATCCGTATATATGCATGACATGAATATGAATATTCAAGTGCAATCAAAATGTTTCTTAAAATCTATGTAAATCCCATTTATAAAACTGATGAGGCAGTGAGACACTTGAGCCCATGGCATATCATGAATATTGGCACGGTTGTGGGGTTTTCGGCTTACAAAGCCGCCTAACCATGCCAGTATCCATAATGCTTTGTGTGGTCTCTCATGCCTCATTAAATCTTATACTGTTCAGTTAGTTCAGCCTTTTATTCTAAAAGTATGTAGCCTATGAGAAAGAGCAAATATAAAGGAGGAATAAACACTGAATAAACAACAGATGTGTATCAAATAACTTCAGAGCCTATTAGAGGTGTACATATACTACAGTAGCCTATATGCATACTTTCAAGGGAGTGGCAAGGGAGAGTAATGAAAGAACAATAACGGCACCTCCTTGTACACAATAAAACACAATTTGTTGAATTAATTTGTTGTTCGGCACATAGATGGATGCTTTTATTAATGAACAGAATCATTCATGTTTTGCTTTGAACTCGCAACCTCGTCAATCTTAGTTCAGTATCAGCTATTCTGCTATGGTCAATTTCAGGTTCTCTGTAATTGGCACATAGCCTACATTCCTTGTGACATTTCAACGTGTAATTAGTAAAGCTTTCATTTTTGAGAATGCATAACAGGTAGCATTCCTTATAAGAGTTGTCAGCTAAAGGAAAGCTGCATTTATTATGTGTCCTATTATTTTGTATCTTTTGGGAAACTGACATAGAAAAAAAGAAATGAATCCTCAAATTAAATCTCACTTCCATTCTTAATGATACTTCATATTTCCTAGTAACAGAGGATGGGTAGATTTTTTTTGATAACAGTTGTCAACTACAGACAGATTTTTATGCTGCATTTCTCTGGAAAGCAGACATGAAAAATAATGTTCTCAGATCCAGCTTGCGGCTATCGGTTATAGACTTAGAAAATGATTTATAGCTACAAAATAAGAGCCTGCTAGAAATATAAAGTCAGAGTAATGCCAGAAACCATTCTAATGAATAATTCATCATTCATTTTTATTTTATTTTAAATAACACTTTCAGTTACAACTGTTACAAACATTTAAGACACCCCCATTCCCAAAGGGTTCCTATCTCTGAAATATCAAGTGATATACTAGACAGGCATTATCAATTCAGAATCCTAATTCTTATCAGTTCTGTTTCAAAGTAAGCCTAGGATTCAGGAGAATGTGTGAAATGAAGAGATAAATAGAAGCTAAAAGCAAAAGTCTGTCTACAACATACAAGCCTTTCTGTAATGGCAGCTCGACTCGATCATGTCACTGCGGTGCCCATTCTTTAGTTAGATCCTGATTTTTATTTCTGTTCTGTAGGAATCTAAAGTGGGAGCGTGAGTGCAGATATTGAATGAACCAGAAAAATAAATACGTGAAAGCAGAAATGTCGGCTTAAGGCTTTTCCCCTGTCCATGTGTAGATGACTAATTAACTATTGACAGCATTGTGCGCTGCATTAAACTTAGATGAGCAATCCTGTCTTTTTGCTCTGCGAACCTTTCCTCTTCCTTGCTGCTGTTAAATCATACACCCCCCCCCCCCCCCCATGCTGTACCCCCCCCCACCTCCACCCTCCCCTGCTGTGCTGGGACCCCTGCCTGCATCACTGATCACAACAACACAACCAAAAAACACGCCTACAGGAGGACTCCCGAATTATTTTCTAGCATCTCTATAGGGCTGATTTCTTTCTCTTCACCAATTTGTCCCTCAGAGATAAAGTAGAGGGCGTTTCATTATACAAATGGACACTCACACATATACAAGACCTGCTAAAGAGGCATTTTACTGTTGTGTTTGTTTGCACGCTTATTAAAAACATCAAGCACCAGCATATGTTTAGCATTTGCTCGACCCATTGCATCTGAAAAGCTCATGCTCTCTCTTCCCCATAACTGCTCTTACTCTCTCTCTCTTTCACCCTGTCCTGCTAGCTCTCTCTCTCTCTCTCTCTCTCTCTCTCACCCTGTCCTGCTAGCTCTCTCTCTCTCTCTCACTCAATTCAATTTGCTTTATTGGCATGACATATTTTAACATGCATATTGCCAAAGTGTAATGTTTGTGTAACATTATAAACATGAAACATAACAATGAAACAACAACAAAACAACATCTGAAAAATGCATCTGAAAAGTTCTCATTCTTTCCTGCTAGAAGACTGCATTGACTGAGTAGCCTACATGGTGACAGGACAAGAATCCTTGTTTATCGCTCTCTCTCTCTCTCTCTTTTTCTCTCGCTCCCCCCTCCCTCCAGGTGCCTTCATCAATTACAGCCATTGGCCACGGCCCTGCTCTCTTCTAGAATCTGGACTGTCTCCCTTTTCAGGACGGGCCTTGAACGGTGATTCCTATTGGCTCTCTGAGACTTCCTGCCAAGGGTAACCTCTGTTTTCCTCTGCTGCCACAACAACAGTTGTATCAAATGTAAATAGATGGTTTTCTGTCACATTCTTCCCTGACACGCAGCCCATGTCAGACTCAAAATAAAGCTAACCTTTTCCCAAGCCTACAGTCAAAAAAAGGGTGAAAGGATGTACTCTTCCTGAGAAACAATGGGTTCAGGCAGCTTTTAAGGAATCTTGCTTACATAGCTATTGGCCACTTCTTCCTGTATTTACATAGTGTAGGAGTTTATTTTGTATAAATCAATTACCTGCAACCCCAAGGTTAGCAATAACCATCATATGCAGGAAAATGTACTTGTTTGCCTCCATCTCCCTCTGTATGTCAGATAAAACTTGTGCCATTTAGAAACATGCAGTTTTACTTTTATTAACATATTTACCCATTACACAGCTGAACCTGCTTCTGTTTTCAACTTATTTTCCCCCTGCAATGGACCTGAAGACTTACATTCATTCTAGCTAGTTTTTTTTCCAGGTCTGATGGTAATATATAATAACAGTTTAGTTCAAAAGCTGTGAACAAATCTGACATGGTGCATATACAGACGGGTGACAAATTAAAGGAAAAAACCCTACAGTGAGGGGGTCTGGTGGCTCTATTATACTGTGGGGGGCATTATCCTGGCATGGTTTGTCCCCTTAGAGGGAAGGGTCATTGCAAATCAATACAAAGTTATTCTGAGTGATCACCTTTATTATATGATGAAACATTTCTATCCTGATGGGAGTGGTCTCTTCCAGGATGACAATGGCCCCATCCACAGGGCACAAGGGGTCACTGAATGGTTTGATGAGAGTGAAAATTATGTGAATCATCTGATATGGCCTTCGCAGTCACCAGATCTCAACCCACTTGAACACCTATGGGAGGTTTTGGACTGACATGTAAGACAGCGCTTTCCACCACCATCATGAAAACACCAAATGAGGGAATATCTTTTGGAAGAATGGTGTTCCATCCCTCCAGTAGAGTTCCAGAGACTAGAATCTATGCTAGACTAGAGGTAGAATCTATACCAAGGCGCATTGAAGCTGTTCTGGCGGCTTGAGGTGGCCCAACATCTTACTAAGACACTTTATGTTGGTTTTTCTTTTAATTTGTCACCCGTCTGTATGTACATGTACATATGTCTGGGAAATCTGTGGAGCTTGAAACATGAGAAGCGAAGGTTGTTTTTTTTTTTTTTTAATTGATTAGTGCAGGTGCAACACAAGGACCGTAAATTCCTGAACTGACAAATTACTCAACACTGATTACACCAGTGGGCAGCTGTGTCTCACTATAGCATACTCCACATTCAAAGTTTTCACTCATGTGAAATTGTGAATTTTAAAGCAAGGATAAGCCTTATAAAAGCAAACAAATATCTCAGTAAAGAAGAGCATTTGTTTGTTGAGGTCATGGTTTATTGTAATTTTGGAAGTCTTTGTGGTCACAGTCATCAGTTGACAACATTTTTTGTGTGTTTTGAGGAGATTACTGTTTCACAATCCAAACACACTGATATACTGTAGTATATACTGAGTGTAGTGTAAAACTGATCGAGGGTATACAGTAGTGTACCATGATAGTTAAGGAATTGGGCTTATAACTCAAAGGTTGTAGGTTTGATTCCCAGTGGGGGAACTGCAATTCTACCCTTGAGGAGAATTGCTTCAGTTCTACCCAGAATTGCTTCAGTACTATATCCACCTGTATAAATCCTGACACCTGTGTACAGTATATTCCTTTGAATTCCCCTTTGATGCTACCATGAAAAGATCATATGACCAAACATCAATCCACAATCATCCATTGATTGGCATGTCCATCTGGATAACGTGAGTGCATTCTCCGAGGCGTGTGTTGTCTCCAAGCATGTTTTTGCAACGAGGTTGTGATAGAACCACTTTTAAGAAAGGCAGGTATTGCCATAGGCCTTTCAGATGTGCACACCTATCAAATTGACAATAATCTGGTCTGAGTTATTCCCCAAAGTATCCTATTTTCAGAGATCATCACAAATCAAAACTGTCAACAGACGTGGCTGTGAAAATAAGTCTGATAACAGTCCAATCCAATTCCCTTATGCACTATCTTACATAGTAAATTCAATATCAGTGACTACAGACAGAAGAATGAATAAGCACCCTTCTGGTCTTTTAGTCATGTAATTACATAAAATTATTTGGGTTACATGTTTTAAAAAAATGTAAAACACCGAAGAAGAAAAGTGATTTTGCTGAAAACATTATAAATTAAAATAAAACATTTGGGCTATTAATAAAAATTTGGTATAAAATGTAGAGCAGCACATTAAACTGTGTTTAGTATGCCCATACTGCATTCACTGAGAATTAATCATCTTTGGGATACACTCTTCTCCAAGAGTGTATTGAAAAAACCTAAAGATAACAGATGCCTTGGGGGCTGTGCATGGACTAGTTTTCATTTCAACCATTTCCCCTGGCATTACTGGTCCAGTTAACTAAACAGCCTCATAAATTTATGAACGTACATTTCAAAACAGATTTATGCTGGAGAGGGACAGGGTGCACTGGAGCAGCATCTAGCAAGCACAGACTGGAGAGAGAAGCAGGACATTTCATCATACAGAACTCAATTTACCCAACACAATTTAGAGATGGCAGTTAATCTACTTCTGGCTAATAGAAATACGTTTAGAGAAGGTTCCAATGAGATCCTCTAATATTTAAATTGCATGTATTGACCCATATAAATGGCATAACAACAATGAATCTCTCTGGTAGTCTACCGTACCTGCTCTGAACACAGGCCCATTAAATAGCCTAAGAGTTTCTCTAATAACTGTGAGAGGACACAATAATTCTCATAGAAAACTAATGCGGACACGATGCTTAAATCCACCCAGAACAACAAAAAGTGAAGCACAGGGCTGTAGGCTATAGCTTTGTGGGAAAGCGTTGCATCATCCTTGATGTGGCATTTTTTATTTTATTTTGTATCTGTATTGACATGCTGTCCATTTTTGTTGGGTACTGTTGGCTATATGACAGAAATACAACTAAGATGTGATTTATTATTTGCAAAATGTTAGACTGAATTAATGCTTGAGGTAGACCTATTTGCTTGGGTATAATACACAGACTGAACAGCGATTATATTTTAAAATAAACTAGGCTAAAAAAATCTAGTAAAAAAACAAAACAAAACAAGGGTAATGGAATTTGCATTGCTTTTTCTCTATTTCACTGCCTTTACTCAACTGCAGTGTGAACTGAATTATTTACGATAATGTCTATGATGTATCAATACATTCTTATTTTTAAATATTTGAACTGTATCAAATATATAATGAAAGCATATAGGGTACACATTCAGGTGGTTAGGTTACACTCTAAATTGTCTTGGCTGCCAGCTTCTCAGAGGTTGTCGACATCCTTCTGATCCACCTTAAATGACTAATCCTAAAATGGTCCCTCCCTCCCTAGTCTCTGACTCTAGCGCTACACCCCACTCTGACTCTCTCTCTCGGTCTCTCTCTCCAGCCACGGCAATCGGTGGATTGAGCTGCGCGCTGCTACTCTCCCGGAGTCTGGAGCCAGTCAGCCTTTATCCGTACACTTCCAACGCGGGTGTGCTTGCCAAGGAGCGTGAGAAAAGGCGAAGAACATACAACTGGCAAAGAGAGAGAGAGAGAGAGAGAGAGGGAAAAAAAAAAAAAAAACATTAAAAACACGGAATCTTTTGTGTATTAGGAGCCGGACTGGATAGTCATCCTCTGGCGTAATAATTCCGATTTTCTTCTGAGAGGGAGGGAAATTGGACCGGTAACAGAGGCGGGCTTTTCTATATACACAATTGCATGTATTTAAATTCTTCCTTCAGTTTAATTAAGTTGTTACAAGTAATGTTGTCATTTGCTTGAAGAAACATAGAGTCACACGAGAGTGACCATTACAGTGGAAGGGAAAACAGCTTGAAACTGCTATTTGTTTTTATTCTACTCTACAGAAATTTCCCTTTCTGTGCAATGCCAAAGTGCTCCAGTTAGAAAGCAGATAAAGCGGAAACAAACACGAATTGTTCGTAAATCTCCGAAGGACAAAACCGCGCTTATCATTTTTGTACAAATGCTGCAGCAAACAAAAATACTTTTTTTCACGGATATTTCTCTTCCCCAAAGGAAGTTCTTGCTTTACTGAGATTGTGGGTTATTTTTCTTACGGTGGCATATGTCTCTACTATAGCAACCAGTTTAGAGACGACTGCATTGACTAAGTATAGTCTAGCCTACACGGAGACAGGACGGGAATCTTCGTTTATCGCCACTGAAAAAAAACAGGACATTGGATTAAAAACGGACAATTACAATTACATACACTCATTTAAAGACCAGAAAATTGAAAACATCCTTGTCTTCAGAGGCCGTCATGCATAACACAGCTTGAAGTATTGGTCCATCATCACCGACGGAGCAAGGTTTGTTGTCGTTCACGTCTTTCCCCCACTTACGCGGTATTTTCCACAGGTGTGTGTGTGTGTGTGTGTGTGTGTGTGTGTGTGTGTGTGTGTGTGTGTGTGTGTGTGTGTGTGTGTGTGTGTGTGTGTGTGTGTGTGTATCTGCTTTTTAACCTTCAGTTGCATGGGACAGGCTTGCATTAGTTTGTTATGTTCGGTAACGTAGAAACTGGAATTATAGGCTAATGTAGCGTTTCGTTTGTTAAATAAAAACAGCTTCCTCCATACCACGCCGCTGTTGTAGCCTATAGGGAAGTTAAGATCATTTTAAAACCATTATTTGTGTGCTGTGTGAAGAGTTGTTAGCCTACTAATCGTCTGTCATTACCCTTTAAGATTGTTGTTTTCAATGGGAGTGGCTGTAAGAGAAGGGGCTTACTTTCACAATACATCCACCAAAATGTCAAAGGGAAGGAAGGCGGGTGCTATTGAAAAATAAGGAGGACACTTGTTGGCTTCAGTGTGTTCGTGAGTGGGCTACAGATCGGCTTACGCGGTAGCTACAAACGACAGCGAAATACATTAATTTCTTATATTGATCTCTGTTGCGATTATCGGTTCGGTGTGGTTGATATAACTTCATACATTAAGTCGGTTGTTGGGCATCTGTCTGTCTGTCTTTATTTCCGTATAGCCTACATTTAAATGTGTAATGTGTTCGTCTTGAAGGCACTAGGGATTCGCGTGCGGCACAGAAGACCGAGCATCCGAGTTGTTTTCCTGGCACAGGTTGCAAGACTGCGTTTGGACAGCAAAACATATTTTTGCAGTATTACTGGCAACGTTAAATGGTAGGCTACCAGTAGATTTTTAGAATAAGCCAAGTAGAACACAAACGGGTCTGGCGCCAGAGTGGTGTTGCTGTACTTGTCATTGGGTCTTCCCCTCATGCGAACACAAGGTTATTGGTTATTTTTGAACTAAAGTAGTCAGGGCTGTAATGACCCCCAAAACACACAGAAATATGCACAATATATTACAGTAATATCAGCAAGACAGACATGAAAATTACTCTGCCCCCCCCCCCCCCCCCCCCACACACACACACACATCAACCCCCTTTTTCCCAATGGTGTATCCTCATTCATCCTCAACACCCACCTCCTGTCCATGTATGAGACACCTCTTCCTGTTTTGGGACACATGGGGCAGTTTATGCTATGTGTTTACATCATGCAGGCAATATCCTAACATTGGCCCCCGCATGGCATTGTTGGGATGTTCAGTAGAAGTCAGAGTAGACCCTGCCAGGCAGGAACCAAAGATGAACCCCCGATCACTCTGTTCAGGCCTTCAGCCAGTGCTTGGAAGGTTTGGGTCACAACCCCAGTGTTACCTGCCATACTCACATGTGTGTTCCAATGGAATACATTTTAAAATGGTACTGTGTTCAGAAAATGGGGGGGTTGAAGCATTAAGTCAGGTACACATTTAGTTGTTGCTTAATGTATGTACTGTATTACTGTATATGTATTCCAGTAGTTTATCCCATTATTGTTCATCCACTGTGTACGTGCCACTTTTGTTCTCGAACACATGAAAATACATTCTGCAGTCAAATAATTACTTTGAAAAACAAAAGATTTATCATTAACAACAGTGGTCATTTTGATCTTTTCTGTCATTTTCACCTCAGCACTATTTCGTATTGGACTGGATCAGGGCCATTGCAGTGCAGTTTTTTTCAGTCGGAACAGGGAGAGCCTGTTTTGGCTGAGAACATTTTATAGCTCCGCACATTCAAAGCTATAATATTTCATTAGAACAAAAAAAATACTAATTAATTATTTACATTGCCATTGCCACATGAGACAGAATGTTCATGGAGAGTTCAGTCTGTTTTTAGGGACAAGTTCCTTTTTGATGCAGCCTACCCCAAGAACATTATGTTAACCAATTGCATCAAAGTAGGTTGCGTGCTATTTTTACAGTAATATTGGTGTTGAATGGAGAAGGACTGAATTTTTGACCACAGTGGCCAAATTAATGTACGTTACGCATGCAAATTTGTGTTCTTTGCCATGCTTACATTGCAGTCATATCTTACCGTCCCTCCTGCGTACACAGTTCCTATCTAACAATTACACATGGCTGCTTTCCAGCATTTCACAAAAGAACAATTTCTCTCCAAGATTCAGTCACCACATGGTCCTTTTTTCAGCAATTCCAGATAATCTAGGGAAAGCCTTCTAAACATGACCCCCCGTTGGTTATTTGACACACCCATTACATACATAGTTTTTGTTAATATTGAGTTGTGAGTAAACAAATAGGAAAAATGATGAATCACTCTTGAATTTGTGGCTTTGCTGAACACACCTGGCTTTGGTGAATGGAAGGGCAGTGATACAGACTCTTTGGTAAAATTCCATAGCATTCTCCCATACGGTTCAAGGCAGAGCAGGATAATGAAACACGTTAGTCAGATAATTATTGTGTTTTATTTAGTAAAATATGGAAAGTTTGAGTGACTAATGACATCATCCTGTATCAGGTTTTCTGCATTCTTCAGAATGAGACGAGTTTGACTGAAATGGCGGGGTTAATTGTGCGCACTCGTATACGTCTAGTTACCATTTGCCCTTGCCGCTTTCGATTGACCAATTCCTTGGCCTTATATACAGTTTGGCTTTTCCTCACAGACTGCCAGGTCCTTCAAGGCGGGGCTGACAGACAGCCATGTCAGGTTTGCTCTACAATGGTCAGTTGTGAGCTTTATGTAAGTTGGGGGAGGGTTTGTTTGGAGCTGTAAGACGGTTGCTTCTCTGTTGCTACAGCAGGCTGAATTAATTTATTACTGTGCAGATCAAGCTGTGTTTACTTTAACAGCATCTGTTCACTCTAATTAAGAGGCACTCCTTAGACTCTGTTATGACGATACAGCCGAACTTGGGCTGGGGTTAAGGAAAAACAACACGAAACCCCCCCCCCCCCAAAAAAAACACTGCACTCGAATGGAATGGGATTTTCCCTGAGCGAGGTCATTCGTTCGAGGAGGCGGTGGGTGGGTGGCAGGCGGTGGGGTGGTTGTGCTCCTCCAGGACCCTCCAAAAAGCCCTCAGTGTCTGGCGCCCTTCGGCCTCGGTCGACGCTGGGACTGGCAGGATTTCACCGCCTACAGGCAAGGGTCCGCAGCGGCCCTCGCCCCACAGCCGACGCTTACGTCTTTCTCTCGAAATTTTTCTCTCTGAGCTCCTTTCCCCTCCCTACTACAGCAGATCAAATTTTCACTCTTTAATTTCCACTTTCATTTTGGGTCCACTGTGTAAACTGCGTAACAGGGTAAAGCCTATGGCCCCTGGGTGTGGAAAGATTAGTCGCACCGACGGAGTGATGGGCACAATAAACAAAGTTTGTCTCTCTCCTAATTGCCTCTTAGTTTACCATTAGCAGGGAAATTAATAGCCTTGCCAATCAGAAAGTCAAGGTTATCATGCGGTGGCATGGGAGTTCAGGTGTTCTGGCTTGTGTGCGTTATAATGAAGCACCTGGTGAACAATGCCATCGCTCCCGCATGCTGATAGCGGTTAAGTCTGCAGACTGCCAATGAGCCTCGAGGATGCGCAGGTTTTTAATGGTGAACTGGGGACCGTGTTCAGCTCTGCAAGACGGCGCACGATAAACAAACAAATAAATACGTTAACGCATCTTTTAGCAGACGTGGCGCGCCTTTTTCGGAAACGGCGTACCCGGCACCGCATCTCGGCCACATTGCGGGCTCTGCCGAAGGAGATAAAACTTGCGACAGCTTGACTCGATGGAAAAACACGCTTCGTTTGTGCGTCTGTGACGCTGGAGGTCCGTAATGAGGTCAGACACTTATTCGGTGATCTGTGAGGGCACGCAAGGGCTGGACCCCGGCACGCTATCCTTCAGATGTGAATAACCCAGAACCTTGCTCTGGTTGGCACTTTTTTCTGTGGGTTATACCCCTATCCTCCACCAGCACCCCCCCAAAAAAAAAAATGGAATAAAAAAAATAAAATGATAATAATGTTACTATTGAGAGTGGCTTTTGTTTGAGAAGAGCAAGGTGCTAGGGAGCGTACGCATGGGAGAACAGAGGCTGTCCTTTGTGGGTTCTCTCCCAGGAAGTTATTCCAGACATGCTTTAGCTCTGATTACATTCAGAGCTGCAGATTGGCTGGTACGGGTGTGTAGCTGTGCTGCCTTACACCAGCAATTGGGCAGGTGATATAGAGGGTAAGACTGGATGCACTCTATATATGCACCCAGATCAAAACCATTAAATAAAGTCAAATCAAAGCTACGACACGCCCACCCATATGGAATTACATAACTGGTGTCGATGGCTACGGACTCCCAGCTGGGGTGGAACGACCAGTTCTGCAGCTGCCATCCTTGTGGGTTGAAGAGCGTGGGTTTCCTGTACTTGCTGGGTTTTGGTTTGTCATAAACCACTACTGAGTCTGAATAAGAATGAAAGAAAGAAAGAGAGAGAGAGAGAAGGGGGGGGGGGGGGCGTGCAGGACTTTACACTTCCTCCTCTGCTGTGGAGTAAATTGGGCAAAAGAGAAGCGGATGATGATGTTGACCTAGGAACCTGGTTTTGCGACGTGAGGGTTCACATGTTCAGTGCTTGTGCAGGACAAGAGTGAGGGTGCTTTGGCTTTTAACCCTCTAGGTTGCAAATTATGTGATTAGAATGTTCTTAACTGAACATTCCAATGCTGATGTAACAATCACTACTGGTAATTGAAAGCTATGGAGTTCTAGAATACTGACTTAGAATTTTGAAAAAAGACATTCCAAAAGGCCTCCTATTCAAAGGGTTAATTATGTTGGGCCGAATGGTATCGAGGTTTGCCACCCCAAAAAAACAGCCCCTGGATGTCCGAGTGAAAGCATGCTTGTGTGGATGCCAGGGCTGAGCTAACTTTAGCCTGCCTTTGGGGCACGTGCTTCAGGTTAGTAGGGGTGCAATAAGAAAAAAGCCTGGGCGATTGCTGCCACTGTCTCAGATCACTGGTAGGGGCTTGACCCCTCACTAGACATGTGTACACTGAGTGTCACAGGCATGGAAAAATGAGCCAATATCATGTTGGATAAAATTGCAATTTCATCCAATGATGAAACCCCCCCCCCCCACAATTTCCAGAATCTATCACTGGATGAGATTGTCATTTTTGCACACCGAAACAGCAAAGAAGTGGCACACAAAAGGCTATTAAATATTGATTATTTCAGAGTATTAGGCCTATACCATGCATTACAGTAGCCAACATAGCAAATTGAAAAGCAACTTGATGGGACTGGATGTTGCAGCCAGCAGGACATGTAGCTATCGTTTTCCGCCTCTTGAAGTTACAGCAAAGATGTTTATTTGCATTTTCACAAAGTGCATTAATAGAGCCTTGGAAGGAGAAGAAAAGAAAATCCTGTCACTACGGCACCTAGACTTGGCTACAGAGACTACTGACGTCGACAAATAGACCAAATTTCTTCATCAAGGCCGCAGAAAACATGAAACTCGTCAGTCAGTCAGGCGCTAAGCTTGGAAGCAGGGCCCCAATCTGCGACTTCTCTCCGCTTCTGTTCCTCTCCCTTCTCCCAAGGTGATCAAACCCTGAAACAGCTTGCCGCTTGATTTAGCTCAAATCGGCAGACCAAAGAGGAACAGCCGCTCAAACCTGACAGATGCAGCTCTTTGGGGCCAGCTCCCCCACTATTCCCTGCACCCCCCTCCCCCCAAATCCAGATATCACATCTGTCCTCGATAACTTTACCCCTCCACGGACCTTCTTTTTGACAAAATAAACTCCTAATAGTTTATTCGTGCCAGAATCTCTGGAATGATGGTGCCAGATTCTTCACAAGAGAGATCTTCAGGCCAGTGAAGTATGTATTCCAGCCTGACAAGGTGAAGCCAAAGTCTCATCTGGGACATGTGGTCCTCAAGGGAAAAAATGTTCTGCGAGTCCTTTTCATTGGAAAAGAAAGCAAGACCCAGAGAGAACTGTTGCGTAGAGGTTTTAATGTGTGATTTACCATCTTAAAGAACCACCGCCTTTGTTGCGGAATATAAACCAGAGGCAAGCAGGATGGAGATGCGGAGAAATGATGCTGCGTGGGGTTTTTTTTCTGCTCAGGGGGAGTTCAGCCGCAGTGGAAGCCTGCCACTTGATAGATGCTGCAACCATTACGTTGCCCCGCCCCCCAAATGCTCAATTAACAGCTTTCGCTCCACGTCGTTAGAAGTGTGTGTGCTGACGGTGGTTTTCTGTTCCGGCACTCCGGTGAAACTTCCCTCAAGGAGGTTGGGGAAGTGCAATCAGACTGGCATGGTGCAGAGGCCCGATAAAGAGACGGGCTTATAAATTGTGAAAGCGAGAGGTGGAGTAAAGAGGATTAGCTTCCCCAGTGCGAAGGGCCCCATCATCAGATACCGTCGGCTGCCTAATTAAAAATCTCATTAAATCAGAGGTAGCTGTTTCAATAAAAAAATAACATTTCCTCCTCATGAAAAAGGCCTTCCGACATACGCGAGACAGAATGGGGTGGGGGGGGGGTCAACTTTACCCTGGAAGGTGTATCAGATCTTGTTTTATTTTTTTTACTTGTAACTTTTCCACATGAGCTGTTCCAGTGGGTTTTTCTTCACAGCACATTCCTCGGAGAATCGGCTGCCTGTTGCTAAGCAATTAGCTGGTGTCGCACGCTCCTCACTTCTGTGCTGCGTTTTCCTGTCAGTCACTGAGGATGGTGATCTGTGATTGGCCCGTCCCTGCAGGTAACGCGTACCAGGCATGTGCACTGGCAGAGACTTTCCAATAGGCTTGGGCCTTTTATTGAATAATTTTTTTTGTGGGGGGGATGTATGAAAAGTGTTGTCATTTCTACATGGTGAAACCAAAAATGTATAAAAATACCCTTTAAAACTCTTTCTCAAGCACCACCTTTATTGAACACAAGCCCAAAAATAAAATGGTTACTCTTATAGAACCCCTTTGACATAATCCTGGTCTCTTCTGCAAGCTAACCCTTTGGAGTTTTTTTTTCCAAGGGTTAGAATTACTGTCATATTGAAACGACATAACAGAAGCTGTTATTGTGTGATAACACTGGACTGTGTAATCTTTCTTGTCTAAAAGATTAAGCATACCGACTTTACCACTATTTGTGTCGTCTGTGGATTTCCAGAACACATAGAATGTACAGTCATCATTTGGATCAAGCCGGTTTTGTGTCATGTTACAAAATAAGGAACCTTTGTCACTATAACATTGGGATCATAAAATGGTCTCATAGAGATAGAATCATGAGTTTTAAAACTGTAAAACACTATGTTTGTGACCAAAAGAATTTCACACAGAATTGAATTCAAACGCGATGAATGCAGATCAACTAACCACTTCCGGCTTGAATATGGGCTGGTGCTTGTTAAGGGGTTAATAAAGACTGAGAATCTGCGCTTTAACAACATGGGAATTGTTTGAGTACAAATCTAAAATTGTGGAGTACATAGCCAAATTAAACATTTTTTATTTCTCCCAAACATTATAGAGGGCACAGTATAAAACTACTATATAATATAACAAAGCAACTATCAGTTCTGAGTAGGACTGAAGGGCTTCTCTTTAATAAAGAACCTGGAACAGGGAATGCTATGGTGTAGAAAGCTGATTAACGAGGTCAGCCGCATTGCATGTGTCATTTCTTACTTTTACCAGTACGTGCCAGTTGGCAGATATTTTAGAGGGCCTCTAGCATGCGACTCATCAAATTTAGATATTTCCTGCTTTAGGCCTAATTTTAACTGGCTGTCAGACAGGTAGCACGTTCCACTGCTCCAGCATTTCAGTAAAGCAAGGTGCAGTCATTGCTCTCACACTGAAGTTGAACTTTGATGTAGCCATTGTAGACTTTACTGATGGCACACACACACACACACACACACACACACACACACACACACACACACACACACACACACACACACACACACACACACACACACACACACACACACACACGCATACCCACACACACACAAGCACACACCTTTTTTATTATCTCTAAACCTCTTGAACACACACATAAACCCAGTGTCTTGGCTCTGGAGTACAGGCAGTATTGAAAATAAGCTAAGCAATTCAGGCTTACTGTGGTGAATTACAGACTTGTTGAGAGTAAATTTTTTCACTTGTTTTGCACAGTTTTCTTGTGCAAAGCTTTCCTGAATTCATTCATAGTTCATAGTGTAGTGGACTACAGTGTTTATGTGAGAAAATGGAAACCATGGCAGTTTCCTCATACAGCGTAGTTCATGGATGTATCATTTTCAGCTATTTGAAACTTTCCCTATCAGAGCAGAGCACTCTTGTTGTTTATTTGTTTGTTTCTCTTCATAGTGCTCTCACATTCTCTCGCTTTCTCTCCCTGTCTCTCTCTCTCCCTCCCTCTCACTCCCTCCCTCTCTCTCTCTCTCTCCTCCCTCTCTCTCTCTCTCTCTCTCTAACACACACACACACACACACAGTCTCCCCCTCTGTCTCTCTCTCCCTCCCTTCTTGAGTTAGAGGCAGTTGTTTGTGTCCCTGAGGTGTGGGGCAAACATGCGGTTCTAATTTAGCGGCCGGGCAGGCAGCCAATTGGGAAACTCTTTGGGTTGAGGTGCCTCCTGCCACCCTCGCCTCTCCAGACCCCCCCCCCCCCCCCCCCTTTTCCGCCTATCTCCCTAGTTTTTCTCTCTCTCTCTCTCCCTCCCTCCCACACTCCCTCCCTCCCTCCCACACTCCCTCTCTCCGGGTCTGTCTTACTTAGGATTCTCTCTGTAGAATCTACAGGATTCTCTCTGTAGAAGCGTCACCATGTCCCCAGTATGATCTCTCCCCTGCTTGCCTGCGCATGGCTGTACAGACTCTGAGTGTGAAACCGCCCCATTGTGTAAGCTGGACACTTACGTGGCCTTACAAGGTTACGTCGACATACATGGAATCGCCTCACGCAGCTCTGGGTATTTACAATGCTGCATGTTGCCATAATGAGTAGAGGCTGTCCAATTTGCCTGCTTTCTTGTAAGGCCAAGGAAACGCAAATAAGTGTGTAACGAGCTCCTCGTTACCGTAGTGCTTTTCTGCCGCTCCTTTTTATAGCAGCAAAGAGGGATATCCTGCTGCCCCCGAGTGAGCTTGTCACGAAAAATGAAACGCGTCTTATTTAGGTTGTGGAAAATTGGGTGTGGTGTTCAGACATTGTTTCAGAGCACAATGCAGCCACAATTCCACATGAGTGTCATTAGCTGGAGGCCTCATAGTCACCAACAAGGAATTTTTTTTTCAGAGAATTTCTTCAGTTTTTTTGGTTTTGTTTTTCCTCCTAAACGTAATAATCGGTGTATACGTTTCTGACCGGGACTGTGCCGCTTTGCGTCAGAGACACTGTTTGTGTCCCCTCCCTGCGAGCGATAATTGAGTTCAATTTTAGCTGAGCTCAAGCTGCGCTTGTTTTGCTTGCCTCTGCACAATGGAGCCGCTGTCATGGAACTCGTTCAGATTCCTTGGCCGCTAAGTTCATTAGATCCCGGCAGAATGTTTTCCACAATTCGTTTAATTTCAGAGGTCAGGGCTCCTTCCCCCTGACCGAGCTCACCCCTGCCCCCTTGCGCGAGCACACATGCCAATCCCTTGACTCCCCTCGCTGTAAACGCGAGAGTTGAATTTCGCAGCGAGCGGCTGGAGACGGAAACGCATGTGAACAGGGTCAGTAAAGAGAGAGGAGATAGAATGGGCCTTTGTCACAGCTTTCCAAGTTCCCTTTTCCCCTTCCCCCCTCTAAGCGTGTCACGCCAGCTGTTTGTTTTTTCGAAAGTGACATAAGCGGCCCAACAGACTAAGCCACAGGCCCGTCGCCGGGACAGAATCGCAGCCTGCGGCCACATTCCCCTCTGTATTACCTCATTTAAGAGGCTGCTGGACATGCCAGCTGGGCTGAACTTGTTTTGTTCCACATCTGCAACCATCTTGTGACTGTCCAGAAAAACATGAGAAACAGCCACCTGAGTGTGACTCTATTTTTCCCCTGGAGAACTTCCCCTGCTCTCAAACAGGGATTCGGCTCATCCTCTTGTCTTTTTGGACGACAGTGGCTGGGGATGCACAAAAACATCTGTGCCTATTTCTTTACTTCTGCTTTTTTTAAGGTAGGTAAGTAGCCTGTTGTCATTCAGATTTTCTCATGGTTCCTCTTAATCATATTATTTTATGACTTTCTGTGTTTATTTTTGAACATCCATAACCATTGCTTTTTTTTTTTTAGGTCATTTTGAAATTTTGTAGATGTGATGGCACATATTCAAATTTTTTAGGTGATTGAACTGCAAAGTATGCTGTCAGGATCTCAGTGATCTTTGACCCTAACAGGCAGACATTCTGCCCTGAAGACTGCAGTCATGTGATCAGGGTGTGGAGGATCCAAGGTGCCATCAGAGGTGCAGCCTGTTAGTCTCATGTCAGCTCACACGGGGGCTTCTGTTCCCAATGCTGAGCCCCTCCTTTTCAGAACCAGGGGTGCATAAAGTGGACAATTTAACGTTTGAATGTTCTGTGGCTTCAAAATTGCCGCCAATCGCAGCTCCCACTGGGCACCGGCCATGCTCAGATCTGGCAGGACCGGGGATCGAACCCCCGATCCTCGGGGCGCAACCACAAAGACAAAGTCTGTGCCTTAGCCTGCTGCACCACTGCGGCGCCCAGCCCTGTGTTGTTAATCAAAATGCTGTGTGAAAGTCCCTCTCTAAGAGGTGTGACTACTTGCATGAATGATATTCGCTTATTTTATGCAGGGTTCTTAATCGTTCTAGCTGAATGTCAGTGAGAGAGAGAAGCCTATATGACTTGTCTTTAATTTTTTGCACACAAATGTAGAGTCACATAAATGATACACATAATTGATAAGTTATACGTCCAATTATCTTAATAATAAATATTCAGTCTTACCCGTCATATGGATGTGCTGTGCGTCTACGGGGAAGGTGCCCTGACTCTTCTGGAATCAAAACTAGATTCTCAGTTCACCTTTCACCCCCACCCACCCCCACTCTTTGTGAATCAGACGTATATGACAGTCTCAGAGGTCTGCCGTCTTATAGCCCTGAGCTGTAATTGCCGTGGTGCACTGCGGATGGGTTACGGCACTGATGAGGTCTGAGCTTATGAAGAGCATTGCTTGGAGCAGGCTTGGCCAGAGTGGATTTATATAGGGAGCGGAAAGTGTGGTATTCTTTTGAAAAACAATCTTTTAATGTTAAGCTGATGTCGGCTTCGCTATGTTTACGGTGGCTGCGGTGCAGTCGTAACTGTTAACCTCGTTATTTTATTTAAACCTGTATAAGATGGATGAAAGTAAGAATGTGTGTGGCCAGTCGCATGCTTTTTTCCCCCCGGAGTGTTCCTTTTTTAAGTGAATATATTAGGCATTCATATATAAATATATTAGGCATTCATCAAATGATTCATCAAATTATCTTATCCAAAGCAATTTACACAGATGACTTTTTTGGTTATATATTTCTTGCATTACCGGACCATTGTACGACACTGTGAAACTGTTGCCCTGATGCAAACTTTGGCTGTAATACAGACTGTTAAATGACATCAATATAAAAGCCTATGTTAAATGACATTATTATGAATGTACTGCAGTTCCAATGCAAATGATAATGGACTGTGGAGTGTCTGGTGAAATGCTATATAGCCTATTTAGAAAATATGAACTATAATACCTGAGCCGATTAATCATCCGTCGTCATCCCTTCAAAGAAATTCTAAATGAATAATAATGTCATTTAACATAGGCTAGGTGATGCAGCAATTAACATTTCCAAATGTGCAGAAAAGTTGTTAATACCTGTTTAAAGTAGTGTACATTGCGCTCTAAAAAGTATATTGTTGTTAGTTCATAATCTGCTCAATGAATGTGAAAACTCAAAATTGAATTTCCAGGCTGCAGATTCTCTTTGGAATATAGATCTAATTAATTTCAAGGTCTCTGGAACAAATAATTAAATTGGTGAAAATGAAAGCCAGAGACATAATTTAGCTGGCCGTTCCAAGCCACAGCAGGCAGATGGCCTTCACAAACAGCAAATTCTAGTTAGTTCTAGCGCTAGTTCTTTCCTTTGTTGCAGAGAACAATTCTCGGTGACCTTGACAGATTGGGCGGGGCATCCCGGTGATATCTCTCTTCTTCGGAAGGACTGGTGAGACTGTGAAGTTTTATTATTGAGTAGCCACCCTGTAGTACCCACAATCAAACATCTGATTTTTTCCCTTTGAATTCATTGGCTATTATGGCTAATCTACCATTTAAAAGCATAAGCATGCAAGGTGCAGTCTTAAAATTTTTAAAAACCTGTCTGAAAAGCATGCTGGGACGGGACGGCATGCATGTGCATAAAAGGCTGTAATGCCAGTCTGCATTAAAGGGATAGTTTGGAATTTTGGACATAATGTCTCAATTACGACTTACCCATGATGGCCACGTTCGCTCTGCCGCCATACTTCCACAGAGAATATAGGTCAGCACAAAGTAAAGGATTCAACGATAGTTTGACTTCAAAAATGATGGTATAAACACTCAAAATAACCCTGATAGACTCGTCATATTTTATTTGCTTTGGGTGCACTGTGCAGTGTTTACGTGCGTTTGGTAGTGGATGCTACCGGTTACTAGAATACTTGCGCTAGTATTAGCAACGTGTGTATGTCCAAAAGAAGGTACAGCATGGAATTAGCTGAAAATGGTTTCCATGAATCAGCTACATCATGGGTTAGTCGTAATTTAGACATTATGCCCAAAATTCCGAACTATCCCTTTAAGAAAGCTGCTAAATGTTACAAGTGCTGCATACTGATAGGCTGAGGGTGCCCTACTGGTCTCTAACTTGTGGTTGACTGAGATAAGAATATCAGTGTGAGTGCGAGTTTGTGTGGTGGAGGGACACCCATTCCAGCATTCTGTCTGTGATCTTTCACACCTTTTCAAGTGTCTATTTGATGCAGCTCTATTTGATGTTGGGGCAGAAGTGTAGCATAGTGGTTAGGGAACTGGGCTCGTAGACCTCAGGTTCTGGGGTGGAATACCAGCTGGCGCACTGCCCTTGTACCTTTAAGTGAGGTACTTAACCTGAAATGCTTCAGTAAAATATACAGCTGTATAAATCATCCATCCTTTCTATGCAAAAGAATGAAAGCTGTGTAAGTTAATCTGGATAAGAGCGTCTGCTAAATGTAATGTAATTTCCCCATTAGATATTTTTCACTGTGTCCAGCATAGCTGGAAACGACGCACGCACAGGCACAAACGCACACACACACACACACACACACAAACAGAAAACAAAAATCCATCTTGACTGCAGTCTGCAAATGAGAAGCGCAAGCTGGTTACTGGGGCCTAACAAGCTCACAGAAAGGAAAAAGGGCTGGGGCGTAATTTCGGTGACATGTTGCTGGAAAGGCCTCTCTGCTCTGTGCTCTCTAATAATAACGGCTGTTAAATTCAAATTTCCCCCGCGGGAATTTGGATTTTTTCCGGGGATTCAAATTTTGACGGTGGGACGTAGATCCCTGGCTGTCGGCGCGGCTACGCTGGCTTTCGTTTGGTTGCAGGGTAGCCTCCCTGGGTGGGGAGGTTGCAAGCTGCCGTTGAGGGTGTGGGACGGTGAACCACTGAGATGTGTGGTACACAACCATGACAAGCGCTGATTAGACAAATGAAATCGTTGGGGGGGGGGGGGTACTGGGCGCGGTGATGCGTACCCACTGCAGTGGATCCCACTGTGTGCCTCGCAGCTCTTTGTACGTTACAGGGGCTCTGCAGGGCTGGGCTGGGCTCTCCAGTACCACAGAACCCGCCATTTCCCCTGGCCTGGAGGAGGAGATAAACTGCTGGGGTGTCACAAATTGAACTGGAGTGAAACATTTCGCTGTTGAACGAGCCGCCGTGCTGCGTTATCGGCCGTTCTGTCCTAATTCCTGGTGACATCAGGAAATAATGGCAGCGCGGTGCACTCCAGTTCCAGGTTACAGCGTCTACAGTAGCTCCAATTAAAGACTCTGTTCCAAGCCCGGTCGTTACACGCGCACCTCACTTTGACAGGGATTGCTCATTGTTTGTACTAGGAACTTAATTTTCATGCATGCCTAGTTGGAGCTGATGGCTCATTTCACTTGTTTAGTGACTAAACCACAAATTAAAAAGGTTTATCTCCCCAGCAATAGCTGAGTCGGTTCACTGTGCCTTGATATCTCTCGCAATCACGCTCATGACTCCTTTTGGCTTAACAAGCAGAATTGATCTCCATTGTCCAGGGTGCAGTGTTTCCAACGCACTTTGCTGCCAGCTAGCTATGTTTTAGAAAGCACTTGTGTATGATTGCAATTAAGAGATATCCTGCAAGCTTGTTCCCCCTTAATAACCCTTGTCCAGAGCCCATCATGCAATCATTAGGAGCTCGGGAGTCTAGCGCAATTATGAAAGATCCCGCATACGCATCGCCACTTCTGCTGGACCTCCACGGGGTTCCACACATTTCCCGGTGAAGTGCTTCCTTAAGTTATTTACGCAAGGCAGAGGAGAGGCGCACCAAAGCAGGCAGAGTTGGCCGACACGCCCGCCCTGTTTTCTGCTATTTGGAATAGGCAAGCAGATCTCCTCTATGGGAGTTCCAAGATTTCTACAACCGCTTCCGAAACTCAGGGGAAAAGCAAAATTAAATCTGAGATTTGAATCTGGCCAATATTTCAGAGCTCCAAGCAAGCTAGTGCTAATGTGTGGAGTTTCCGAGTGAGCTCATGTCATAGCCTGCTATGGGATGTAATGCAATGGGGACAAAATGGCTGTCCTGTTTTCAGATTCAGTTTCGCCACAGCCCCAGAAAACACACTTTCTTGTTTCAGTAGCCCCCACAGATGTGTACTGAGTGCAGGTCAAAGCTCCCAGTTGATTTTTTAGGCCACGGGGGAGGGGTTGTCATTTACTCCCTCAGCCCCCCCCAGTTCTGTTCATTTACCCCCTCCCCCCCTGTCCTTCCCATAATTCCAGAGGGGGCGGGGGTGGGTCTGGGGAACGGGGGCTAATCAAACGCTGCAACGCTCGGCTGCCCTGCTGAGATAACCGGACCGGTCCTGTCTGGGCGAAGGGAGGAGGGCTCTGCACAGGAGTTAGCATTAGCCTCGCAGCTAAAGGACATGCTGCCTTTCTCTGATGGGCGAGAGGCACTTTGGAAATGAGAGACGCTGGCTAGCCAGCCAGACAGACGGCTTTTCCATTTCTCTGACAGCAGACAAGGTTAGATTATCTCTTAACTCTGTCATTTCTAAATTATAGTATGGTGTCGGATAAGGACATCTCACCCGAGCTCCTACCTTTTTCAGGTTCATTTTGATTGGTCACCAGTGTGCACAGATTTAAAAAATGTTTTGGCTTATTAAAAAATAATAATAATAATAATTTGCTAATGTGTTTCATGAAGAATAATAACATGGTTTGTAGCACTTTAAAACAACCTAGTTTGGTTCTGGAAAGCTGTTTGGTTGTAGTCTATAAGAAAACTCAAACTAGACACTTTCCCTGGGGTCTTTTTCAAATGTAAAAAGAATAGGCCTATTTTAAATGCATTGCAGATTCCAATTAGATATACTTATTGAATAATAAGTGTAGCTGACTTTTTTTGTGAATGGCCTTAGGTGTACTATAATCAGTGTGTATGCCTCAGAGTCTTTTGAGCTGGTTGGATACACTGCTGTGTAAACAAGGTGCATTGTGGGTATGCTATCTCACCCAGGGTCCTCCCTTTCTGGCTTAATTAAAGCTGTCCCCTCGCTTTGAGGGCCGAGGCTCATAATTAATGGCATTTGTGTAATTGAGACAGCCTACTTCCTCCTAAAGTGCACAGATGCTTTTGCACTTCAAAGCCGCCATCGACCTTCAAAGGTTCCGGGCACGGCATGCAGGTGAGGATGGGGGAGCCCACAGCAGCGCTGCCGATCATGGAGAGGGAGGGGGGTTCAACTGCTAACAGAACACTCCAGGGGGGCACTAATGCCATTTGAAGATTCCTCGCTCGGGAGGGACGATCGTCCATGCTGGTCTCGCAGAAAGGCATAAGAAAGTCGAACATCCCATATCCCATATCACGCTGGAGGCACGTTGGTCCCCCCCTGCACAACCCCCCCCCCCCACCCCCCCCCCTCAACACAATCCCACACCCCGCAACAGACCTCAGTACAAGAGAATTCCATAGGATCAGTGTGCTGGTTTGTAGTATAATATGCCTGTTCTATTCAGTGTGCTGGTTTGTAGTATAATATGGCTGTTCTATTCAGTGTGCTGGTTTGTAGTATAATATGGCTGTTCTATTCAGTGTGCTGGTTTGTAGTATAATATGGCTGTTCTATTCAGTGTGCTGGTTTGTAGTATAATATGGCTGTTCTATTCAGTGTGCTGGTTTGTAGTGCAATATGCCTGTTCTATTCAGTGTGCTGGTTTGTAGTGCAATATGCCTGTTCTATTCAGTGTGCTGGTTTGTAGTATAATATGGCTGTTCTATTCAGTGTGCTGGTTTGTAGTATAATATGGCTGTTCTATTCAGTGTGCTGGTTTGTAGTATAATATGGCTGTTCTATTCAGGTGCAATATGCCTGTTCTATTCAGTGTGCTGGTTTGTAGTATAATATGCCTGTTCTATTCAGTGTGCTGGTTTGTAGTATAATATGCCTGTTCTATTCAGTGTGCTGGTTTGTAGTATAATATGGCTGTTCTATTCAGTGTGCTGGTTTGTAGTATAATATGGCTGTTCTATTCAGTGTGCTGGTTTGTAGTATAATATGCCTGTTCTATTCAGTGTGCTGGTTTGTAGTATAATATGCCTGTTCTATTCAGTGTACTGGTTTGTAGTATAATATGCCTGTTCTATTCAGTGTGCTGGTTTGTAGTATAATATGGCTGTTCTATTCAGTGTGCTGGTTTGTAGTATAATATGGCTGTTCTATTCAGTGTGCTGGTTTGTAGTATAATATGGCTGTTCTATTCAGTGTGCTGGTTTGTAGTATAATATGCCTGTTCTATTCAGTGTGCTGGTTTGTAGTACAATATGCCTGTTCTATTCAGTGTGCTGGTTTGTAGTATAATATGGCTGTTCTATTCAGTGTGCTGGTTTGTAGTATAATATGGCTGTTCTATTCAGTGTGCTGGTTTGTAGTATAATATGCCTGTTCTATTCAGTGTGCTGGTTTGTAGTATAATATGGCTGTTCTATTCAGTGTGCTGGTTTGTAGTATAATATGGCTGTTCTATTCAGTGTGCTGGTTTGTAGTATAATAACGCTGTTGTATTCAGTGACCGGTTCAGCTCTCAGTCTCTTGGCTGGTTTCTTGCATGCTCTTTTTGAGGGCTCCGTAGGCCCGCTCCGCTCGGCAGCATTTAATTTAGCGGCTGTGCCGCATTGGCGGTTGGCTCTGGCCCTGAATGTCAGCGGTAACGTCGGTTGGTGGGGGTAAATGAAAGGGGAGTTCATCTGCCCACTGCAGTTGATTTTTCAGTATGGAGCTTGTAAAGTCCTGCTAGTGACGAGGCAAAATTCAATAACGGCAACAAGGTTTGATCAATGTGGACACATTCCTCTTATCATGATGGACACAGGTCTGCATTTCTATCCTGTGGGAGGGGTGGGGGGGGGGGGGGGGCAGCACCCTGTCTGTCGTCTTGGCTGAACAGCCACAGAGAGAGATTATATATTTTATATTATTATATATATATTATATATTTTCTCTCTAATTTCTGGTCAAATTGAAATTGTAAACCATCCTGACTAGTCTTGCAAAGCGCAAACCCATGGTTTTTGGTTAGCGTTGTGTTTTGGATCTTCCCTTCCTATGGTTTTCACGGCTTGCTTTCTGAGAGAACCATTTTGTATCATGAAAGTGATATTTGTCTGAGTTGACATTTAGGAAGATTACAGAGCTTAACGTACTGTGGTAGCCCAGGGTGAAGACTGTCTTTGATCTTCCAACAGCTTTCTCCCCATTAGTAAAGGGGACACAACAATAATCACTAAAACCCAGTTCCCACCTCCCTTCCTTTCTAGCTTGTTTGTCAGTAAAGTTGTGAAGTAAACCAAAAGTTCCAGTATAAATCTGTTCCCCCCCAATGTTCTTTCATGTAGGAATACTTGTCAACACCTTGGAACAGTTTTATAAATATATTTTCTTCTTTGTCTTTTTGAATTTGAGCATTTTTTTAAACTGATGTAGAAGACAAGGTGAGAATGTTCAAAAGTAAACTTTTCAACTTCTGGTGTCGTCAGCCAGGTGTCTGGTGTGTGTGTGTGCGTGCGTGCGTGTGTGTTTCTGTGTTTGTGCATGTGTCTGTGAATGTGTGAGCGTGTGTGTGTGTGCACGCGCATGTTTGTGCACGTGTTTGTGTGTGCGTGTGTGTGTGTTGTTTATGTGTGCATATGCCTGTGCGTGTGTGTGTGTGCGCCTGAGTGTGTGTGTGTGTGTGTGTGTGTGTGTGTATGTGTGAGATGGTCAGGTGAGGGGCTGTCGCCATGTTGTAATTTTTACCTGGATTCTGGTTATAGCCTAATCTTTTTTCTCTTGTTCTCTACAGTATCTCCATCTTTTTTATATTTTCTCTCTATCTACCCCCGTCTCTCTCCCTCTCTGTCATTCTTTCCTTCCTCTCCCTTTCCTTTTCTTGTTATCTTTGTCGTTTGTGTCCTCCTTCTCCTTCAGTTAAACTCCTTCTCTCTCTCCTCTCTCTCCCTCCCTCCCTCCCTCCCTTCCCTCTCTCTGTCTCTCTCGCTCCCTCCCTATCTCCCTCTCCCTCTCTCCCTCTCTCTCTCTCTCTCTCTCTCTCTCTCTCTCTCTCTCTCTCTCTCTCTCTCTCTCTCTTTGCCTCTCCTCCTTGACAGTGCCCTCTCATTTAGCTTCTGACAGCATGGAATAATTTCTAAATGGAGCCGGAGCCCACACTCCCCTGGGGAGTGGCTCCATTCGACTGGGCGCACACACACACACGTGCACACGCGCAGGCACACACACACACACACACACACACAGGCACACACACATGCACACGTGCAGGCACACACACACACACACACACACACACACGCGCGCAGGCACACACACACACACACACACACACACACACACGCGCAAGGCACACACACACACACACACACACACACGCACGCAGGCACACACACACACCACACACACACAGGCACACAGGCACACACCACACACACTCTCCACCTGGGGCTGCGGCCCCTACAGCAGGGCAGTAGAACCAGGAAGCAGAAAGGGAGGGAGTTTGGGAGGGAAGGATAGCCCCGGCTTCCACCTCCTCCATCACTGCACTAGTGGAAGCCCAGAAGGGCTGGCCGTTAGTGACGCCCTGTCCGGGTAGACTCGACTGACCGGAATAAGGGATAGCACACAAAAATGGAATGCCAGGAATGAGGCTTACACTGGGCGCTCCTCTGCGCCATTTGTGTGTGCGTGCTGTGTGTGTGTGTGTGTGGGTGTGTGGTGTGTGTGTGTAGGCGCTCACTAGCTATAGAAACATTCGCACACTCCTAGACCTGTCCAGCTGCATTCCAGGGCAGCCCACTGGTTGCCTGGACACCCAACCACACAAGGGCCTGTTCTGATTGTGCCTGTTGCAAAATATTTTCTTTTCCAAAACAAGCAAACGTCATCTACGCACATTGATCAGCGGCATCCCGTGACTGAAGTCTTTTTTTCCACTGCACTCACTGGTTTAGTCACGGTTCTTTCAAATTCTCTAGTTACTGTGACAGTAGCATATTTAGATCAGATGCATTATAGATCGTATTGAATTAATGTGTCCTATACATTCTGGAACAGAGAATGTTGTCTGAAAGTAAATCACAAACTGGTATTGCTTCATTTTGGGAAAATGAAATGGTCCATGACCACAGTGATTAAAAAAGATGCGCAGGACCCAATCTGCACGGAGACATTTTTAATAGACAGATTCATCTCAAAGACAAAATAATTATCTGCCAAACTTTTAGGAAAATGAGACCATATGCGAATGGACATGTGAGTGTTCTATACACACACACACACACACACACCTACAGAAATACCCGTACACACACACGCACCCGCACGCACGCACGCACGCATGCACGCACACACACACACACACACACACACACACAGGATATGAGGGATGCCAGAGAGGGAGTTGTGAATTTTCAGTTGTGAGTTGGACTATAATTAACTTAGTCATTAATGAAGGGATACCCTCATACAAACCCCAAGCCTCCCCCACCACTCTTCTGCAGGTATTATTAATGGTCCTATATCTCAGTGCTGGATATTGGGAGGTGGGAAACCTAAAGGCCCAGATGGAATATCTGCCTCTGAAATGGAGACCCCACCCCCCACTCCTCCTCCCCCCACCCTCAAGGAAACACCAGGTCACTGCTGGGTCTGTTTTGAAAAGCAACAGCAGCCCTTCTCTTTCCGCTTAAAGACAGAGACATCCCTCCACACTGTTACGGCCCCTCGTGTCATCGTACATTGCATGTGTTCCCTTGTCTCTCAAACACGTGAAATGTTTATGGGACGGGGAGAGGAATGGATTCGCTGGGGCGTGTCATTGGCTGCTGGGATCGGGGGCGGTTAATTTAGCGCACTGCTTGTTTCGTTGCCGCTTGTCTCGCGAGCTCCGCCCCGACCAGTTTCCTGGCCGCAAGCTCTGTGGCAAGTGAACATCAAAGGCTTTCTCCAGCTCTTCGGGTGTGGCCACTCGCAGCTGACATGAGATGATGCTTCTGAACCCGTTAAGGTGTAAGATCTCAAATACACTGCCTGGCCAAAAAAAAAAGTCGCACACTCTAATATTTTGTTGGACCGCCTTTAGCTTTGATTACAGTGCGCATTCGGCGTGGCATTGTTTCGGCAACCTTATGCAATGTCACATTTATTTCCATCCAGAGTTGCATACATTTTTGGCCGAGATCTTGTATTGATGACGGGAGGAGTCTAACCACTTTGTAAAGTCTTCTCCAGCACTTCCCAAAGATGAAAGCCTCCAGAGGCTTGTACAGTGGGCACTATGCGTGACGGGTGCAACGGCGACTTTTTTTTTGGCCAGGCAGTGTATGTGATTAGAGTGTTCTTAACTGAACATTCTAATGCTGATTGTAGAAAACTGACCTACTCTTGAAAGAGTTAAGGGTGTGAAAGCCATCGTTTAGTTGAGTACTTTCAAAAGAGCCCCCCAAACGTTTTCCATGCACCAATCCTTTGCCCTTCCCGCATATTTTTCTGTGGGTCAAAATGGCACCAAATAATCATGTTTGCATTGAATTTTTTAAATCTTCTAGTTGGCTGTGATCAATGGAAATATCAGCCCCGTTGTTTGGTAATCTGAAGGGGAATAAAAAAATACTGCTAAATATATGTGACATCATTACAAAATGGTTATTTACATACTGTATTAGAAATACCTGGATGTTCATTTGCAATGCATTAGACCAGTGTGTAAAAGCAGTGGTAGCGTGGTGGCTGGCTAGCCAGCCGTGTTTTGAACTGTACTCATAGACTACTTAAGCTTACTAGCAAGTTGGTTTATCATCAGCAAGCTTACGAGCAAGAATCCACCAGCTTTGAATTGCTGCGTACATGAGATGTAGTAGTATAATATGACTGTTCATGAGAGTGTCCATTGGATTCTTAGAAAAGCCCATTCCTGAAAATGGGCGGAGCCTTGTTGGATTGAGAAGTCTGGGTAATACTGTGCATGATGAGCCTGACGAAGGAGGCTGTTCACATGTACACTGTTGTGAAATATTGATGTTGTCACTGTAATGTTAATACATGATACATCCAGGACCGCCACAGGACCCACGTGTCAGGAGACCCTAGGTTGCAACCAGGCCCTCCAAACCTGCAGCTGAAGCAGGTCAAAGATAAACACTCATTGAATACCCAGTCACATTCATTAAAAATCAAAGCCATGCACTTTTTAATGGTGGACCTGTTTCACGCCTGCGGATTCTGAGGAGCCTATGAATATTGGGAATACAATGAGAATAACCGATCGGTGCTTTGTCATATCGTTGGGAAATGGCTCAAAGGAATGGGCTGTTGTCAGCTTGCAGTCTCCTAGGTTGCCTCTCCTGTACAAGAGTGCATTCACAATTCAGCTTAAGCACCAGTTATTGAGGAAATAATGTTGCACGCAACATTGAATGAGCAACAGTAGTATTTCGGGTTGAGGGCTGGCAATGGCGACAGATGTGGCCGACTTCAGGACAGCAGTTCTTTTCCTACACTGGGTACGTTTACATGCACACTTACTCCAATTATGGCAATACTCTGATTATTGGTCTGATTGAAATGGTAATGTAACGCCTTTATCTGATTGTCTTTATCGGCGTAAGGTCATAATCTGTATTCAAAAAACCGATTAAGATGCCTGGATCTTTGACAAAACCTTTGTTTTTTTTGGTGCATGTAAACGTCTTACTCCAATTTCTTTTGGCTTTTTGAAACGGTGCATGACAGGCAGAAGTGGAGTGAGGGACGGTGGAAGGTCAAAAATGTTACACAGTGACACGTCTAAATTTGCCCAGCCCGGTGTTCCTTCTGGATCTCACTTCCTGAATTAATATTTTTTAATTATATTAATAATTTATTTAATTATATTATTCAATTAACGCATTTCACCGGTGAAAATATATTGTTGAGTGTTATGAGCTTTTATTTGGACTAGCTAGCTGGCTAGCACATTAAATAACTGATATTGGCAGATTGGTAACAAGTACTTGGCAATAATAATAATAACAATAATAATAATCATTTTTGACAGGCGGAACATTTTACATCAAGAAGCAGTTAGTAGCTACCGTGAGCCAATTATGGAGGAGAATCATGTAAAATGCGGCTATAGGAGTCTTATATCCATGTGTACACGTTAAGTTAAATACTGGCATAAACCAATAACTCCCAATAATGGGGTATTGCTGTGCATGTAAACATACCCACTGATGCACCAATCACCTATTTTGACTGAATCCTTCAGTGTATTATTATTTTCGTGTTAGTCTTTGTCTTTTTGTCTTTGCGCTTTTCAATCAAAACCAGGCCCTTTGTCTTGTCGCACGTGGGCTCAGATAAAAGGACACAGATGCATGGGTAATACCCCCCCAGCTCCGTTTCCACATTGAAGTCAAGCTGCGAGTTTTTTTCCCCACTCTGCCATTCATTTCATTTCATTTGTGGGGAGGTAAAAATAACCTTGGAAGATTTAAATTAATATTGTTTCCAGCAGGACTGCCAGCCTTTCTCATTTAGATTGTTTAATGTAGCCCAAAAAAAATGCACTTTTCCTACTTTTTTGTCCTTTCAGCCTCAATGAACATATTTTTCTTCCTCCTCATCAAAGAGGGATTGAGGAGCGTGAGTCTTCTTAACACAGGCAGCAGAGGAGTGTGAAAGTAATGAATATAAATTAGTTACTTTACCATAATTAATGTGTCTTGATTTTTTAAAAGAATTTTTGTTTCTGATGGTCTGCCGTCCTCACGGTAAGAAAAGACTCAAATGACTTGCATATTTTTGCTAAGTGCTAGCAAGACTTTCATTGGTACCAACCATGCTGATACCGTGTCAGGCATTTAAAAACATGACTTGTTATCAGAACAGTGCTTCAATTAAACGGACCAAAAAGATGTGAAATGGCCACCAGACCATGTTTTCCTTGATGGCTGGAACCCCCCTCCCATAGTCATCAACTTGGCATCAACCACAGGAGTTCTTTATGGCTTCAGCCTAACATTAATCAAGAACAAGGTCGCCGTGGAGATCACTATGGAGTCAGGAGCATTCAGTTGGCCTTCGGCACAATAAGGCCATGGCAAGACTGCATTGGCTCTTCTGGCTCACAGCGCTGTGCAAACGCCAAACCTTTTTGGCGTAGACCTTTGTTTGACAACAGAAATCCCATTGTGTAGGCTCACTGTAAATCTGTTAGAGGTGGCCCCTACTTCTAAATGTTCCACCACGATAACATGACACCGACTAACTTCAACTCCTTATCATATTCAAAGAGAGCACAGGACCTCTTGCAAATGAGTCTTCAGATTTCCCAGAAGGCATGTTCTCTGTCTGTCAGTGGGGGTCTAGGGGGAATGGGCTCGGTGTCTGTTTTGACTACACGGCAGTGGTGAGAAGTGGATATGATCTCCACACTTGGCTTTGGGAGGAAATTGACTTTGAAAACTGGGTTTTATTTTCCGAAGCACTCAACCCCCCATGTAACTGCATAAGGAAAAATGTACGAGTTAATCTGAAGGATGGGCCAGTTTTCCATTCAGAATAAAAGAGCATCGTTTCCACACATCATTTTCTGCATTTTATTTATGTTGGACTGGGCCCCGGCGATCCAGCAATGTTTTCATTTAACATCAGATGTGAAGTCAGTGCCGCGTCAAAGAGCTTGCACAGTGTTGGGGACACAGTCCACTGCTGCTGATTGGAGCCAGTTGTGTGTAATTAACCTCCTCCCAAACACACAACGCCCATTTTGGGCTCCGTTTCACGGGTTCCTGCGCTCTCTTTAACGAGCGAGCGTGACCACGAGGCTCAACAGACACAGAGTCTGACTTTCCAACGCTCGGAGGTCAAGCAGCGACGCACAGCGTACGCGAGGGAACCATACCCGGGCCCCGCTGACTGGCCGACTCCAAGCCTTCCGTGCGATCGCCAGCTCAGCGCTGGCTCCCGCCGCAGCCGACCACCCCTTTGGGATAGCTTCCTTGCCGTTGGCAGATGTTGTTTTTCTTTTGTACGTTTTTTTTTTTTTGTTTTGTTATTTTTTTTGCGCCTGCAGCGAGATGACTTGTGCTATCTCTGCTATCCTAATGGTCTCCCTAATTGCGTTTTGTCTCAGCCTTTTGTGTTTGTCCGGTGATTTGGAGCGTCGCTCATTGACAGCTGCATGCTCGCTCAGAAGCTGCAGTGGATTCAGAACGTGTCTTCAGAATGCGCAGGGCGCGGCGTGCCGTTTCTCCGCCCTCCTTCCACCATTCTGGCCCTCCCTCTCGTTTTCTTCCCCTTTGTCTCTCACTCTTTCTGTTTTTCTCCATTTCCCTCTGATTTCTCCCTTATTTCTCCTCCCCTGTCCCTTCTTCCTCTCTTGCTCCCTAATTCTAATTCTCTTTTCATCTCCCTCTCCTTTTGTTTTTCCTCCCCTTTCCCCTTTTCTCCCTCAATCCCGCTCACTCTTTTCTCTGTTTCTCATCTGTCTTTTTCTCTCTTGCACTCGTTCCGTGTCCCTCCCTTTTTCTCTTTTCCTCTCTGCTCTCTCTCCCTCTCTCTGTCCGCAGCTGGGGGATTTCCTCCGGCACGCTCTGGTCATGTGACCACAGGCTGGGTGTGGTCTTGTGCATTCCGGGTTTCTCCTTTGGAAGCTCTGACAGTGCAGTCACAGGCCCTCACTTGTTTGCTTTCTGATACCAATGGAGGTGCAATAAAAATGCCTTTTCAAACCTCTGGAACCCGTCGCTATGGCGAAAGGCGGTCCGTCCTTAGTTAAACACCGCATGTGTTCAGAATGATGCCTCTGTTCATGCTGCTAACACTTTTTTTGCCGTTCATTTTCAATTATTTTCTTTTGACCTTGAAGAAAGGACGTTGGCTCTCGCAGTGTATTGTCTCGCAAGACGCACACATACCGTGCATCGTAAAATGAAACCATAACATTTTATCTTTGATATTACGCATTTTTTGTTTGTTTATGCAAAAAAATTTGTATTCTTATACATGGGAATTATAGCATTTCCATGTCCTAACTTGCAGTGACAAAAAAAGTATTTTTGGTGTTCTTGTACTAATTGTTATTAGGACGCAGCAAAAAGCTACCCTGGAGCAATATGAGTGTGCAAGTCACAGGATAGATTTGTATCGGAGCGTGTGACTAACTTGTTGCGCGAGTGCTGCTTGACAAATCTCCAGAGGCCTGGGTGTGTCTGTACAGCCTTTGTGTGTTGGGGGGGGATTTGGTGCAGTGTGGGGGCCGTGATGGAAAGGGGGAGGGGGGGGGGGGGCGGTGATGTCACCCAGCCGGGAGAAGACTGCGTTCCCCCCGCGTTAGTATGCAGGGCAGGTGTGGCTGCAGAGCACGGCTAGCTGCAGCTTCACAGTGTGTGTCAGCTTTTCCATTGGAGCGCCGGAACGCCGAGACTGTCGCTCAGGAGCGTCCCGTCTCTCCCCTCTCCCCATCATCTGTGAAAATCATTATCTGCATAGCCACAATATTTAAATGTATTTTAGCCATTTTATTATATATATATAGACTCCGTACGTGTAGTAGTGCACCATTTGGGTAATGTTATATTACGTAAATGTGTGTCATTGACCTGGTTAACTTTTGTATTAAAATATTGAATTTAATTTATTAAAGTAGAAAGGAAAATGGGAGAGAATTTGATAGATATTTTTTTTTATTCCGAGATGCCCCCCCCCCCCCCGCCCCCCCCGTCTGTTTGTTTGAGCCGAAGTGGCGATTACTGACCGGGATGCATTTGTCTTTCACCCCCCCCCCACCCCACTTTTCCCGCTGCTCTCCTATGCGTCTGTCTCCGTTTCGCCTCCAGCCGTCTGTCCTCCATTTGGCTTTTCCTCCCCCTTGTTAGATCTCCCGACTGCTGATGAGGAGGGAGCGGTGGGGGATTGCGGTGCAGGAGGACGGGTTGGGAAGGGGGTGGGGTAGAGGGTACAGATTAATGGGTTTTCAGCTTGTCAAGCATCGAGCTATGGATCAGGGCGGGGGGGGGGGGGGGGGGAGACTAGTTAGAGGATATTGATCAGGAGTGCTCTTCGCTCACACTGGCTGATGCCCAGCCTCCAGAGGCTTTTAAAAAATCAAATCGGTAGCGTGCACCCGCTCCATTACCGGGGCAACTGTTGCACCCCCGCATTAAAAATGAAAGCCATGCACCAGTTGCTGGCATGTATTGTTTTTTTTCCTGCCCCCTTTCGCTCTATTTGCTTCTAAGATTGTTACGGTTTTGCCCACGATGGGGAGCAATTAGACTAACTCATGCTTTCTCCGCTACGACCTTCATGTTAAAGTCAGCGACGCTTTGATCTTCTTTCAGCTTTTCGGTACAATCGTAGTCCGCCCCACCCATAGCGCAGGTTCTCCCTTCCTGCGTCCATGCTCACCTGGGCTGAACCATCGGCAATACACGCTGTACAGGATCATTTGTTAGCTACACTGTGGAGCAGCCATTATTATTAACACAGGCAACACCACAGCTACATTCTGGGTTTTGCCAAGGCAGAATGGCTATTTATTTTATAAGGGAACTGGTAAGTGTGACAGAGACAGTGGTAAGTAAATACGATGTTGATACCTTGTTTGTTACCGCTGTTGTTACTTCAACCAGCATTTATATCTCATCTTGAGTCTTGAGTACCGTAACACTAACCCGAAGGTGTCCTAGACCCGCGTGGCAGTGGTAGGTAGGGATCTGCGCGGATCCACTAATCTCCATGTTTGCTTGCTTTTATTTTTTTGGGCTTTTTTGGGCTTTTCAGCTTTATATCTTACAGACCAGTGAGTCACTGTAGACTCTTTCTTTATTCACCTCAATTCATACACACAGTTAACCTGACCTTAGTGGGCAACGTTTATGATGGGCGGGGGGGGGGGTGCTTCTGTATCCAAAATAGCGAAGCAGTGCCGCCCTGTTGTTAAACAAACATACCAGACAGCCTTTGATTCTGCCAGCTAACAAGCTGTTTACCGCAAGGCCTGTGTTTTGTAACGGCCCGCCTCGTGTGAAGACCGCTGTACGGCCCCCGTTACCATGTTTCCTGTGTGGCCTGTGTTTTGTAACGTCCCGCCTCGTGTGAAGACCGCTGTACGGCCCCCGTTACCATGTTTCCTGTGTGGCCTGTGTTTTGTAACGTCCCGCCTCGTGTAAGGACCGCTGTACGGCCCCCGTTACCATGTTTCCTGTGTGGCCTGTGTTTTGTAACGTCCCGCCTCGTGTGAAGACCGCTGTACGGCCCCCGTTACCATGTTTCCTGTGTGGCCTGTGTTTTGTAACGTCCCGCCTCGTGTGAAGACCGCTGTACGGCCCCCGTTACCATGTTTCCTGTGTGGCCTGTGTTTTGTAACGTCCCGCCTCGTGTGAAGACCGCTGTACGGCCCCCGTTACCACACTGAGGACCCGGAACCCAGAGGGAACAGATGGACTCTTTACTTCCATCTGCTGCCTGGATTTGAGCTGGAACACTTTAATCTCACACCAACGCTCTCCTCTGACACGCTGATACAGAATCACATTTTAAACCATGCAATGCGGGGTCAGTGCCACTGCCCGTTTCGGTAATGGGTCTTTGCCGTTAGCTTGATCGTGGTGCTTTTAGCCAGGATGCTGGTTTCCAACGGGTCACGATGCCACAAGTAGCTTATGCAGAGTGCTGGCCTAGCGGATGTGTTTTCCTAACGACTCTTAGAGATTTTTTCCGCCAGCCCAGACAGTGGAGTCTGGAGTCTCCCAAAGGACTGTGGGGGAAAAAAAGAAAAAAGACCAGTGCTAATTGAGCTCAGTGCGGCGGTTGATTTTCACGCAGAGCTGATCGTTATGACCCTGAGAGAGTCTCCCGTTGGGCAGACGGGGTCAGAGTACAGAGGTCCAGATTAATTTGGGCCCTAATGAGAGATGTCAAAGGACAGAGCTCTGCACCCCAGCTAAAATCCTTGCCTTGGTTTATCAGCCACTAATGATGGCGAGCCAGCTCTGGGGCTCATGCTGTATACCTGTCCTCTTCACTGTTCATGAAATGGAGGGGGGGTTATATGAACATGTAGACTTTCATATTCTCTACTGGTCTTTTCCTCAAGATGGCATAGGTAGGGGAGAGAGTCTGACCCATTCTGTGCTTATCTATCAAAGACCATCACATTACATTACAGGCATAGACACTCTGGTTAAGTGTCTGCTAAGTACTTACATGGCTTTTTGCATTTTTACACAGTATCCATTTATACAGCTGGATATGTACTGAAGCAATTGAGGTTAAGTATCTTTGTCAGGGGGACAACAACAGTGTCCCACCTGGGAATCCACCCTGTAACCTGTAGTTTACAAGTCCAGTTCCCTAACCGTTATACTACACTGCCACCCAGCCCATGCGTCACAACCTAAAGAAGAAGCAGCACAACCGCTAGATCAGTGATCCTACACCCTGGTCCTGGAGACCCACAGAGTCGGCTGCTTTTTGTTTTTGCCTTAAGAGCAAAACTGAGTCAGGCAGCAGACCCTGCGGCTCTCCAGGACCAGGATCGAGGACCCCACTGCTCTAGATGGCCGGGCCTTTACTTGGAGGCTGTTTTCAGTGTAGATTTCCCACTGAAGTGCGAGGTAAACACCCTCGTACCACATGAAGCTCTTGACAGTAATGCATTAGTGCAGTCAGTCCAGCCGCATTGCATTTACTGTTTGGTATGCTGTTGACGCACTTACGGTCGAAAATGTGCTAGCTGAATAGATTTGGTTCATTAAGTGAGCATCTAACAGTGTAAAACGGCTAAATGATCATGCCACTTTTGAAAAGGGTAAAAAAAAAAAGAGAAGAAAACACTGGCAGTAGCTAAATTGATTTTTTTACTCCTCATAAATTTGTGTAGTTCCGCTTCCAAAGTAGGGAATGAGTTCTTGTTCTGCAAGAGCTCTTAATCTGTTGCTTTGCTCTTCATGTGTATTTAGGAGAGAGGTGGGGGTGAGGTGTGATTCAGTATAATCAACTTGAAATTTATGCGCGTGTGCGTGTGTGTGAGGTGCGTACGCGGGCGCGTGTGTGTGTGGTGCATGTGTGGTGCATGTGTGGTGTGTGCGTGCGTGTGTGTGTGTGTGCATGTGAGTTTGTGTCCGCATGTGCATTGTGTATGTACATGTGCGTGTGCGCTTATATGTGTGTGCACTATCATGCGGGTTAGTCGGCAGGCATGTGTGTGTGCTTGCACACTTTGCGTGTGTGGTAGCAGTCATGACAGATCGCATGCGAATCGGGAAAGAAAATAATCTTCCTTTGAAGATTCCCTGCGGAACATGGGCAGCTCTTTCAGACGGCGCTGGGGGGGAAGGGGGGGGGGGGCGTTCCTACATCCTCGCTGAGCTCTTTTCCCTTTCGTCAGGAGCACTGCAGCTGCATGATGGGATGCAGTGCGTGACACATGTGACTGCACGACTCCCCATAACTCAGCCCTGATCACCGACAGCGCTGCTGCAGTGCTACAGCGCTATCGGTGGAATTGAACCCGCAGCTCTGCTGTCTCTGAGACCAGCGGGCCTCTGGGATTTATACTGGGGGAACGGAAACTATTCAGGGATTGACAGGATGAGGGTGTGGCTACAGAGTAAAACAGGAAGCATCACAATCAGGAGCCCCGACACTAACTTCAACACTAAATGGGACTGGTAGGTCCCCCTTGTCCTCAATCTCATTATCTCTGTATAGTCTGAGCTCAGAGGGAACATTTAATAAAGCTGGCCTTGCACAAACAGCACACGCCATAATGAGTCACTTAAAGGGGAAGTTTAGCCATTATTCAATTTTGTAGTACATTGCCCTTTATCCTACATATAGGCCTACGTATTTTTTATATACATATGAATCCATCCTAAAATAAAAGGAAAAGGAATTTTGGAACTTCTGGTTTTGCTTGCTGAAACTACAATCCTCCCATAATGCAGTTATTCCTCTCGTTCACACGACAATGCAAAAAAAACATATATTGAGGTAGAGGGGAAATATTGAATCACTGTCCATATTGTGCAAAATGGAATGATATTATAACGTTAATTGCACACACACGCCATTACCATACTCAAGCATGCACAAGCACACACAAGCCATTAGCACACTCAAGCACACACAAGCTGATGTGAATGGGTTTCTGATTCAGTATTTAGAAACGTTGTATGGCATGATCATACCCAGGGTTCGAATTGTAAAATGTTAACAAAGGGGACGCTGTTTATTGAGGGGGGGGGGGGTCTTAAACTAAAATGTGTAAGCGATTGCTATACATTTGACGCAGGCGGGCACACACAATCCAATCCTACCGTTTCTTTTCATTTATTATAAAGCGCTTTAATCCATATAACAACACTCATTCTTTAGGATGAACAAAAGCCACATTTATTCATGTAAAAAGTAGGTAAGGCCAGAAACATACCTCATGCAGAAACGTGAACGTGGACGCTTCGAGCTACTCAAACAGTTTTTCTTTTGCCATGACATTTGTGAAAGACAAACCAGAGGAAAGCACAGATCAAACAAGAAAGTTGTTTACTGTTGTTGCCTGCTATCGCTGCAACGCTCTGGCTTGTCTTTCACAAATGTCATGGCAAAAAAAACTGTTGGCGTAGCTCGAAGCGTCCACATTCGCGCGTAGCTCGAAGCGTCCACATTCGCGCGTAGCTCGAAGCGTCCACATTCGCGTATTTGCGTGAGGTTTCGGCCCTTATGCGCGTCAGCATATTATTGACGTTTTGGTTTCCCGTTATCATTCAGTGTGTTTTTTTTTTTACTATGAAACGCAAAATTCAATGCTTAATATTAACCCATAAATAATGAAAATGGTTGGCTCTACTAGGGGATGGTAAACCCCCACCCTCTAGGGGGGTCCGGGGGCATGCCCCCCAGGGAGAAATTTTTGTAAATTTTAACAGTTAAATGCATCAATCTGGTGCACTTTGAGAGGAAAATTAAGTCGCTAGATCCGTGAAGAATTGTGTGCTCTTGTAAACAATCCAAAAACCCATCAACTTGTAAGACGCTTGATCCTACACTTGAACCATCAAACAAATTACATAAAAGCTGTCACGTTTGTTGTACTGGTTTATTTAAAGTGTTTGGAATCACAGTCTAAGGTTGCAGTAAAAATATATGGCACCGCATGCTACGTCAGATTTAGAGATCATATTCATCAGATAGATAGCAGCTCAGATCAGATAGCTACAGCTTTGCTAACTTGATGCTGGAAATAATGTTTTAAACCATTGTAACCACATTAACATCGATGTAGCTAGCAAATAGATAATTACTGCAAACGATGTTGTCTCCTCAAAATGCGTTCTGGACCAATGGCTTAGCTCAAGAGAAGCTGCAAAGTAGTAGCGATATTTTATGTTAATTATGAGAGTAAAAAAAATCTGCCTTCATTCTGAAACAGTGATGGCGATCTGCCCATTCAATGAGCCCTCAAGTTGGCCAGATTTCAGAATAAGCTTTCTCAGAATCTATCTACATATAAGTAAGTCAATTTTATTTTATTTCCAAATAAATATATCCAAGTTAATATACGTCCAAAAATATTGTAAGATGACTGTATATTCCCTCAAAACTATTCTCCAAACAGGATATTGTTATCAACTGTTATCATTATTCCTCTGTGCCCCCTCAGTTTTTTAGGTGCAGTTTGCCCTTGTTCTGAAACAGTAGCGGAACAAATTACATTTTACAGGTCACCAGTTTATTTACCTGTAGGCCTATGTAATTTATCCTCCGCCAAACCAAAAATAAAACTTTAACAATTACATTTCAGCCATAATTTTACAAACAGACATATAATTTGTTCTGCGCTAATAAGGAGCAGAAGTGGAAATCGCGGCATTAAAACTGTATGATTGAGAAAGAATAATGTAATTTATCTTACATCTATATATGTGAATTGGCTGTCTTTTACCGATGCAATTCATGTCATACAAACACATTCACACACGCGTGCATGGCACAGCGGCCAAAAAACACACACACGGCCAACTTTACATGCCTTTACACAGGGATCTCAAACTCCAGTCCTGGAGGGCCGCTGTGTCTGCTGGTTTTTGTGATTTCCTTTCAATCAGCAGCCAGTTTAGGCCTTGGAAACAAGGTGTGCAGACTCTTTAGCCAATCAATGACTTAAATTAAACACTTAAGTGCAGGAACACATCGAAAACCAGCAGACACAGCGGCCCTCCAGGATTTGAGTTTGAGATCCCTGCCTTTACATGACCAATATATGACCAAGCCACAAATGAATAGAATAGAATATGAAAATAATAACTGTCCTACCTCGCTACATCTCTCACTCACAACAAGGCAGTCAGACCAGTGTAGCGTACAATTCTTCCCAGGAATCCCAGCGTATAACTTTTTCCCACTTCCAGGTTCGTTGCTTGATGTCTCGCTAGCTACTAGCACCTAGCACTGAACTGATCATTTTCAATGTATTTGTTCAATTGGCCTGTAAATAAACATTATTAGCGAGTTCTACACTCGCATTACGTAGCACGAATGCTAGCTACTGACCACGGATGGGTTCAAAAAGATAGCTGTGTCATAGGTCTTCTTTTCATAAACGTGCACAACGAAGGTGTTATCTGATTGGACATTGCTCAACTTCCCACTCGTAGTTGAGCAGTGATTTGTTATTTGTCCTGTTCAGTGACGGACCCGGAAGTATCCGGGAAAAATTATACGCTGCCTACGCGACACCGGCCCACCCAGATGGCCAGTCTGGGCCTGGGTGGAGCTAAAGACCGAGGAAAGGACACAAGGAAATGATGCAAGGAGTGAAAATAAGTGATTGGACTGAACCCAATGTGTTTCGTTTTACAGATTTGCATATCTTAACAAGGGGTGGGCATTCACGGTACGTTTACCCTTTCAGGCATTAGCACAGGTCTCCTGTGCTTGTTAGATGCCCTGTAAGCATGTGGTAACCTTGCACGAATAAGAACCATGTCCATAGACAGTCGCCACATTGACCAAAAGGTCATGATTTTAGGCAGTCACAGTGTTCGGGCCTGTGTAGAGCTCCTGTGTCCCGCCTGCATTCTGTTTTTAGTCTGCTTAAAATCAGAGGAAATGCATGCAATCAGTTTCAAGCCTTCCTCATTTCGCATTTCCAAGGGGACGTCTGTAAATAAAATGGGTTGTTGACTTCCTCTTATAAGGAGCGATTTCCTACGTCTCCGCCAGGGTGTGGATGGGGCCTCTTCCGCAAGTCCTGCACATTTTCTCTCCGTTTTTTACCTTTGTTATAAAATGGTAGAATGCTCCTTATGATTAAATGTTTGTTATACACTTATCCACCGTAATGCGCTACTGCGATTTATAGGTTTAAGGGCTTTACATTTTCCTAATGTCAGCAGGCTATAAAAACATCCATAAAACATCCATATTTAGGTTGGAGTAAATGCCATATTTTCATTGTGTTCGCTATCAAAGACAGGAGTAAAGCGTAACAAAACCAATGCCGGCTCCCAAGGTCTGCCACTTGTTCTGCATCAGGAAACATCTTGCAATGAAAAAATTTAGCCTATACATCAGAGATGTTCCAAGGCCTCCAACCAGTACACCGTATTAAATACCACCTGCTTTGTGTTCTTATAGAGCAGAGATACTCAAGTCTGGCCGTCCGGACCAGTAATACTGCTGGTTTTAATTTCTCCCCTCTAACTATCAGGACTATCAGGCAGAAGAGAGAACCAGCAGTACTACTGACCTTGAGGGCCAGATTTGAGTATCCCTGTTGAGCCTTGACAATTTGATGCATAGCTGTCGAGAGAGGGAGCATTTGTCATGACTCTTTGTTGTTATTGCTTTCATGTTATATAATAATGCTTCAATACATTTTTTGAGTATTAAGTGTGTTGAGATTGAGAATAGTTTTTTAAAGGAATTTATCTGTTTTCATAACAAATGATTCAATTAAGTTTTGATGTCATCTGAAGTAGCATACAATAAATCTAGAATTGAGTGAAACTTTCACACAAATGTATAGTGAGTTGACTGATGGACCGATTTAAAGCTTGGAGCCCAGTCACAATATTTGGGGCTATTCTTTTTGGAGATCTTCTAATGATACTTTGGTGTCCCAAAAGCAAGCAGTGACATTTCAAAAGTCAATATAATTTGTTTGGAAACACTGTCAGCAATCTCGCGTGGCATTTACGCAATCTGACATTTAAACGCATTCATTACGTTAGGCTAATGTAAGCGTAAAGCCGAATGGTGCCTGCAACAGCACACAAGAGCCATGGATAGAGGCACAGCTGAATGCAAAGAATAGGAGTCCTACATTATTTCCCATATTGACACGCATTCATGTGTCATTTACCGTGGACAAAATGTCATAAGTACAAGAAACGTATGTCAGTATGTCAAAGCATACAGTTATGTAGCATACACTTGCTATATTAATGGTTGAACAATATTTCAGCGTTTTATTTTCAACCTCCCTTTGAAAGTAAAGAACTGTCTTGGCATCTCATCCACTGTCATTAGCATCTTCAATATATCCTCAGGGCAGAGCGAGAACTGAAGAGATGGTACTGAAGTGCATCAGAGCCCAACGGAATCCCTGCTTATGGGAGGACCACGTTGTTCCCAGTAGGTCAATCGACAATTGATTGATCAGATGGACATGATGGTCCCAGTGCACTTGTTTTGTGGTTTGTGGGCTCAAAAGGTTGAGCTCTGAGCTCCGCAAATCTTCCTCCGAATAAGCCAGGTCCCGTCCTCGCGATGAGACTCATTATAAGAGGCATCGCCTGGGAAGGCTGGAACATACCCAGCTAAAATCTCTCTGCTCCGTTACTCGCGACAGAAGATCCCAAGGTCAGGAGGGAAACAGTTTTTTTTTGTTGAGAAAACCAAACCAGCAGGCCTTTGCTGAAGAAAACAGGAAGAAAGACCATCCTGTTCTCTCGGCATCAGGATGCAACCAAAAGGACATAATTTGGCCACAGGGCAATAAGTTCCATGCTGCGTTCCTGATGCGCCGGTCCTCAGCAGAGCTAGGCGGGAGATCATTAATTTTCTGTCAGTAGCAAGGAGTCATTAACACATTTTAGAAATGCTGCTCATGTACATTTAAAAATTTTCCTAATGCTGCTCATGTACTGTTTCAGTGTGACTGACTCCATTTAAACAACTCAGTTCTTGGCTCCTCAATATATTGGACATTCTGGGGCCGATATCTAGAACCAATATTTGGCCGGCTGTATTGGCCAGTGCTGGAACCTCCCTGTTTTACATTGGGGCACAAATCCAAACCGCACCAGAATTCCCACAAACATAAAGTAGATTGAGCACAGACAATAACTTATGAATGAAAAATGTGACAAATTTTATTTGTCAGTTAGCCTACCTTATATCAGTTTGCTTACCTTCTTAATAATGATAAATAATTATTTTAAATGGTACATTAAAAATAAAAAAGTGAAAAGATCATGACTGTGATTTAAGCTGCTTTTCGAGTTTGACATTTTCCTTTAATCTACGGTGGCAGCGGCTCATCAAAGGCATTGCCTCTCTCGTGCATGCTGTTACATACTCTTTTAACTCATCATATCGATATCGACCCTTCACATCAGCCGTAAGCTTGGTTTATCAGCCGATACTGATAACTACATTTTAAATTATTATTGCTCAATAACGTCCCTTACCGATGCTACCCTGATTACTGATTATCATGCATCTGTATTATCTTTAGTCCTTTAAATTGATCATTCCTGTAGTAGGTTGCTGCATTATTCTGCACACCAGTACATGAAGATAAGAAGCACACGTGTGATAGAGGTATTCCAGTGAAAGGAATGTTAGCATACCAATTTGGACCAATCAGCAAATTTTATAAGAGACTTTTGGAAAATGAAGATGGAAGACTATGGTCGGTGAAACCGTACGACTCATTAAACCTGTCAAATCAAAACCACACTTGACAAAACCCACTGTTGACAAGGCTCTATAGCATTGTTTAAAAGTTGGCTAATCTGTAGTATTTTATATAGTATATTTTCTATGAAAGCAGTAGTGGACATTGGCATTTTTCCAGCTGGAGTTGTTCACTCAAAGGTCTTCTTTATGGCTAGAGTGAAGACAGCAGCTCCTGGCTACAGAGTGAGACTGAGACCGTGGTCCCTGTATGAACAGGAATCAAGCATGCACGCCACAATACTTTATTTCACTTTTATTGGAGCACGATGATATCATCAGTAATTTATCTCCATTTTGCGTATTATCAGCCTCGGAAAATCCTGTTCAGCCGGATGCACGAGCCTTCCCTGCACGGTAATCAAACCACACCTTAGCTCAGCCTGAAACTGCGGCCAACTGTCCAGGCTTTGTGTGAGGGCTGGGCTGTGTTGCCAGTGGTAACGCAGTATTTCTCATTGTACGTTCGTCAACGACTGCCGCTGCGTAAGAGATACACTATGAATAAGAACATAGGTATCCCTTTCGGCTCTTTTTCTGGCAGTGCATTTCATTCAGATTACATTACATTACTTTACGGCATTTAGCAGTCCCTTCTCTCGAGATTGCCTAACATAGCTTAGATTCTTTACATAGACTCCATTTATACAGGTGGATATTTACTGGAGCAGTTCAGTTAAGTACCTTTGCTCCAAGCTATAACACTACTGCCCCACCTAGGAATCCAACCTACAACCTCAGAGTTGCAAGTCCGGTTCCCTGACCATTATTTATACACTGCTGCCCACAGATAGCCAAGTACGACCGTATTCCCGCAAAATTGCGTATGACAAGCCAATGGCCCAAGCTCCTGACTTTTGTGACAAATCTTGTAATCTGACACTGTTGAAGTTAAACCATTTTATCTCTCCCGAGTCAAAACTTGAATTGTATGTAAATGTACCAGAGAATTTCGAAAGTGCTTGTGTTTTTGCACATTGTACTTTCTTTAGCTGTTATGGCTTGGTTTTGATTACACTGGTGTAAGAGCAATCTTTTCCCATGAAGCAAATTCTTATGGATTTTGCATGCTCCATTCAATGCATTGCTTTCTTCCATCGTCTGAATGTCAAATCAGATTCCCCAAACTGTTTTCAGTTAAAAAAAGAGAAAAAGATCAAACTGATGGAATGACTTTGACAATAATAGCAGATGTAGTTGAGAAAAATGGTGCTGCTTGTCTAATGTGACTGAGTTATGCATGTTTGAATGGTACGATGCACTAAATATAGGCTATTTTCCTTTATTGTCAGTTTAGAAAAAAAGCAATTGTGTGCATGTGCAGCATAGTGTCATCTATTTTAGGGAAAATACATTTAATATTTTCTTTGTCAATATCAGTGAAAGTGTTATTTATATTGATGTTAAATGCCATCACAGTGCCTAATTGTGATGCTACATGTTACAAAGCTCCAGTGTGCCTTTATAAATCCAATGGAAAAACAAAAGAAAAGCTGAAGAACATTTTGTCTGATTTGTTTTGTCATTAGAAATGATTAGTTCCACTAAATGACAGGTTAATACAATCATATTTTATGCAAATGTGCAAGAGACATGTTTTGTCATACAAGTAATTCATAGTGTATTCTGAAATGTAAGCATAGAAACACTTGCGTGTACTTGTCAGTAATAGATACAAGCACAACTTTAAAGTAGAAAAAGTGGTACGTTATAAAGTAATGTTTTACTTTATTGGTGGGGCTACTTTCCTATAATTTAGCATTTTATATTGTAGCGTCTATTTATGTTTCAAAAAGAAAAGCTTGTTTATTTAGCTTCATCTTCCATTTTTGTGGAGAGAATATTATGCTTTGTATTATAATCCGCATTCACACATGCAACACGTAGTCATATATTGGCATATTGTCTTTTCTGGCAATGCTACTAGCTTCTCTCTTTCACACAAATGTTAGGTCTTGAGCCAGCAAACTGCCAGAGCAGTCTTTAGCGCCAGCTCCAACTCTCATTCATACATGACCCCTAAATGGTAACTACATATGCAAAAAGGTTCTTGTGTAGGCTTCTTCTTGGGAAGTCTATTGGAGGTCATAGTTTTACCTCGAATAAACAAAGGACTGTTATGAGATGAGTCACCCCCCCCCCCCCAAGGAATTGTATTGTCAGAAAATTGTGCACTTTTGCTTTGGTTGCTCAGTGTAGTGCCATTTCTCGGATTAAGCTGATAAGATATGGAGTTGTATTTGTGTTCTTTTAAATGTGTACAATTATATTTTCCACATATAGTTTTTTTGCTCTTTTATTGGCTCTATGGTTATTATGATTGTATCATAGGTTATTATACTTCTGAATAGATAGCCTAAAACTGAATAGATGACATGAGGGTGTTTAGCTTGGTAATATACTGATTACATTGTTGAGACTTTAGATTAGGATAGCCATGAAGAGATGTTTTGTCTTTTTTTATCCTAATAATGCTTTATGTAAACCTCTCAAACTACACCAGCTTGTTTTTCTGTTGAAAGTGGACAGTAATATCTTACATTTCACTGTGACATATTTTTCCAGTCAATACAAAATCATTTATAACACCGAAGAAGTTTTATTCATCTTGGCTTCATGACTGACTGTTCAGAAAGTTGGTCGTTCTAACCTGCTGTTGTGGTATGCTTTTTAAACATGTTTTTTCCTTTTCTTCTTTCCAGTTTAAATCCAGAGGAGGACATCCCATGAAATTGCCTACCAGTCATTGCTAGGGGTCACTGCCACTGGAGTAACATGCACCTAATTGTCAGGCTCTCTTTTCGGAAAACTCATCACGGATAACGTAGGCTACAGTATCGAACAACAAGAAGAGGAAATAGCCTAATAATAAAAAGTGAAAAATCCTGTTAGGGAGCAGCAGACCTGAAAGTGTTAAGTCTTAAGACGGCAGACAACGTGGAGAAGGAATTGAAAGTAGAAGACCTGTACCCTTACTCTTGACACCACAAATTCCCTAGTTGTATAGATAATAGTATATAGTGTTTCAGTTTTATTATTATTTAAAAGAAAATAAAAATAAATAAGAGTGAATTTTATTCAGTTAGCAGTAAGGGACTCATCTGACAGAAAAGGCGATTCAGAGATGGCCAACAACGCCACCGATCACCCTCCGGGGAACTCCGTCGCCGAGAGCAACCATGAGGGGGACTTTGGCTGCTCGGTGATGAATCTCCGGGAGCTCATGGAGCTGCGGAGCGGGGAGGCCGTCACTAAGATCGGGGACAGCTACGGGGACGTGCAGGGCCTGTGCCGTCGCCTGAAAACCTCTCCCATTGAAGGTAAGAGACAATTTCCCTAATGCAAATGACCAATCCAGAGCCGGTGGCGATATCTCCAAGGGAAAACCTTTAAGCCCCTAAGCACGGTTTGGGGCGCTGTAGATGTAATATGTAATTAATTGATAAGTAAGCTAAAAAGGATTTAAACTTTGGGTAGAAGAGTTTGGTCTATACAGTGGATGTCTGAAAGATGGAGCTTTGATGAGACAAAATACGACTGCTTCCGCTTTACTAATAATAATAAGAATGCGTTTTGTTTATATAGCGCTTTTCAAAGTACTCATAGACGCTCAAATGCTCGAAGACGCTTTAGGGCTTCTGATTTAGAGCTACTTTAATTCTTACTTGAGGGCCTCTTCCTTTAAGGATGATGTACACTATGTCGGATACCAAAAAAATAATAATAATTAACGAAACTGAAGCCACTGTTATGCATGTAGAAATTCCCTACTGCATTTTGCATTTTGCTTCTTTGATTGAAATCAGGAGGTTTGAAACATTTTAGTTTTTCAATTTTTTCCCTGTTTTTTGGTGTTAAACATGCATTATTCAGGTCTGTTTCTGCCGTTTTGTGTAAAACTGACGCAAAGCTCAGATAAATTGACTGGTGAATTAATTTCAGGCATGCTCTTAGGAGGCTGAATTCAGAATGTGGTTTTAAACAAGACAGCGATTATTCTTTGCCCTGGACCGGTCAGTGCTCAAAGTGGGCCGGAATGGACCACTACGCCATCCCGGGACTTCTACGTTTTGCTCATATGAGTAGGCTACTGACACTTTTTCTAGCGCTGTGCTACTCCTCAAAAGCTCTACGTATGCAACGTTCGTGCGCCCGTGAGATTCCACCGGTCCACAATCGCAATCCCCCTCCCCACCCCCACCCCCCATTGCAAACCCATTCCCTTCTTATCTGGTCACCATAGTTTCTATACTTTTTATTTTTTTTCCCCACTTCAAGCACTGGTAACGGTAGCATGGTGGTCGCTAATGTGGTGAGAAGTGCTAATGATTCAGGGGGGCCCAGATTGATTGGGGACCAGGCTAGGCCCAAAAATATCTGTAGTGTTAGGGCAGAATTATATATATATTTAAGTGGCCTAGTGTCATATCTTTTAATGGGCCCCAGGTTTCCTGACAGTTTCCCTTGATGATAGTGTCAGATTCAGGTTTTATAAACGGCGTCCAACTGTCAAATTCAGTAGGCTGTAGGATTAGCCTGAAGTAATTAAACAGAGGATTCTACTGTTGGTGCCTCCCAAAAGGGCAATCATTTTATCTGAGTACGAATCATCATCTTCTACTAAATATTTGATTTAAAAAATCTGTTCATAGCAGTTCTATTTAATTGCACATAGCAGAAGTCTAGACTTTTTTATTTATTTATTTATTTTTTAAATGCCATGGAGTCATGTAAAGGCCATCTTGCAACACTGATTATATCTGTGCACTACGTAAAACCAATGATTTTGAAATCAGTTATCAATGACTTTTAAATTTAAGTCCACCAATTGCACATATCCTATATATACTGTACATAAAGTATTATATTTTTTAATAAAGGGGAGGGCTCCATGTACCCTTGAAGATTAAGCTTTGACATTATAAACAAGTACAATTTCTTTCTTTTTTTTAAACACAGTTGGTTAACAATATAACGTTCGAAACAGAGGAAAATGGCCGTCCCTTTTTTTCCCCCCCAATCTCTAAAAAGGGCCAGCTTTGCATATGGCCCTTCCAGTTCATCCGGCACCGGAATTTTCTCTTCGCCATTCCTTAATTACTTCATAGATCGTTACTCAATTCCATTTCATAACCGCGAGACAGCTGCACACATGTCCCCCACACAAGAAATTACTCATTTTAATGAAGGAAGCGTAATTATGTTTTCCCTTTTGGTCTGAGATGCTGGAGTGGGTGGAAAAAAGCAATATTGAAGTGAGATTAAGTAACCCTCGTCACAGGTGCTCGAACATATAATGGAGAAAACCTTGTTCATGTTCAGGAAAACACTTTTTTTCCCCTTCTCTCTGTATGCTAATGGGACTCAAATCTGGCGTCTCATATCCCCATATCCTAACAAATAGCTGTTTTGTATTCAAGGATTGGTTTAGTACCATATTCAGCGAACAATAAATTAATATCCATATTGGATTCCCCTGCTGTTTTTTGTTGGTAAGAATCAGCTTTGGTACAAATTACTGTCAGAATGGATTGGATAGTTTCCTTTTTCATTCCTATCATGGTTAACTATACCATTATTGCTAGATGAACCAGATCCAGCCTCCATGCCAGTCAGATTGGAAAAATATGTTCATTAAGCTTTTTTTCTATCTTCCTCTTTGCCTCCAGTCATTTCCATGAATCACAACTAGTTCCACTGTACTTTTACTTAGGATGCTTTCTGGTTAGTGCTCCTTGGTTCTCCTTGGATTTTTGGTTTAATACCAAATGAATCATGAAAATGTCTTTCATGAATGAGGTCTTGATGAGTAGATTTATTCTCCCTGCCTGGCACACATACACTCACGTACGTACGTACGTACGTACGTACATACGCACGCACACACACACACACACACACACACACACACACACACACACACACACACACACACACACACACACACACACACACACACACACACACACACACACACACACACACACACACACACACACACACACACACACACGCACACACACACACACGAGAAAGGTATAAGACCCTCTGTAACCAGGCTGTCTGTAGCAAGTATCTGGAAGTATCGGGTTCTGCAAAGAGTTCCTTACTTAGAACATTACAGAAAGACCTGTCAGTCACTGTAACCGCCATCATACTGGCCATTTTTAAAACTCCCATCTCCACCTTCAAATCATGTAATCCGCGGACATGGCCTCAAAAGTCTTGTTTGCAAATAACTAGTGATTTTGTGATTTGACTAGTGTGGACACTGGGGTGGGGGGTTAGGGTGGTGTGTGGATAATGCGACACCAGTTCTCAGTAAGAGCTGAGGATCTGTGGCCAGACACGTGAAAAGCACAGTGACCGTTAACCCCTGGGGGGACGACATGTCAGATGGGGTGGCGGATGCACTGCTGATGGAGCGTGCAGCGTGTGAGGAAGTGTGTGACCACGTCAACAGCTCGTCGACCCTGCCTGCTGGGCGCTGCTGCATGTGGGGGGCGGGGGGGGGAGGGTAAAATATTTTCTCCTCATTTCATGCAAAGCTTTCTGGCTGGAAGAGTACAGCGCTCGCGATGTATCGATCTGGAAACATTCGAACAGCGCAGGCGCTGGCCTCACATTCCGCCGCGTAATTACGGGGAGTCCCTCTTTTTACGTTGAAAATAAAGGCCGGTTGATTTCTGGTTTGCGCATATGGGACCGGCAGTACTTTTGTTAGAAGCTTTGTGACATTCGCAGTGCCGGACTGGAGAAGTTCAGCCGTGGTGGTGCTGCGCTAATTCGGGCTGAGCTGGTCTGGAAGAGAGGAAGAGCTCCATGCTGAGGCCCCCATAGCTCAGTCACTTTAACTACAGAGGAGCAGGGTGCCAGCTCGGAGACCGCCAAAAACGCAGACTCAGTTTTCCACTTGATTGAAGAGGCTGGGTCACGAGGACATGGGTACAGGGCCGAGTTTTTACCCCAACATCAACATTTAGGCCCCGGGCCAGTCGCAGGCAGGTGGGGAGCAGGAACACCGTGGCTCCTAGCGGACAGAGGTGCTATGAAATCCTCTGGGAGGAATTTGGCACACGACACATTGGATTTGCCCAGAGGAATGTTTGTGTCATACCTAGTACTGATCATGAAGTGGAATTTCCTGCATAACCATAAGTGATAAAGATAATAATTGAATCATTCATAATACATTTCTCACTTGAGGTACTATCCTTTGGGAGAGATAATGGTGGAGGCTTCATACCTGCCCTTGGCAATGAAATCGCTGTAAAATCTCCACCGTATAATATTTAATATGGCCCTAAGGGAACTGTGCAGGTTTTCATTACACAACATATCGCCTATATGAGATAGATAAAAATAATCTGACTGCAATGAACTAAAATAAATAAATCTAGCTTGTATGTTTGTTGTTTTTCAATTGAAAGCACAAGAGCTTCTATGAGTGACAGACTATACGCAGTTGGATTATGTACGTGCTTTTTTTTTGTCGGGGTCTAAATGTTGCTGTATTGGTTAACTCCACATTCGTGCAGCTATTTTAATGTATAGCACTTGCCCTAGACTAAGTTTGAAGTTGGCGATTCTCGCTAAAACCCTCTGATGTATAATTAAACTGAAAGGTGTGACATTTTAATTGATGCCAATGTGCACAGGATTCTTTATTGCACGTGTTTTTTATAATTAATTGAAAATTTGCGTTATTTCAATTAAGTAAAGATATTTCATTTATTTTACAACTAATGACTTACACAGCTGCTATAATGGCTTTGCATTTCTGTGAGATTTATGTAAAGGAGGGTCATTGATCGACACATCCAGTCAAAATATAGTGTTATTATATTTTATTGAGGCATTACAGTTTACTTTGATAAGATGTTTAGCCACATGTCAAATGTATTGCTTCAGCCTTTATAGCACTGATCTACAGCGCCTCTCCCTAGATTGGTTTTAAAATGATATAAAAGAAAAAGATACAGTCAGTGTTGTTATTCACCACCAGGCCTTCAATCTTACCTGTGTGCATAGTACCAAACACTTTAGCATCTGATAAGCCAATCATGTGATACATATGAATGTATACAGTGCTGAGTAATGGATTTTACATAATATTGAATTGTATTGTTTTCATACATACACATTTATTCAACTGACATTTTAATGTTTTTTTTTTAACGTTACATTTTTGTATAAAAATAACCTGCAGTTTTATACAGGTTCCGATTTAGCATATCAACAAATCACATTTACACAAATCGGTGTATGGCGTCACATTGCAGGGCTATGCAAATGTGTGGTCACGTGCATATTTTCAGTTCAAACGTCGCAGTGGGATGAACACAGGCAGGCGTGGAACTACCTCCAATCACTCTCCGTCTCCATCGGCATGCCTCAGTCAGATAGGCTGATGTCCAAGGATGGAAAATGTTGTTGTAAAGTGGGGGCAGTGAAGCTGCGAGGATCCACACTCTCAATGCACCATTATTAGTAAGATAACTGACATATTACTGGTGCATTGGTCGGGGCATGTTCCAGATATAAAAGGACTTAGAGGTTTGTCACTGTTGCTAGCAGATGTTTTCTTTTCAGGTGGTTAACTTGTACTGTACTTATATGGAGTAAGATCGCACTGAGAGAGCTGTTCTGTGGGTTAACCAGGGACAATGAAGGAAATAAATCAGAACTCAGTGTTAGTTTCATTAAAACATTGGCAGTTGCTGTTGTTTATTTTAGTGAAAGCTTGAATGTATTGCTTGAGGTTTTGTACGTAATTCAGTGTCTCGCTTTTTATAAGCTAAGCCTATGATTTGTTAGCACTTAGCATTGTGCTTTCCTATGAAGACTATTCCTGAGGTTTTCATTAAATTCTGATCCATCTGTAAACAGATTAGGTTTGTCAGCATTTGGATGTAGTGATCTTCCAGTATTCAAACAATATATGTTATTAAAATCCAGAATTATCATACTTATTGTTATGCCACTTGGAAAGGATGGACAGGGGATGACTGTTAAAGAGTTAAATCAGTACCAAATGTGCTAATGTGCAGCGCTGTGTGTCTAAGGTCCTGTGATGGGAGGCGGGGTCAATGGTCTGACTGAGAGGAATGACTGACTTGGCGGCTCTCCAGCGGGCCCCTGCACTTATGCCGCCCATGTGTTCAGGAACCACGAGACCTCTGTGTTGCTTTGGTGCAAGGAAGAGAAAGGGGCGGGGGGGGGGGAGCATGATGGGAAAGCTGACTCCTCCAGTTAAATGGGTGTGTCCCTTTTAAGGTGGAACCCTCTGTATTTGGTTAGAGTTTTTCTTGGGCTTTTGTTAAGGTGGCGCAAGTGTGTGTTTGCAACTAGAAAGGCAACTGCCTTCTCAAAATGGCGCTTTTTCCACGGCCCAATGTTTTTTTTCCTGATTGGCTAACGTGACATGTCACATGAAGGTGGTAATTTTGTCCCTTTTGCACAGAGTAATGGCTGCCGTAACTAGTTTGCGACGACTGCTAAGTTATGCTTACAGAACTGATTTATTTTGAGCGATGAGAGGGTGCACACATGTAAACTGACATACAAGAGCAACATAAAATAAACGCAACCACAATAACTTTTTATGTAACGTTATGTAAAGCTACAGTACATTGCACTATCCTATATAGCCTAGTTAGGCTACTAAGTTATGCGGTTATTCAAAATATAAGCCATTTCTACACGACACATATTGAAGATGAAAATGTAAACAGCTAACGTTAATGACATGTTGGATCCACTAACCTTTCCCTTGTATTAAAACAAAGTTCTTTCCAGCCCGTTTTCCTGAGTACAGTGCCCACCCAGACCTCTTACCGCGGAGTGGGTGTCGTGTGGAAAATTGATGTTATGTGAAAACCAAAACAATAAATACATCGATAAATTATTGAATAGGTCTATGATATGATTATGTTCTCATACTTAAATAATGATTATTGCACCTACTTGTTTATTTTGCTTGTTTATTTACCGTTTGTGGTATGGCAGTACTGGTGATCCCAACCTCTTTTTCCAGCGGTCATTGCGCGGCTAATACCGCGAGGTGTAGCCTGAATAATGAGAAATCGTGATGGAAATGGCCACAGTGAAAATTGTAGCCCATTTTGCAGGTAAAGCCTCCCCGGAATGTCAATGTTAGACAGATAGAATGAACTATGGTGATCTTGTAATGTAGCCTACGTCAGATGGATTAATGTCGAAGGATACATATCGGCTATCTTGTTGAAATTGCCTCACAGCCTAACGTTACCACAACTGCAAATTCAGATAAATGAGCTGCGAATAGTTACTAAAAATGTTTAATAGCTATCTCGTTAACTAGCGTTTGCTGTTTGGTTAGTAACGTTAACTAGCTACTCGCCGTTATGTTGTTCGAAGCTGTGTGAACAAAGCAGACTTATTAACGTTAGCCAACAAGCTATATGCTATGCCATCATATGCATTGTCAAGAGGGGTGTAAATGTAGGTTGACAGACGTGTCAATTTAATAAAATTTATCCCTAATTTAGCTAAGGTTTTACCCGGATATAGCGTGCATCCTAGCCGGTTAAAAATACTGACTTTTAAAACAAATTTAACCACCCAGATAGCATGCTGATATCAGGCCACTATAACATTGTTTTTCATCCAGCGACGCGTCAGCGTGGCAATGTTAGTAAAACTGAAGGACGACATTTGGTGAGATGCCGGTCGCTAACTGGTCCCTGTCGGACCAACGTTTGAACTATCGGACCAACGCTAGACGACCTCTCGTAAACCGATATGCAAACGGCTAGCAACCCGACACCATAATACACCGGGAGCTGGCCAATTCATCCGCTGCTTTTATTGATTACCATATTATGAGCTTTTGGCATCTAGATTGCGCTGGGGTGACTTCGTTGAATTTCACAGCACTCCATTGGAAATACATGGCAGAGCTCATCAGTAATACTATTTCCAGGCCGTGGTAGCCATCTTGCGGTGGTGCCACTTGCGGAAAAACCAAATTGAATTGGGTTGAATGGAACCACATGACCACGTTGCCTTTCTAGTTGTTATATAGTTCTGTGGTTACTGTGTGCGGCCTGTGCTCTGATATAAAAACAGGCTGGGCAGACGATTACCGAAACACTGATCTGCAATCTGCAGTCCTTTCTAACTGGCTATATGTTTCTTCTGAATCTGAATGTGAAACAGGGATAAAGTGTGTGCTGAACCTTTCTTTTTGTTTTGTTTTTGTCAAGTCATTTGCATTGCAGGGAGTGTTCTGTTGATGTTTAGCCTGCTGAATTTGGCTCCCTTTCCAGCTTCCCAGGACCGCAAAAAAAAAAAACTATGTTTTTTTAAAATTAAAAAAACCAATACCATGACCAATCATTTGTGATGTTATTGGTTTTGCGTGTGCTGAAAGGTTTTGCACACGCTAAAGGTCTTAGTAAATCAGGCCCTCTGACTTTTGGCGTTTAAAGTGATGCCGTAGTGGGATACCTCAGACCCTGAGGGAGTGTGATCTGACATAGGCTGATACATTTTTTCCCTCAGTTTTCTTAATAAAAAACACTTAAAAGAAAAAAACCCTTCTGAGAAATACTAATTTTCATCTTTTTTTCTTTCTCTGCTGCCACTCGACATGGATCGTTTATAGGCAAAAACAATAGCAGTACTCAATAGCTAGCTGCTGCTTATCTCTCGTGAAGGCTTGATCAACATTCTAACGTTACGTTGTATGGTGGAGGATGCCCGAGCCGCATCAGAAATTGTTCTGGTTTCTGACTTAATACAATGTGTTGATTTGAAGACACATAGAGGGTGGTGATGGATTTTAACCCTGAATGAAAGGTAAAATGTTATTGACCTTATTAAATTGAATGTTTTAGTTCATTTTAGAAAAACCCTATATAGGCTAATAATGTGAGTTAATGTACAACTGTTTTACATTGTTTAGTCTTGTTTAATTCATATTTTGCTATGAATGAATGTCAGCAGATACAGAAGAACAGATGTATACACCAAAATCCCAGAGAATGAAATGCAGACATGTCTTGCAGTGACATTCGTCTGCGACGCTGCAGTTAAGCACTTCTTGTGATTCAGAAATAGGTTAAACCTTATCGTAAAATGTACTACTCCCTTTAGGTTAGAAATAGGTAATTTAGTCATACGGCCGGTTTCTGCTGCACGTTGGAGGTGTATGAGAGAGCGAGTAAAATTCCTTAGTGGGAAAAATCTTGCAGACACCTTCCTGTAACAGTAGTAGAACGTTCAATTAGCATCAGGTGGCTAACAAATGTATGCCCCCATGTTAAGTCAATGGGCAATTAATTTGTGGTATCGTAGAATTATAAAGGTTTATTTAAAAATTGTGTACCATAGACAGAAATATGACCCAAAGCATTAGTCCATATCACTATGTCTACTTTAGCAACTCATTGTAGAATTTGAGCTAGGTTGTTGGAGAGAAAAAAAATAAAAAATAAAAAATAAAGTCCTAATCTTAATGGTAATTTTTTTATGTACTTCACTATATGAAAACGGCTTAACAAATGTTTCCCATATTTGTTTTTTGGCAAGATGTTGCTGAGATGAGTTGATCTGCCAAGTGGCTTGGCAATTGGTGCTAAAACGGCGGAGATATTGACGGCCGAATGTGGGTTTTAACATGTAAGTTGCAACCAAAACCAAATTTAGGGGGATGCCGACATGCGGGCGGTCCGCTCTGCACTGTCACAACAAAGCTGCCATCCCGGGTCACCTTGATATCCCGACCCGGCCCAGAGCCATCTAATTCTGATTCTTCCCCCCAGTGTGACAGCTTTGATCCTCCTCCTCCTCCGCTGAGTCCATGCTAGTCCTGCCAAAGGGACATGAAAACGCACAAGCAGAATTCACATTCTGTCATCTACGCCTCTTTCTTTCTTCATTAGTCTTTTAAAAAAAAATGTATTTCTTTTCTCTGCATGTGTAGTTGGGTGTACGCCGAGTAGAGGAGGGGCCGGGGTGCTGGCGGTCAGGGGGGTCTTTGCTTTTTATATAGCAATTAACTAAGACCAGCTTTTCAAATAGGATTGGAGCAGATTAAAGTTATCCTGCTTTTGACCGCCAAACAGCGGAGCTACGAGGGTGTTTGGGGGGATTAACCCCAGGGTCCGATGGCGGAGTATAGTGCATTCCTGCCCCTGCTTCCTTCCTTTCCCCTGAGCGCAAAAAGCAGCCGCTGGATTCAAACGTGCGTGGGCGTCCGCCACCTCCCTCCCTTCCTCCGTTCCTGCGCCAATGCGTCAGACAGGCGGGTTTGCAGTCCCACTCAAAATCCTACAGCAGGTGAATGCTTTCTAGAGCAATGTGTAGGCCGATATTTAACACAGACCATAAATGTTTGTTCGTTGACGGCCCATTTTGTTGTGACACAAGAAAAAAAAAGATAAATAAAAATGAATTAATAAAATGAAATAAAGAAATGATGACATTGAAAATTGAGAGCTGGATTGGAGCCCATCTCTCTCCATGAAAGGGATGTTTTTTTGCTCTTTAGCTGTCCTCATTCTGCTCGGAGAGAGGGGCGATCCTCTTGGCTTAATTCACAATCTCGTAAAAGTGTCTGAGCTATACAAATCACTTAGACTGTGCGGCTGGAAACACCGCACTGGCCATTAAAGTCAAAACAGGCGGAACATGGGAAGAGCAGGCGAAAGGCCCCCGAGAAATGAGTCCTGACTGGACCGACCCGTGGGCTCAGACGTCCCGGGGGTGATTTGGCGGCCCGCAGAGAATTTCAGACTTCACAAGACATTCGGCAGATGGGGTACCGGAATCGGAGCTAACGGATTTCATATTTGCTTTTACACCCCTTTAATCTTACCTCACCAGGGCCAGCACCAAGCGAGAGAGAGAGATAGATTAGAAAAAAAACACTCGGGTTTTAAAGAAGCTGAGAATTGGCCTGGCTCATTTTACCGATTAACTGCCATCTGTGACTCCGGAGATGAAGTCTGAGTGATCAACACTGAAAGTTGTTTACACAGGGAGAATAATCTGCAGAATTTGACCCAGTTTTTCCCCATCATAAGAAGGAAAAAGTTTAACGAGCTTTCACAAGTCTCGCCATTGATATCAGCAGGGTTGCCAGGTACTCTATGAGTTTTCCCGCGAGCAAGTAGTAAATCCCCCATTATAAGCCCGTTATAAGTCCTTTTTCCCCAAGTCTCTGGTTAGACCTGCTGATTAAACGCCAAACTAAACTATCTACCTACATTTCTTCTTCCATTTTCATTTGAATATACTGTAGGTACCCATTTTCTGCACCAGTGATTTGATTTTTTTTTGATTTTGAGTTTTCTTCCCCCATCATGGCTAATGATATAGAATCAGGATATTCCAAAAATCACACAAATAATCCTTCCAACATCCCAGTGGCTCCCCAATGGTTTTTAAAGTTCAGATTTGACAAAATCCTGAATGTATCTGTCCCAACCAGGAGCCTTTCTGTGTGGGGTTGCCCTGTTCTCCTTGTGTCCATGTAGGTTTCCTCCCACAGTCCAAAGACATGCAGGTTAAGCTAATTGGAGACTCTAAATTGTCTGTAGGTATGAGTGTGTGAGTGAATGGTGTGTGTGTGCTCTGCGATGGATTGGCGACCTGTCCAGGGGGTATTCCTGCTTCTCGTTTAATGCATGCTGGGATAGGCTGCAGCCCCCACGTGACCCTGACCTGGAATAAGCAGGTTAGATAATGGATGGATGGATGATATGTAAACACACAGGTTGAGGGCATGTAGCATTTTTGTGTAGCACAATGTTTAGGGAAGTGGGTGTGTACCTCTGAGGCTGTAGGATTGATGTCCAGGTTATGCCCTTGGGCAAAGTACCTGAATTGCTTCAGTAATGCAATTTGCTGTGGATAATAGCGTCTGCTAAATGGCTAAAATATAGTCTACATTTTTTTAAAGGAATATCAAGTGTTTAAAACATAAATAATTCCTGAGAATAATCTCTCATGTAGCCCATTTCTGGAGGAAGAGTGGTGCAGGCATTAATTCAGTCAAGGTTTTATACCGGCTGGTTAACCAATAATATCAGTGTATTAGAGAATGTTGTCTGTTGTGTGGCACTGAGAGGAACATTCAGCGCTTATGTTAGGAAGAAATATAACATTTCATATTTTATCCCTATCATTCTCCATAATCTATTTAGATGATTCAGTTGTTGAAGAATCATGTTCAGTTATAGTTTTACAAAGATTTATCACCAGCATCAGACAGCGAGGAGGTGAAAAAGAACTACAGCCCTCCTTTTATTTTTATTTTTTATTTTTTTGCTACTGGAGGATTTTTAGCCACACTGGCAACCTTAGCTGTCTGTGTCTGGTGGGGTTATGTTTTCTGGTCACGTCCTCAGCTGGAACAGACTGAAAGCCTCTGGATTTGTATTCCCCGGCAAGCCCTTAGCTTTATTCATCTCTCCGCTGTCTGCGGCCACGGTACCATAGACGTCCCAGGCGTGGTGAGGACGACGTTGTGAATATGGATCCAGTGTCCGCTTAGACTGCCTCTCCTCCTCCCTGTGAAAACTGGCCGACCGTGGCGTTCACCTGCAGAGTCTGTCTGATGGGCCATGACGGTCCTTAAGAACCAGAAGCTGGGTGGAAATGTAAACTTGCCAGGCTCCATCCATTGCAGATTACTAGAAAAAGGTGTATTTAAAGAAAGACCTTGAGGAACAGACTGCCTTGTTTTGCAGTTTTGTTACTGCTGTAGGTTGTATTTATTCTCACCGTATGTCTCTCGCCACGAGGTAAGGCCTTGTTCAATGCGACAGGAAAATAAAAAAGTAACACTTCTAACCACGTTTTGCTTTTCAGTCCCAATAAACACACACACACACTCGCACACACACACACACACACACACACACACACACACACACACACGCACGCACACGCACACACACACACATTACACACACTCCATGAAACCATGCTCTATTAATATTCTCATTTAATAAAAATGTTTCCAACTAAGAGCATATCGTGCAAAAGGAGAAAGAAATGCTCCCATTTTTAAAACCAGAGGGCAGAAAACTCATGCATTAGAGGCAGTTAAAAATGTAATGTATTGTTCATGTTGGGGGTGTCAGTCTCAGGAATCAGAATGAAAAATCGTTTAATAAAAAAAATAATAATTACAGTGAGCACCATAATTCATTGGACAGTGACACATTTTTTTGTTATTTTGGTTCTGTACTCTAGCACTGAGTTTGAAAGGATACAACGACAATTTTTTTTCAGGTTGAGGTGCAGACTGTCAGCTTTAATTTGAGGGTATTTTCATCCATATTGGATGAACCGTTTAGAAATTATAGAACCTTTAGTACATAGTCCCCCCCATTTGCGGGCATCAGAAAATATTGGACAGTTTAACATAATGTAGAATAAAGTAATCATTTTTAATATTTGGTCGCATATCCTTTACATGCCATGACTTCCTGATTTCTGTGACCCAACAATATCAAAACACTGTTGATATCTTATTTTTTAGTACTCCTACAGGCGATACTATAACGTCTCTGCATTTGAATGAATCTCTATGGGAATTGGGGGGTGGGACTAGATTTAGCTGTAAATTACACTGGAACAGTATGGAACACACAGTTGGTTAAATGGCTCTAAGTCATCAAGCGTATGACGTATCAAACAAGCCTTAAACCATCACTCTGCTGCCAGAAATACAGTAGATATGGATGGATAACTTGAAGGGTTTCTTCTCCTGATTATTTTTCCATAGAGTTCAATAGGAAAATTTGTCAGAAGAAACAACCCTTAAAGTGATCCATCCATATCTACTGCATATCTGAGAGAGCACTGCACCATTGAGGCATATTTTCAGGCTTATTCATACATCCTAGAAACAAGGAAAACTCTGTATTTTCAGGACTGTCTGGGAACCCAGTGGACTTGGAGAAGCGTCACACGGCGTTTGGGAAGAACTTCATCCCACCGAAAAAGGCCAAGACCTTCCTACAGCTAGTATGGGAGGCCCTTCAAGATGTCACTCTCATTATCTTGGAAGTGGCAGCCATCATCTCACTGGGGCTTTCCTTCTATCACCCACCGGGGGGCGACAGCGAGAGTAAGTTCCAACAGAAGCAACAAGAACAAAAAAACAACAAATGTATATCTTCCTTTTTCAGTGTGAACTTAAGGCAAAATGTTCATGTTTGAACAGTGTTGAAGTATTACAGTACATTTGAAAAAAGTTTTTTTTTTATTTCTAGTGTTTATTTTCAGTGATAAGTCCTCCTTTCAAGCGTTTCACATCTTTTATTCATGGCCACGTGTTGCTGCTACGCTGTTTTGTGTGAGAGAACAAAGATAACGTATTTGTAAAACCATGGCCATAATTAGTCTCAAGGAGATTTCAGGCTTCGGTATCTGCATATGATAATGTGTCTTTGGCACAGAATAATAGATTTATTCGGTGCGGTAGTTAATGTTGACCTGCGTGCTGTCCCTGCAGTGTGCGGCCAGGCGGCGGCTGGTGCGGAGGACGAAGGAGAGGCCCAGGCTGGCTGGATCGAGGGGGCCGCCATCCTCTTCTCCGTCATCATTGTTGTGCTGGTGACGGCCTTCAACGACTGGAGCAAGGAGAAACAGTTCCGGGGGCTGCAGAGCCGAATCGAGCAGGAGCAGAAATTCACCGTTATCCGCAAGGGCCAGGTCATCCAGATCCCTGTGGCTGAGATGGTGGTTGGAGACATCGCCCAAATCAAATATGGTGAGATTGTGGTACCACATGGGATGTGAAACAGACTTATCACTCATGGGATCGCTGTAGTTTGATGGGTTTGTGGCATACATTCGCAAATTAACAACGATTATCTATTTATACTGCAGAACCTCTTTTATGCAGTCTCTTATTAGCATGGGACATATGATCTCATAATTATGCATTTCAACAAAAGGGTCATAACATATTTATTCAATATTTAACTAAGCTTTGATTTATCGGTGTATTGAAAATCAACAAATTAAATTTTTTTAAAGTCAATATTAAATCTAAATTTCATTGCTAATAAATTTTATATCCCGTAATAGTTTCCGTTTGCAATGAAATCATTCAAACAGAAATATTAATTTACATTAATTTACTTAGTCAGTTGATTGAAGTCAGACTCTTACCATATTTTTTTGAGATTCATAAAATTGAAGGAAAACAAGATGATTAAATAAATGAGTAAGCTCATGTAATATTTGGGTAAAACCTTAGGCTACACATAGATGTTCATTGTAACCTCATGAAGAATGTTTTTCTTCTGTAAATAGCCCCTTCATGATAATGCTGTGGAACATTTGTCACATTAATAATTGTAAAAATAAAAGTAAGGCCGGTGTCGCGACAAAACTCAGCATGAAATCAGCTCACTGCTGCTCTTCGACCGCAGTGTATCCCTGTATGTTCCACGCACGGTAAATGTGTCGATATCTGTACGTGTGGTATTTTGTAGGTATATGCCACTCTGCATTTTCTTTTTAAAGAAAAAAGGAAAAATAACGGGAGCTGTTGCCACTCAGAAAATGGCAGCTATTGCCATTTTTTTATATTAGGTTGTAAATTAATATTACTCTGTGCTGTTACCGAACGTTGCCTTGGAACAATGCTTTGAGTGCCGCTGAAGTCCATAAATCGTGTTCCCGGCTGCGGAATTGCCTCGCGCAGGCCTGTGGTCTGTTATGCACTATAGTTTGAAATGAAAGGTGCTCCCATGACTAATTTGCAATGGGCTGTGTGAGTCACTGCGATGCTGTTTATCGCAGTTCGGCGTGGGCGTTTGTGGAGGGGGAAGCGGGTGAAAGATGGGCCTGTTGTCGCTCAGGCTCAGACGAGCTGTGATGCTCTGAATTCTTCCAGGTGACCTGCTGCCATCTGATGGAATCCTGATCCAGGGCAACGATCTGAAGATCGACGAGAGCTCGCTGACGGGGGAGTCGGACCACGTCAAGAAGTCCCTGGAGAAGGACCCCATGCTGCTGTCTGGTGAGGACTGCTGATCAGACATTAATAATGGAATCCACCGCCTTTCGGAGGTCCTGTAACATATGACCGGATGCAAGGGGGTATAAACAGGGAAAGCTTTCTCGGGCACTAGCGGGTCCAGGGGGCCCCTAGAGGGGGGTGTGTGTATGTATGCGTTCGTGCGTGCAGGCACAGGGGGCCCTTTCTCAGAGTTTTTCCCTGCAAAAATGTATAGATCGTCCCTGATTGGATGGGTACAGTTACGTATCTATTTCAGAGTGCACGCAGTGTCCGTCCATTGACACGATGCGTGTTCTCGCCCCCCTGGTTCGCAGGAACCCATGTGATGGAAGGGTCCGGAAGGATGGTGGTCACCGCAGTTGGTCTCAACTCTCAAACTGGAATCATCTTCACCTTGCTTGGTGCTGGTGGCGATGAGGAGGAGAAGAAGGCCAAGAAAGGTGAGAGGTCTTTCTGGGACAGCCGTACGGATCGTTTATCGCTTTGGCACGAGCCTTTTCGCCTCCCCTTCCTGTTTCTCAGTCCGTCTGAGATGACCCGTTTGCCCATTGTTTTTTGGAGAGGTCAGAGGTAAGGCCTCTCTACGGGCTGTCCGTCCCTGCTGATCTCCCGGATGTCGCTAGTAGCTCTTATGCATTAAATGTTGCCGTTCACGCCCAACACCGAACGAACCCAGCTCATGAGGACCCACATGTCCCTTACACTGCATTTTCTGTTTTTATCACAAACGTTTTATCACAAAACCACTGCTTCTTGTTGTCATCATATTGTAAATCACTCCTTTTTCTGAGAAAGTCAAATTCAAGGTGTTTTTAGTGTTGGCATGGTTATGTGTGGTTATGGAAACTATGAATTATAATAATAATAATAAAGAAGAAGAAGAAAGTAGTTTCTATTAATTGTTGACAAATGTTTGTCCATTGAATTGTGTAGAATCAGTTGCTCTTTTCTTCCATATTCATTTTACCATGTGCATAAAGGGCAAAAAATGTCACCATAAGGGCATTTTACACATAAATTCCTTCATATTTCTCTTTTGACATGTTTCGTCTTATTGACAACAGTTAGAATTTAAATGCAAGATAGCGCACTCAGTCACATGGTTCAAATTGCCCTCATTTCTCTCTCTCTCTCCCTCACTCTCTCTCTCAATAATCTCTTTATTGAAATCATTAAATGCAATCAGGGGTACTTCCCCTGTAATGTGCAATGATACAATTCTAGCTATGGATTCTAGGAGTATGGATAAGGTAGAAGAGAATGCTACTTGCTGTTTTGTTGATTGAGAAGCGCTGAGCACCATGGACGATTTGCATTGTATTTGGCTGAAGGGATGACAAACCAGTTCTGCCAGTTCTTAGCGCTGGCAGACAAGGGAAGTCGTGCCATATTGACAGTATTTTGACAGTATGTTTAATTTAAAAAGTGCCTAGTTGTACTGACCAAGCAGTGTATCATGGGTGCAATAGACAGATCCCAGTATACAAGAGTTATTATTTTACCATTGTTCCATCCTAACTGATGTTCGATTCTGCACTGGAGCTGCAGTTTCTTCAACATCTAATATATTTAAAAAGGTACTGTTGGTTCTAGTAGCTACCACAACTAAGAAATAATTTACATTCGTGGCTTTGTGGAACCTTGGTTTTAAAAGCATTTTTTGAGCACTATGCATTGTGATTCACATAATATTCATGGCCACATTCAAGTGTTTTTTTCAAACTGGCTTTGTCAGGTTTTCGCATTCCAAACCCATTTTTTTTCCATTCCGAAACGTGCTTCCTTGAAACAGATGAGGTTGACAGATCAAGTGAAACCTTTGATGCAATACAGTCCACCCCATCCCTCACTGTGTGTGTGTGTGTGTGTGTGTGTGTGTGTGTGTGTGTGTGTGTGTGTGTGTGCGTGTGCGCATGTGCGTGTCGTGTGTGTGTGTGTGTGTGTGTGTGTGTGTGTGTGTGTGTGTTCCGCTACTGCGGAAGGGGCAGTGGATGGCCATCAACACCTTTAGAGTATCCTCAGCTAAGCTGACAGCTTGTAGTGAAACTGACTCCCGGCCGACTGAACACAAGCAAGTGCCCGTAGCAGTCTCAGTGCCCTCAACCATGAGTCTTAAACCGCTTGATTGTCCAAACATTGCCTGTCTCTTTGGTAGCCAGCCAATCAAGATGGACCAAGGAAAGTCAAGCCTTTAATCCTCACAGGAAACAGCACAGAAGCCAAAATGATACCACATAAAAACATTGAAACCCTGTTTTTTTTATTATAGTAGCACAACAAACGTACAATTATATAATGAATTGAAATTTTCATTTCCATTGGCTATTTTTGCATACACAATAAAAATACGCTAGGCTAATACACCTGGCAATTGTTTCAGTTTAGAGGCAATCTTGAAAAGGTATGTCAAAGCGCCAGTTGGCTGTAGAGAGATATCCAGAGAATATGGAAATTGTAACACTGAACATGCTAACATTACATTCCTTGCACTTTAATGAGTCAATCTCTTTTGAAGAGGAAAAAACAGTTTATAACTACATTGTAGAACCTACTTTATTATTTTTGTTTCATGAAGGAAAAAAATTGTTGAATGGCATGCATAGGAACCAACAGCTATAATGTCCAGTTTTAATTGAGACCATGAATCGGAAAGGAATACAGCACAGTTTATGCTGAAATAATCTAAACTCTTATTAGGGCAACTGCTCAAGATGTTGTTAGGGTTCAGGGCCCTGTTACTCAAATCACGGGCCTCGAGGGCCCAGATCTGCTGGTTTTCCACCTTCCCTTTACCTGGGAGTCAGGTGTGAATACAGTCTGGCCAATAAGTAGCACTAATTGCTCAGTTAATGAAAAGAAAACCAGGGCCGGATTTGTATCTGGATTTGAGGGCCAGACTTGAGTATCCATGGTTTAGGGTGTGCAGTCCCGGATTCCCATCAACACGTAACACAGGCATTTGCATAAGTCCGCACAGTACTGTGTGTCAGCCTCTTGCATTGGTCTTGGTCTCTCTTTTTGTGATGGCAGGTTCAAGCCCACGCCCACTTTTACCACTTATTGTTTCATTTGCTTTGATATTATTTTCTGTTTCTTTTTTTTTGTTAAGCCATGTGATCAGCGGTCCGCCCTCTTTCTCTGTTTGAACAGGTAAAAAACAAGGAGCCCCAGAGAATCGGAACAAAGGTAACCCTCCCTGCACCCCTCGCCCCCCTGCCCCCCCCCCCCCCTCCCCACCCCGCCCCGTCCCATTCAGCGACAGTCTCGGAGTCCCATTTCAGTCCTACTCTTTCTCTCTCTCTCTTGCTCTCTCTCCCTCTCTTTCTCTCTCTACCTCTCTTTATTTAGCTCTCTCTCTCTGTCCCTCCCTCTCTTTCTCTCTCTTCCTCGCTCTCTCCCTCCCCCTCTCTCTCTCCCCCTCTGTCTTCCTTGCTCTATCTCCCCCTCTGTCTTCCTTGCTCTATCTCTCCATTTCTCTCTTTTTCTCCTCTCTTCCTCCCTCTCTCTTTCTTCCTCTCTCTCCCTCTCTTTTTCTCCTCTCTCTCCCTCTCTCTTCCCATTGTCTCTCTCCCTCTCTCTCCATCTCTCTCTTTCTCTCTCCCTCTCTTGCTCACACACACACGCTGTCGCTTTCCTCTACTGCCAAGTCTGGGGGAGGTTCTCACCTAGCTTTACCTGTGAAAGGGTGCAACTCTCACCTTCTCCACTTCCCAGAGCTGACTGCTACTTTCCCCACAGCCAATCACATTGTTTTACTACCACTGTTACTGTGTCTCAGGAGATAAAAACACTTATGTTATCAATCAATAAAAGCCACAGGGTATGAAGTGTTACTGTTTATATTCTTAGTTTTTTTTTTTTAAAGTTATTTTGTTTTGTGGTCACAGGCACAGGCTAGTTTTTTCAAACACTCAGGCATTTTGGTTTTGCTTGCCATTTTTTATTATTTATTATTATTTTATAAAATATTTTTTGTGGTGGATGAAAAGCATTGCCATTTCCACCGTCACTGCTGCCTCAAACAGGTTGACCTTCTGGTGAGTTCTCTGATATTCAAGGCACGTTCAGCCCCTGTGCGCCGCATCCCCCCTCCCCCTCCCCACCCCCCCCCCCCCCACCCCCCACCCCACCCCCCGCCAGAGTCCAAGACGAGGCATCACTTGTGGCCAGACCCTTCAGCCCTTCCTGCTGCTCCTTCCGCATTAATGATTATGAGGAAAATTGGGCTTTATTGTAGTTTATCCTAAGTCTGCAGGCAAGAGGAATCGCCACTCATTTCTCATTTGCAGGTTTATTTATCATATTTATTTATCTTTTTAATACACGTTGGATCTTGTTATGTTAGCTGGTTACTCGAAAGTGGGGATTGTCACTCCAGAGCTTGTCAGATAAATTGTCTACGCCCGTGAGAAGAGGCCTATCTCCTGACCTGTCCAACCAAGGCGCACATTAATGGCCGTCACGTCGAGCGCTATTATTATGTAACTGTGTTTCGCGCCGCAGACGCCAAAGCCGCCAGCGGTTGAGTGGGAAGGCCTGTGACTGGCCCGGAGGCGGTGGATGGCGGCGCTCTAGGGGGCGGACTGAGTGAGAGTTGCACCCTTGCAGATTGATGGGCTGTGGATTGTTTGTTCTTTTCACTGTTGCCTCCTTCCAGGGTGTGCTCAGGACCTCCATGCTATCCTGTATTCTCTCTCACGTCTCCGTATGGGGAGTTTCTGTTTTATTTCCTCTCTCTCTCTCTCTCTCTGTCTCTCGCTTTTTTTGTGACACACTCGCCCCCCCCTCCCCTCCCCCCTCCTTTCCGTGCGTGCGTCTGTCCGTGGAGTTCGTCAGTCAGTCCTCCAGTGGTGACACCAGTGTGTGGCTGTTTTGTCAGTCTCGTCGGTTCTATGTTGTGGCGGGTCAGATCCTGAAACGGCTTGGCAGGCGTTACATTGTAGAGGGACAGTTCAATTCCTTAACTCCCAAAGCATCTGTGTTCTGCTCTCCAGCGGGATTATATTTAGGGCTTGCGATTTTCACTGTTTGGATCCTCAGTGTCATTTAACCCTTTGAAGAGTAGGTTTTTTAAAAATGTTTTTTTCTCTCAAAATTCTAAGTCAGTGTTCTATAACTCCAATGCTTTTGAAACACCAGATTGTTACATCAGCATTAGAATGTTCGATTAAGGACATTTTAATCACATATTTATGATCTTCAATTCTGTGACAACTGCATGCGAAAGAATATTGTATTACACATTTTTTAGACATGCAAAGCTGGAATTAAATTCTGAATCGGACGTGAGAAGTACTGATCTTATCAATGCTGTTGTTATTAAGTGATTTATTAAATCCAGGGTTTTATCAGTCAGCTACCTCTATTAAGAATATTTTTCTGGTTCTATAAACTTCTATTATGGATCCATAATCTGATGAAAAAGGAATACTGCAAGCCTTAATTATAGTCTACATTTCTGAGTACATTAACCTAATAGTTAACAATAAAGCTCAGTATTTCTAAATTTTCAAAATGGGTAAATATTTTAAAAGGTGTGAATATTTGTGCAGTGCCAGGGGCTTTGTAATAGACAAAGACATGAATCAAAGAAAGAGAGTCAACATGAGAATGAAACTGAGCAGACACAACAAGGCAACAATCTTAGCTGAACAGAGGTATGATGCAAATTCTTTATTTGCACATATAAGACCCAGTGTTCTCAGAATCTTGATGAGATTTTGCTCCCAGAATCCCAGAATAAACTTTCACAAGTCATTCTAGATTCAAACATAGTAAAATGAATAAATAAAACCCTTGCTTGAGATTCAGTGGGAATTATCTGAAAGGATTTATTGATCCCAACTTCTCATGTGCTTAAAATGGGACTTACACAATAAAAATAGCCCTTATGATAATATATTTAAATTACTTCTATAATTATCTGCCCTCAAGCGTTCATGTTGTGGACGTTTCTTTAATGTAGCGCACACTTGCAAAATGTGCAAGCTTTAAAAGAAAAGATACGCCATGTAAAATGCAAATAAGAATGGTAGACTCTTAACTAAAAACCACCGCTATTGTACGCGAAAGGTGAAAACGATCATTATTTAAGTGCATTCCTGTGTCTTTCTATTTGTGAAACTAATTGGTAGTTTAGATTGGAGGAACATACAGAACACATTGTGTTGGTGCACCAACCTGCTGATTCTGACGAGTGCTGGGACTGCTACGTGTGGAAAAGTTAAACTTTATTAGCTGCACCTTAGCAAGCCACGCCACGCACACAGATGACCGGGTGTTGCTCTGTTACTTTTGTGGATGACCTTCCTCGTTTGGCCCGATGGAGGGTCAGTCTTCAGGCCCTCCAGTGTTTCACTACTTTTCCGTCTCCTGTTAACTTAACGTCTCACTCTTTGCCTCTTCACCCCCGCCCGCCCCATCCCCCTCCGCCCCCTTCTCTAAACCTTTCCAACCCCCGCCCCTTTCTTCGACACGCCTGCTCCTGTTCCCCGTAAACCCCTTCTCCCCCAACAAAAACCTCCTCCCCTTAGCCAAGACCCAAGATGGCATCGCCCTGGAGATCCAGCCCCTTAAGAGCGAGGAGGCCGTGGAGTCGGAGGAGAAGGAGGAGAAGGAGGAGAAGCCAGCCAAGAAGGTCAACGTGACCAAGAAGGAGAAGTCGGTCCTGCAGGGCAAGCTGACTAGGCTGGCCGTGCAGATTGGGAAGGCAGGTGAGGTAGTCGTCCCACACAGGACATGACATTCTCAAATGCCCCTTGGCTCCTCTTCAACAGTTTCTTGTACACAATCTCATGCTTCTTTGCGCCATTCGTATTTGTAATGTCACAATTAGGCTGCTGTAACTAACTTAAGGTGATTTTACAAGGGCTGTTTTGTGGGGCTTTAACGGCCGAGAATGCAGAATGCTACAAAATCACATTTAACCATTATGCTTGGGTCGACAGTAAAATTACTTTTTTTTTTTGTTGTATAATTTCAAATTGGAGATTTTCTTCAGTAGGCGCCTTTAAGGCATCCTAGAGAATTAGAAAATATGTGTAAAAAAATGTATTTGGTACTTTTATATATTTTTTATATTGACCCGTAACAACACCTTAACACCAATGGCAGTAAAATGCTACAGGGTGTGACTGGACATACAAGGAACATCTTGTATACATGGCCATGAGCTGGATTAAGGCTAGGTACATGCAAGCAAACAATTGCAAAGGTTTTTTTTTTCTTTTTCCAAGCTGCCTTTCTAGTCGATTGATCAGATACAGCACCAAGGTTACAAATTATTATCATCACATATGCTACACCTATAAAGTCAACTGAGGGGCAGGGATTAATAAAGAGTGGCTAATGAACCTGACGAGCGACCAGTGGTTAAAAAATATATAAAAATGTCCATTTCGATTCGCAAGGTGTGATGTGACGGATAAAGTTCGTCCACCTCGGTGTCTTTGCTCGACGCCTGTCCTCATTGTTTGCTCAGGCCTGATCATGTCCGCCGCGACGGTCATCATCCTCATCCTGTACTTCGTCATCGACACGTTTGGGGTACAGAAGCGGCCCTGGCTGAAGGAGTGCACCCCCATTTATATCCAGTACTTTGTGAAGTTCTTCATTATCGGCGTGACCGTTCTGGTGGTAGCTGTACCTGAAGGGCTTCCCCTTGCTGTTACCATCTCCCTGGCCTACTCTGTGAAGGTGAGGACTACTCTGTCCACGCTTTTCAGCCCTCTCATTTTAGAAATGGCTTCTGATGCCATATATGCCCTTAGTTGGAAATGTAATACATTTTATTAAATGAGAATATTAACAGAGCGGTTTAAGGGTGTGTGTTTGTGTGTGTGTGTGTGTGTGTGTGTGTGTGTGTATGTGTCTGTGTCTGTGTACACACATGCATGGCTGTGTGTTTGTCAGTGTGCATGCATGCATTTGTGTATGCGTGCATGCATGTCTGTGTGTGTATTTGTGTGTGTGTGTGTGTGTGTGTGTGTGTGTGTGTGTGTGTGTGTCAGTGTGTGTGTGTGTGTGTGTGGAGTGGGGGGAGTGGAGGAGGGGGCAACGTATACTTAAAAGATGATGATATATTATGAAAATTACAAAATAACATGGAAAAAGTGTGCAAGAGTCTTTCAAGAGGCTATTCCTGAAAGTGAGTCACCCTCTGTTTTTTTTTTTCAGAAAATGATGAAGGACAACAACCTGGTGCGCCACTTGGATGCCTGTGAGACCATGGGAAACGCCACCGCCATCTGCTCCGACAAGACGGGCACACTCACCATGAACCGCATGACGGTGGTACAGGCGTACGTGGGCGACACCCACTACCGGAAGGTGCCAGAGCCGGAGGCCCTGCGGCCTGAAACACTCGAGATCTTGGTCAACAGCATCGCCGTCAACTCGGCCTACACCACCAAGATCCTGGTGAGCAGGCTTATGTCGGGGTGCACTGCGCGTAGCAATGCGTAGTATTCGTTTCTCTTATGAGCTCTACAACCTGTGCTTAAGGCTTTTGAATGATCGCTCTGGCAAAAAATAAAAAAATAAAAATCCCACGCATTTTGAGCCGACACAGACTCGAATGGTGGAAGATAATGGCGGTGATTCATCCGCGTGGGGGTAGGGGTGCGCAACTGTGTGGTGCTGTGGCTCTGGAGTGCTAACCGAGAGGTTGTGGGTTAAAATCCCTGCCGACTGCTGCCCTCCAGCAGCGTACTTTAATAATCACTGAAGTAAAATCCCACGCACCACCCACTCTGTAGCAACTGTGGAGTCCGCAATTTGCTTTTGGGGAAATTATCAGCTGTGAATGACAGAATGAACAAATTATAAGCACTGAAGTCATGTAAATTGTTTGACGCGAATGTTCAATTTTACTGAGAACCAGTTTACCTCGGCCTCTTTTTTCCTAAGAAGAATATTATATCAAGCGGCATTACTGAGAAGGAATTATTACATATTCTTATATGTAATCAGTTGCTCTTTTGCACATTATGCATATGATAAGATGACAATTCTAAAGTTCTCAGCCTATATTTTGTTATGCAACAATATAACCGTATCAAGAAATACCCCCTTAAATTCTCATTTTCACCTTGATCTCAAGCCCTTGAATTTCTAGAGCTGGCATGTAATGACATAATTGAACTATTGTTATATTCATGACTTTGTTTTCTCACATTTACATGTTTACACTTTGGCATTTAGCAGACACTCTTATATAGAGCTTACATTCTTTTACATACAATCCATTTATTTATACAGCTGGGTATTTACTGAAGCACTTTGTGTTAAGTACCTTTTGGTTGTGGGTGCGACAGCTATGCCCCAGCTGCAGCACTTTGAGTTACGGGACCAGTCATGCTACGCCGTCGCTTTTAACTGATAACGAGGTGCCAGAACGTGCCGTGGTGATCTAAGGCTGTGAATTCGGCTGACCTGCCTCGTTCCCCACAGCCGCCGGAGAGAGAGGGGGGTCTGCCGCGCCACGTGGGCAACAAGACGGAGTGCTCCCTCCTGGGCATGGTGCTGGAGCTCAAACGGGACTACCAGCCCGTGAGGGACGAGGTGCCCGAGGAGAAGCTCTACAAGGTGTACACCTTCAACTCCTCCCGAAAGAGCATGAGCACCGTGCTGAAGAACCCCGACGGATCGTTCCGCATGTACAGCAAGGGCGCCTCCGAGATCATCCTGCGCAAGTACGCCACCTCCACCCCCCCACCCCCCGGAATTAGTGCGGCTAAAGGATGTGCAATCTACCCATCTACTAGTCATACTGTAGCCTACACTACTCTACCTGGCAAACCAGTTATAATTGAAATCTCTTCATTTGAGTTTGTGCAGTTAAAGGTATGGGATTTCCCCCCCTGTTAGTGCAGCCAGCTCTTTTCTTCCTGTCTGGTCTGTATGTTTCCTTTCCCTCATTTCTAACCTCTGTCAGCTGTGCTGTTGGTAAGTCATTAAGTATTGGTTGGTATGTCAGACAATCCATCAATCAATCAATAAATCTGTAAAAATTCAACAGGAATTGCTTGGGGGCGAATGCAGAATATACCAATCGGTGAATGAATGCAGAATATACCAAGGTGCTTGTAGGCGGTTGGTGAATGGCGTTTGTTGGGCCATTGCAGGATTTACTGTGCGCCAGTAGCCCCTGGGAGAAAATATGTTCCGACGGCGTGATGCAGGCTTGGTCTTCTGATCCACTCTCACACCCTCTCCCCTGGCTCTGCTCTGTCTTGCACAGGTGTTCCCGCATGCTGGACGGATCCGGGGAGACTAAGGTCTTCCACCCTAAGGACCGAGACGAGATGGTGCGAAAGGTCATCGAGCCTATGGCCTGCGAGGGCCTGCGCACCATCTGCCTGGCCATGCGTGACTTTCCCGCCAATCCTGAGCCAGACTGGGACCAGGAGAACGAAATCCTGTCTGACCTCACCTGCATCGCTGTGGTGGGCATCGAGGACCCTGTCCGACCGGAGGTAAGAGGCGTGGCGCACCCCTGCTGAGGCGTAAGAGGGAATGGCTAAGTCCAAGTAGGGGTTGGAAATCCCACATGATCAATTTGTCATCGATCAGTGTGTTATACACCTGTGCGCTGTTCGTCAGAAACCGGAAAACTGATTATATTCAACTTTTTTTTTCTCCGGTAAATTTGGAAATTTTGACCAATTTTTTTTTTGTTGCAAAAGTTAGCCTATAACATGGAACTTAAATTTTGTTGGAAAATACCCAACTGCAGTTCTAGATCTTGCAGCATGCGTTGGTTAAAACAACCCAATTTAATGCGAATTCAGTTGAATTTCAACCCTCAATAAAAATTGGAACATGAAATGTATGCTCTATATCCTTATACCACACAGGCTAATCTAGGAACGTTTCGGCTCATTCTATAAATCAGATTTCGAGAAATTGCCAATAGCCTCCGAAGTCCATTCTATCTGTCATAGGGAATTTACTTCCGAAACCAAACTCCGCCCACGTCTGACATACTCACTTGAGTACTCTATTACATGTGCAGTGCATTCTTTTATCACATGCACAGATAATTCTTAGCATCCTGCACACTACTACAGGGCCCTCTGCATGCACTGTGTATTCTTCCATCACATGTGCAGTGCATTCTTCCATCACATGCAGAAATAATTCCCAGCATCCTGCACACTACAGCAAGGCTATTGAGGCCACACTACTGCATTTGAGCCCAAGGATGACATCCATTTTGAATCCATATATATATTATTTTTTTGGGGGGGGGTTAGGAAATGGATTCATTTTATTCAACATTCATGTTTTTTGTTCAATGAAAGAATCCATTAAAGTTCTACTCACAAATGCTTGCATGGATGTCTGCTTATGACAAAACAAAATGTTTATATTTATGTCTGCATATTACGAGGTAAATACAGCTAGTACAAATAACGCCAACATTTCCAGTTTATTCCCGTTAATTCCCATATATTCCCGTTAATTCCCATGGAAAGTTTCCACCTTTGAATATTCCCGGAATTTTACAACCCTATTTGCCGTGCATTCTTTGTGCTTATTTAGCTGGGGGCATCTCTTTCTGTCCTTTCTGACAGGCTCGGTCAGTACTGAAGCAGCAGTATCTGATGAGTTTAAAGCCAGAAGCCGTGCGTGTATATATCTGCCTCCATCTTTGTATTGTTTAAGTAAGACTGCAATGCCTGGAAATACTAACACTGTTAAAAATGTTAGGAGCTCAAGGCTGGACCTGCCTTCTGTCCAGAGTGTGAGGTAATTGTGTGTTCTTGGCTTCAGCCAACAGCCCCTGGCCATTGGTATAGGCCCTATTTGTGACCCGAGGAAGTGCCTAAGGGCCATGGGAGGCCAGAAAGGCCGGCTATGATCCTGCTACTTACATTAGTTCAGCGAGAAGTTCTCAAAGTGATGTGGGTCACATAATTGTGTCACTGGTTCACATTTGTGTTTTGAATGTCAGGCAATGAATAAAAGGGAGAGATAAGCAGCTTTGTTGCTGGAGGGTTGATTCTGAACCGATTCCCAGTTGGGTGAAGGACCAATTATAGCAAAACCAGCCCGGTGTTGCACTATTTATAACTTCCATACCCATTAGCAAATGTCTCTGTGTGTCACTGTCACTCAAGTCAGTTGACATACAAATCCCAATAGCGACGAGCAACTGTCCACAACCGTCAAGAGGAGCGCCTCTTTAATGGGAAAAACAGTAAAACTGGGATACTTTCACTGTTTGAATGGCAGTGAAGTGAACATGTCCAGCATAGAGGCTTAGCACCGAGGTTGACTTGGGAGTCAAGTTAAGGCTTGCAGTCACAGTGGAACGGCCGGGATAAGATATACGACGTAGATACGGGAGAGTCTGGCGTGTCCAGTTGTGGGCGTGGTTTTTTCCACAAGTTGTTTATTTCACCCATTCTCCCCAGTCTGTCTGCAGTGCGTTGGGAAGTTTCTAATTATCTATAAATAAATGAGCTGATTGGGTGTAATGAGTGGTAGGGAGTGATTCATCACTGTGCAGAGTGTGGATAATTACCCCCCCCCACCCCCACCCCCAACTCCATCTAGACCCCCCCCCCACCGGGTGGGTCAAAGAGTCGCGCCAGCCTACGTGTGAGCGAGCAAAGAGGCAGGCAGTGTAGCATGCTGGGGGTGACGAAAATAAACTAAACACACACTTACTTAAGGCCAACTTGTATCCAGGAGTTGCTAAGAGAGAAATAATGTTGAAAAACGAACAGCAGATACGTTATTTTCTTTTGGCTTTTCAGCATATGTTAAAATTAACCCAATAATGATGATAGTAATAATAATATTTAGAAATAATAATACCTCTTGCTCATAATTAAGTTAATTAAAGGTCACAGAAGAGAGCCCTAAGGCCATTTGAGAGTGACTGTTCACTGTAGCCTTGGACCGGAACAACTGTTAATTGGGGACTAAGTGTGAACTTTATGGCAGTGTTGTTCTAAAGTGGTACTATTCCTCACAGTCAGTGGTCTCTCCCTGGTTTTCCTCTGGCTACATATGAAGCTCGTTTAAGAACCTTCAGATATGCGTTGCTCTGTTTTCATTTATATTCATTGAGCTTCCTCCATGCATGATATTCGCTAAAGGAATGTTCTGGCATAGAATTCCTGCCATTTCCTTTTTAGGGAGAGGCAGCAATATTTAAGTCTGAGCTCAGCTAGTAAGATAATGACTTCAGTTCATTGAAGGTAGACCGAGGCTATGGTAATGGGCCCTGTTTTTATCTGTGTGGTGACATTGTGTGTCCGTTCGTGGGGATGCGGTTACTTATCGCTCTCAAACACCCGTCTCTGATTGTAAAGCACTGTATAGGCTTCTAGAACCAGATAGTGCTGTATAGGCTTCAAGAACCAGATAGCGCTGTATAGGCTTCAATAACTGTAGGCTTCTATAATGCCATGTATAGGCTTCTAGAACCAGATCTCGCTGTAAAGGCTGCTAGAACCAGATCTCGCTGTAAAGGCTGCTAGAACCAGATCTTGCTGTAAAGGCTGCTAGAACCAGATATCACTGTATAGGCTTCTAGAACCAGATAGCGCTGTATAGGCTTCTAGAACCAGATAGCGCTGTATAGGCTTCTAGAACCAGATAGCGCTATATAGGCTTCAACAACCAGATAGTGCTGTATAGGCTTCTAGGACCAGACAGTGCTGTATATGCTTCTATAACCATATAGCGCTGTATAGGCTTCAAGGACCAGATATCACTGTATAGGCTTCTAGAACCAGATAGCGCTATATAGGCTTCAATAACCATAGGCTTCTATAATGCCATGTATAGGCTTCTAGAACCAGATCTCGCTGTAAAGGCTGCTAGAACCAGATAGCGCTGTATAGGCTTCTAGAACCAGATATCACTGTATAGGCTTCTAGAACCAGATATCACTGTAAAGGCTGCTAGAACCAGATTGTGTTGTATAGGCTTCTAGAACCAGATAGTGCTGTATAGGCTTCTAGAACCAGATATCACTGTATAGGCTTCTAGAACCAGATATCACTGTAAAGGCTGCTAGAACCAGATTGTGTTGTATAGGCTTCTAGAACCAGATAGTGCTGTATAGGCTTCTAGAACCAGATAGCGATGTATAGGCTTCTAGAACCAGAAAGGACTGTAAAGGCTGCTAGAACCAGATTGTGTTATATAGGCTTCTAGAACCAGATAGCGATGTATAGGCTTCTAGAACCAGAAAGGACTGTAAAGGCTGCTAGAACTAGATTGCGCCGTATAGGCTCCTAGAACCAGATATTTCTGTCTATAGAACATTTTGGATGGAGAGACCACTTTGCCTGTCATGCGACTCAGAAGTTGGAAATTAAAGAAATATTCAATGAAACTATTACACCATGACAATGAACCACCTGTATGCACACTAGAGCATGCTTTAAATATGTAGATCTGCAGTTTATTTGTGGCTTGGTTTCAAGTCCTTTAGGTTTATCTTTTCCTGTTATTAGTCAGCTTGTGTCAGATGGTGAGCTGGCAAACATGCTAACATGTATAGCATGTTAGCAGGATGTCCAGATAAATGCTTGACTGATATGATGACTCTCTCTGTCTCTCCCTTTCTTCGATATTGGCAGGTACCCGAGGCCATTTCGAAGTGCCAGAGGGCAGGGATCACGGTGAGAATGGTGACCGGAGACAACATAAACACAGCTCGTGCCATCGCCACCAAGTGTGGAATCCTCCTTCCAGGAGAGGACTTCCTGTGTCTCGAGGGCAAAGAGTTCAATCAGCACATCCGCAACGACAAAGGAGAGGTAAGAGATGATGGGGACACCGGATCCTAGTTAGTGTTTAATGGGCTAACTCACGCATGAAAGAACAAATGCGTGTTAAAGTATTATTTGTACAAGATAGTTTAACTATTTTATATGATTTTCTTAGCAAATTGTATAGCAGTCTTGTTAGCGCAGGCTTAAATTTGGTCTAATTTCCTCTATAACCTCCTGTGACCCAGCAGAAAAAAAAAGTTTATTTAAAAAGTATTTATTTAAACACATTTTTTGACATAATAATAGTGTCCTGGATCACAAAAATATGTTGCAGTGAAAATATTTTCAAAAATATAATTTATTTTATTTTTATTGAATGTCCTTTTTAGTTTAGGTTTCAGCATAGTAGAATATAACGTTCTTGAGATTGAGACCAGAGACTCGTGTCCCCTACAGAGGACAGACAAATTATTGCCGTGCCTTAGGAGGATATTGACATTTTGGCTATATATCGTTAAAAAAAGGTGTGAAGCATTTTTCTCTGCCGTGGTTCAGTCCTTCAGCTGGCTGTCTACAGGTCCCTTCTCAGCATTCCCCCTACCCTAACAGAGGCTGTGGTTGTGGTTGAGCCCCCATCCCATCTGATAATAATAATACTCTCCCTTCCTCCAAGGTGGAGCAAGATCGCCTGGACAAGGTTTGGCCGAAACTGCGGGTCTTGGCGCGGTCTTCCCCCACTGATAAGCACACACTGGTGAAAGGTAGGCAACATGTCTGAAACGTGAGGGCAATGTAGAAATTAAAAGACTTACAGTCCGTGCTGAAAACAGCATTTGGCAAATTCTTTCCATAAATTTCTTGAATAGTAGGGCAGGGAGTTTCGTATATGTTTGTTGTCAAAGAGCAAATTAAATTGACTGCATGTGAGTCTGTATGTGGCCTGTTGAGGTTTATTTGTGTTCTGAAACCTCTGTGGACCACAGATTATGTAGAATTAGCGATTTCATTTTTCATGTTATCTTAAACCTCAAAAAAAAAGTGGACCATTTGCAGTGTAACATCCGTCATAGCTATGGCATTCCCAGTCGCAGGCACTCCACTTGTTTTTGTTTTTTTTACCGCCTCTTTTCCTCTGAAATTTGTCTTCTCTTTCATGTGTGCGCACGCATGATGGGCCCAGGGGTTTCCAAAGCTCTTCAAAGCCCAGGCTTTTTCATCTCAGTCAGGTTTCAGGAGAGGGAGGTGCAAGGGCCAGGTGTGGGCCATGAATATGGAACCAGTCCTCAGTCCAAGAAACACTCAAGATAGAGAAAGAGAGGGGAAGGGTTTCAGCAGTTACAGTACAAATACCCTTTGTAGCCCAACCTTAGTCAAAGTTATGTTTTTGTTTGGACACAGTATAGAAATGGACCCCTCAGCTTGTGGCTTGTCTGAGGACTTTGGCTGAAACCCTCTCAGATGAATGCTACTCAGGTGTATCTTGTGTGGCTGTTTTTTTTAACTTTTTATTCTGCTTTTTTGCCTTTCAGGAATCATTGACAGCACTGTGGGAGAAACAAGGCAGGTGGTAGCTGTGACAGGAGATGGAACTAACGATGGACCTGCACTCAAGAAGGCGGATGTCGGATTTGCTATGGTAACTGAGCACTCCCCCGATGTGCCTGCGTTTGTTATCTTCTCAAATTAAGGTTGCATTCATAGATTGACAAGTAGATTGGGGCTCATTTACCAAAATGTCAGTAGAAACAAGTATATTTTATCACTGAGAAAGAGTTTTGCAACAAAACAAAAAAAAACTCAACTAGCAGTGTCATTCATCACTCTCAACAAGCAGACCTGCGTGTTCTCTGAAGCAGACGTCTCTTCTCAGTGGAACCATTTGCCAAATCCTCAAATAAAGCCATCCATTGTCACACATTTTTATTGGTAATCGCAGGTCTTTATATATCTTTAGAGTAATCACTTTGCTCTGATTAATTAAAGATTCACATTAAGGTGTTTACCATTAAGGCATGTGTGATTTGTACTTGTATTTACTTTCGGTATTGTCTTGCTGGTTAGATTCGATTGGATGGTTTAGTACAAAGTGGTTTACATGTTGATCTATGCTCCTGCATTAATATGCGTGTACAAGTGGCCCAGGCCAGTCGTGAAATGTGTTTGCACCAAAGAACAAATTCTAACTGAAATTGATGAATCCGAAAATATAAGTGAGAATGTTCTTACGCAAGGTAAATGCGCAAGTGCGTGCACACGCACAAAAGGTCATTCCTTGTGTGAAGGGCCTGGGTTGTAATTATCTGATGTAGTTTTCGCAGCTCTTTTTGTAAGCTAGTTCAGATGCCTCCAAAATAAACTAACATTCCTTAAGGCACGCGGTCATGTCAACCTTAAATTAGGTTATGGTAACCTCCTGCGATTTGCATTGCATTCCAATGCAGGACTTTTGTTAGATTTTGTTAGATAGATGTGATCCCATTAAAAAAATGAACAAGTTCAAAGACACAAAGAAAGAAATTCTCACCACATGGGATGTTTCCATTATTTTTTACTTACTAAAAAAATGATTTCATCTGTGAGAGAGAGAGTTGGATGTTGAATTGGATAACGTAGTTAGCTGGCATTAATAATGTCTAAACTGGCATTAATAATGTATTTTGTTGCATGTTTTCTGGAGGTCTGCAGTGTGGGTGGATAGAGGGAGTGCATTAGTGGAAATAAAATATATAATTCATCCACATTCATTGCCAGTTTTTTAAAGGTTAAAAAACAGGCAAAACAACGTGGGTTTTATGATTATGATTTGTTTTTTGTGATTATTTAAATGCAGCTAGATCCGCATTATTCAATTTTAAAAGTAGTAAATCAATTTTCTGATGAAAAATATCTCACAAATAGGGAAAAAAGCCCCTGAGCTGATCCTGTGGAGACAGACCACAGAGTCCTGTTCTGAGCACAGAATCCACCACAGGGGTCAAGGGTTTTTTTTTTTTTTTTTCATGCTAGCAGGCAGGACAAACGGTTCGATTTTAATCCCTAACTCATATTCACCTCAGCACAGTGAGCCGAGCACCCGCTGCTCTTCAAAAGAACGGAGCGGAGCGTGCCCTGTTCGGTGAGCAGCTGCAAAACGCCAGCCTGGTATGGGACTCCAATCATCCGGCTGCTGGGCTGGGACAGAACATAGACTCTGAGAGACGTTAATAGCTGTGGCATTCAGTCCGGTGGAGAATAGGATTTGTCTCGGCCATGCCTACTGGGGAAGAGAGCACACGTGTTAACTAATCAGCCCAGGTGCTTAAAAGTGTGCCCCCTCTCCACGGTACAGGGTGGAGACCAGGAGCACACAGCGAGAGAGTCTGTTTTTGAGTTTGTTTGTTCGTTAGCGCACTGAAAACAAAGAGCAAAGCGAACGTAAACAGAGCTGAAAAGCTGAGGAGCTGGCCAGCTGAGAAGATAGCGGCGCGCTGAAAAGCTGTCACTGCGTTTTACTTTCTCTTGTCTTTGCTGTCTTAATTATTGTTGCCCAGAATCATGAGGGGGAAGGGCAAAGGTTTTCGGTTTTGTTTTTGTGTGGGTGCACATTCTCTCTCTCCTGGAACTGCCGCATCTTCCTCCCAGGGGCGTCACACAGCAGTGTGACAGTAGTACTGGGGACCCACGGCAGGAACCTGTCACGTCGAGTTACAATAACACTGTGATGAAAATATGATAGTGTAGCAAAACCAATATCAACAACGGTGGCCTGTGCAATAACAGCAATGATAACCCAGTATATGGCTTCTCTTGGAAAAGCGTGCTAATCCTGTTATTGACTTTTTTTTTAATAGAGAGGGAGATAAAAACAATGAGGATAGCACAGGTTGTAGGAATGAAAACTAAAATTTGTATTGTATTACATGCCATGCAAAATAGGATATCTAGCGGTAGGAATAAGCCCAATATTTACAGGAGACAGAAGAGGCTGTAGGACGCTAATGGTATATTTAACTGATGCTCCTATGATGAAACTCACATTTCCAACTTCAGGCAGTATCATTTATTACCCAATGCCCCTGGGAGAGTCGAACTGGTACTGAATCAACAAAGGTACAAACTCAGAGGGTAAGCAGCCCTGTCCCTGGATGAGCCACAGTCTTATAAAGGTTAACGGAGGTCTCTCTCCAAAGGTGAAAAGGGTCTCTTGATAATATGGTCTGCTACATTGATTTGAATCAAGGGACTCACCACCAGCCAGGCTGCTGGTCTGGGAACGAATAAGCGCCTGGGACATGATGATGTTGTGAGAAAAGTTAATAATATTGGAGACCCCCAGCAGGTTATTGTAGCGATGATTATCGGGTGATGCAGTGATGAAAAAGCAAGACGGTCAATACCGGCAATCGTACAACTGCAATAACAGTAAAGTGATAACGGATCCAATTATGCGATTAAGAGTTTGAATTTAATGAAGGACGGAATCTTCTCCAGCACTCCAGTGTCAGGTCAGCCTATCCATGGTCTGGACTGGTGTGCAGTGGCTCTACTGGGCTGCACCAAAAACGTTACCTATTTAGATTTTCAAGAAAAAAAACAAATGACCTTCAATCAATGACCTCAAGGAACTATACGTTGGATAATACCAGGACATGATATAATGTGCGGCAGACTATTGGTTGGATGAAGATCAAGGCAGGTTGCCAGACTGTCTTTTTAAATCTGGAGTGGGCTGCATATAATGTTCAATTATTAGGGAAGAGTACATTAGTACATCGGTTCAGAGAATAGCCACAGCCGACGGAATGCTTCAGCTGTCATTGTGGTTGCATAGTAACCATGAACAACCCCGCCTTTCTCTCTCTCCAGGGCATTGCTGGCACAGACGTAGCCAAGGAAGCATCGGACATCATCCTGACGGACGACAACTTCACCAGTATTGTTAAGGCGGTCATGTGGGGTCGCAATGTCTACGACAGCATCTCCAAATTCCTACAGTTCCAGCTGACGGTTAACGTGGTGGCAGTCATCGTAGCCTTCACCGGTGCCTGCATCACCCAGGTATTGCGTTTGTACACGCGTCTCCCAAATCCAGTGAGAACTCCCCTTTCTAGATGGCTCACATGGCTAAAACACAGGGTTTCTGTGACGGGGTGATCTGGTAACAACCCCAGTCCTGGTCTTGTTCAGCAAGCCCATAGGGTTTACCATGGCATTACTCAGGAAGGGAGGGTTTGAGTTGGCAGTGTTGAAGAATGTCCTCATACATGCTACGCCGTTGGGTTGGCTCTCTCCCAGGACTCGCCCCTGAAGGCTGTGCAGATGCTGTGGGTGAACCTGATCATGGACACCTTGGCCTCTCTGGCTCTGGCCACCGAACCGCCGACCGAATCCCTGCTGCTCCGCAGGCCCTACGGCCGCAACAAGCCCCTCATCTCCCGCACCATGATGAAGAACATTCTGGGCCACGCCGTCTACCAGCTCACCATCATCTTCACGCTGCTCTTTGCAGGTGAGGAAGGGCGCGGCACGAATGACTGTTCACTGAAAGGAGAGCTGTGTTCAGCTCTGTTCCCTCAGTCCTCCATATTCCAGCTGCTCAAAATGGCTGATGGTCTCTTTGCCGTGCTGTTTTGCTATGGACATTGGCTTTAACCACATCCACTCATTAATATGACAATGTAAGGATATATGAATGCCGTAATGTAACGGCAAATCAGAAGGCTTTTTAACTTCAGCAGTTGAAGAAATCAAATTTTCAGTGTCAAGCTCAGTAGCCGTAGTCGCTGGGTGGCTATGGCTGGCGGCCATTGGGAGGAGCAGAACTCAGGCTGTCAAGCCATCCTTTAGATAAAATTCAATGCTTGACATCAATAGCTGTTAATGACTGTCCTTCATATTCCGACATTCATCAACATATTTTTACATGTACGGCATTCTCCTGTGTAACCATGGCAACAGTGTTTCAGAGCCCACGTGCTTCATGGTGACCACTCTCTCCACTTGTGCGCCATCCGCAGGGGAGAAGTTCTTCGACATAGACAGTGGCCGCAACACCCCTCTTCACTCGCCCCCTTCGGAGCACTACACCATCGTTTTCAACGTCTTCGTCATGATGCAGCTCTTCAACGAGATCAACGCCCGTAAGATCCACGGCGAGAGGAACGTGTTCGAGGGCGTCTACCGCAACCCCATCTTCTGCAGCGTGGTCATTGGCACTTTTGCCCTTCAGGTACCCACCTATGTTTGCATGGTCACCTCGCACTCTGTTTACTACATGTGATGTTTATTGGGGGAAAAAAGCCAAATATGACATTCTAGATCCGATAAAATCATATTTCTAAAAATATGCAATTATGCGATTAATAGTTTGAATTTAAGGACAGAAGCTTCTTCAGCACTCCAGAGTCATGTTAGCCTATCCCAGGTCTGGACTGGTGTGCAGTGGCTTTACTGGACTGCAGCAAAAAACTATTAACCTTTTAGATTTTCAAGAAAGAAAAAAAAAAAAAAAAAAAGCAATGACTATAAGGAACTATATGTTGGATTATACCAGGACATATGATATAAAATGTGGAAGAATATTTGTAGGGTGAAGTCTTGATCAATGCAGGTTCAGGCCAGACTGTTTCTTTTTAAATCTAGAGTGGGCTGCATATAATGTTCAATTATTAGGGCAGAGTACAGTGGTACATTGGTTCAGAGAATGGAAAATACAAGAAATATATTTATGAGAATATTTATATTACTATATGAGACAGATGTTTTCGAGTATGAAAATACATGTCTTATGTGGTTAATGTAATTTGGAGTTGGCGGTGAATTATTTTGTTGTTCTGTGTGGCATCTGTCCATTTCAGATTATTATTGTGCAGTTTGGAGGGAAGCCTTTCTCTTGCACTGCCCTCACCATCGATCAGTGGTTGTGGTGCATCTTTATTGGTGTGGGGGAGCTGCTCTGGGGACAGGTGAGAACAATATTACAGCTTTCCATTATTCATGAAATACCGCTTGGCATTGTGGGACACATACAGTATGTTATCTCCAAGACAATATAACACTCTCCAACAACAGTTTTTTTTTTTTTTTTTCTAAAACGAGGTGGTGAACGCTTGTCAGGACAAAGTGTGCATCGTGCTATCATGCATGTTCCCGTTTCTATTTTGATACTGTAAAGCTATAATCACACAAGTTTATTTATACCGCTGCAAAGAAAGCATACCTCTCTTCATTAGGAGGCATTCAAGAGGAGTAGCGGCCTCTTTCAGCGTATAGCGGTGCACCATAGACACCTTCCAAAAGGAAGTGTGATTTCCACACCTTTTTAAAAAGGTCTGTAACTGTAATACCCCTTCTCTGATCTGGTGTGCGGAGAGAGGGAGCGTGTACGTCGCCTCAGACTCGCTTCCAAACCAGCGGGAGCCGTGGGAGGCTGCAGGTTGTTGCCTGGTACCCGCTCGCGGTTGCCACTGCGAAACCCATTCTCAAACAAAAGCCTCCATTGCTGGAGCCTTGCCTGTAATGAGTTTTGCCGCGGATGAAAACGGCGCGTCTCGTGTTTGCTCCCGCCCTTGGGAATGCCGAACTCTGCACGCCAGTCCCGCTGCGGCCCTCCCTGCCGGCACCGTATCTGCTCTCCCGCGTGGATGTGGGAATGCTGAGATGGTACAAAGCCGAAGGCGGGGAAACCTTCCCGAAACCTTCCTGTAGTGCCAATGAAGCTGATCCCCCGCTGTAAACCTGCATGCCTTTAGCCCGCCAGTGACATTAGCCAAACATCCACATTGCTCTGCTTCTCAGCGGCAGAGTGACACATTTTACACCCAGATGTCAATAAAGTAAAAACCACTAGGCACCTGGGACAGATATTCTGAACATTTTTGATGATTGCTGATAGATGTCAGTGTATCTAACAGATGAAAACGTGTTTGAATACACAACAGTATCAGTGTCTTAACAACAGGATTGGTGTTGTCTTAAAACTGGGAAATGGGATGCAGAATTACTTGCAGGCTCCATCCATCTCATTGTAATAAATTTGGTAATGAAATGTTCTCGATTAGTATATAAGAATGTGCTGCAAGGGATCGGGCTCACCTGCCATTTCTGCACCCAGCTCATTTCCGCCGTTCCTACACACCACCTGAAATTCCTGAAGGAGGCCGGACACGGCATGACCAAACAGGAGATCCCAGAGGAGGAGCTCATTGGCGGGGTGGACGAGATTGACCACGCAGAGATGGAGCTCCGCAGGGGTCAGATCCTCTGGTTCCGTGGACTCAACCGCATCCAGACTCAGGTACGACCCCCCCGCCCCCCGAGCCCTGCCTGGGGGGACCCTCACTGCCCCCCCCCCCCCACCCCTAGCCTGACGTACTTTTCCGTTTTTCACAGCAGTGTTGTCCGAAGATGGGCTCCTTTCCCCAGGGAGTGGATCAGCCCTGTTTAATCCTTTCTCTTTCTTTCCTTGACTGTTTGTTTTGGCTGTGTCATCCTACTGGCCTTCCAGCAAGCTTCGTGTTGCAGGAAGGCTTATCTGTATGTAGCCAATTTAAGGGCTAGCAGGCTTTTAATTATTGGTGCCCCTCCATTCATGTGAGGAAAATGTACGGAGTCGAATTTTTAAGAATGAAAAGAGTGGGATTGAAGGTAGAAGGGGAGGGTCAGGTTCGTTATTTTAGAGCCATCGCGGCCATCACTCCAAATAGATAGGAATGGCATTCATTCAAAAAATGAACAAACCTAACACTGTACATACTGTCATTTAAAAAGACTACCCTGACTCTTTTGACTGGCCGAATGTTACATTTTTTAAAATGTTTTTATCACAAAATATGCAAATATTTTAACAGATTTCCCTTCAGCTGTTTTTCTTCGGTAGAATGTGTGCTCTTTCAGTCGATTCAGTTGAATCCGTTGAATCTTTGTATCAAATGCATTTGCTTCATCATCTGACTGTGTTTACATTGCGCTGAAATAATGCGGTTGCCATTTCCAGGTGAGAAGTTGTCTTCTTTAAGTAGGTTTTACATACGCGGTGTGTATTCTGTGCTTTTAAACCTGTTTACAAAGCTCAGTCGGTCGTCCCCCACCCCATCTATGCGGTTGGTAGTCCCTAGAGTAGTTTCATGGAAAATGTGCATCAGCAGTCGCCTAGCGACTTCAGATAGAACCATGCTCAGAGCTTTGGGGCTTCGCTCAGTCCCTCTGGTCTTTCCCAGCTGAAGTCCCCGGGAAGAATAGAGATGCGCCGTGAGGTGAGGTAAGCTCTGTGCCGGTGGAGAACATTAACCTCCGTAATCTCACGGGGGCCCAAACGGGGAAAATCGAAAGCCGTCGTGAAATAACGGGGCGTGCGTCATGCGAGGTGGGAGATAGCGCCTGTCCTACTTGTTTTATGCACCGAATTTCACACCTGCCATGTTCGTCCAAGGAAATGCGCGACGCGGCAGTGGTTGACGATGTGAACACAACAGTTTCTCCCTTATTTATATATTTCAATTTATTTTATTTCCTTCCAAAGTAGAGGTGTAGGAGTATCCATTTAGAATCTCTCCCCATCGCGGGGCATTACATAAGTGCATGATGTTCCCAACAATGACCAAATCAATCAACAGCTTTTTTTTTCTCATTTATTTATTTGTATATTCGTTCATCTGCAAGCCGTGGTATGGTTTGTGGGCGAGATCATTTTAATATGCATGATGTGTCTTAAACCTATATTCTTTCAAAGGAGGAGCAGAAGGGCTTTGCCTTCTCCAGAAGGGAGGGGATAAATATGAACATTTAGCCTTAGGCAAAGCTTTCTCTCCCCCTTGGGTTTCATTAATGTGCTTTCTTGTAGAAAATATAATGGAAATTCTGAATGATTGGATGTAAAAAGGCGCTTTTTTTGTCAGATATAAGTAAAGTCGGGTCGTGAAAGGTTCAGACTCCCCGAGATGCCAGCGTGTGATTTGTTTGGTCTGCCTTTCATTTTTATGTGTTTTATGGGTTTTGATGAAGCTTGTTTTGTTTGTGTTGTAGGTTTGCTTGTTACTCCTCTGGGTGTTTGTTTCGATCCTGAGAGTTCATTACATGGCTCAGGACTGCACATTTTGGCTGCTTTTCATTTGTTTGTGAGATCCAATGTGGGATTTTTTCACCCACTGTTCCCTTATCTGCGGATTTTTGTCTCACACACACACATCCACACACATGCAAAAGCACACATGCGCGCAAAAACGCGCAAACACACACGCACACTTGCATGCATGCACTGAGACACACATACACACATCATATTGTTTTTAACTGTGTTATCAGTCTTAATCAAAAATACGTATAATTATGAGTTTATTTTAAACATGCCTGAGTAGAATGCAGGTATATATTAAAGGCTTAAATTAAAGAAAAAAGCACGCATTTCACCTGTTTTTCTCACTTGAAATCCCATCTTAAAATAACATTAAAGTGGTCCAGGTTTGATTGAAAGTAATTTCTTTCAATCGGAAAATACATTTCCAGAGATCAAATGAACACGAACACTGTAATTTACTGGAGTGCACAAAAGGCTTTCTCATACACATCAAGCACAATCCAACACTCTTGCACTTGACATGTTGCATATATAGATTTTTAAAGAGCCATCTTGAAGCCCGTCACGCCAACGATGTTTGTGAAAACAAGATGTCTAACACCATCTTGAATTCACATTCTCATCTTCGTACTTTTGATTATGTACAATGCTACAAAGTGTGTCCTGTGTACTGTGGGATGTTTCTGTGGGTCATGGTTTCCTGTGTCGGGTATTGGAGCGTGCCGCTCTGCACGGTGTAACGCGTTAATGGGTTTTTCTCAACTTCTTCCTCTGCTCCTATTGTTCCAGTCCCCTGTGCCCAGTGTCCGCTCTCTAAAGGCTTTCCTACCCCCCCCCCCACCCCCCACCCCCCACCCCCCACGCCAACACATTACACTAACAATGGCGAGGCCTAAAAAATGGAAAACACAAGAGCTTGACTCTCGACTCTCTTTAAGTCAAGAAGCTGACCGCAAAGCTGGTGAACTAATTAGCTCTTTATCTCTTTCCCCCCTTTTTTTGCAAACCCTGACCACTCGTGGATTCATTTTTCGTCACACATGGTTGGTCACACTGAAAGGGAAGATAATTGGCACAGAGAAAAAAAGCCCGGCTCAAATTGTTTTTTCGTCAGCTCTTGTGTTTGGAGTTCCCTTTTTCCGCTTACTGCTAACAGGCTCTCCCTTTAAAAAAATATAAATCGCCCTATGCTATACTGCCATGCCTTAAAATCCACCCGAGCCCTCCTTCCTTATTTCCCCAAGCTGAAGTGTGATTTCTGTCAATTTCTCTCTCTCTCTCCCTTTCCCTCTCCTCTCTATCTCTCCCTCTCTCTCTTTTTCTCTATCCATCTCCCACTCTCTCCCTCTCTCTCTCACCCCCCCCCCCCCCCTCTCTCTCTCTGGAGTAACTGTGTGTCTGGGCCTGGCATAAAGGCCACACTGCCTCGCTCGTTTTCTCTCTCACTCTCCCCCTGTTCTTTGCAGATGGACGTTGTTTATACATTCCAGACGGGCCAAACCGCAGTTCCGGGGGCATTGCGCCGGCAGCCCTCCGTGGTCAGCCAGCACAACGACGCAAAAACTGTTTCTAGCCCCACCCATGTAGGGATTTCTTCCTCTTCCCTGTCCGCCAATTCTACCGCTGCGGCGGCTGCCTCCATTCAGCCGCCAGTCTCCGCCTCTGCTTCTTCCTCTACTGCAGGCAGTGAGTGTGCGGCCTCTCACAACCAAAGCTGCATGACCTAACAGCTCCATGAGTCTGACGATTACCACTGGATAACCACTTCTTCTTCTTCTCCTTCTTCTACCTCTTCTTATACTACTTCTGTTCTTTCCTCTCTCCCTCCTTCCACACTCATCCTCGGGCAGAAGCCGCCTCTGCTCTGCATTTTGACTCACTCCGCATCTCCTCCCTCTGTTTTTTTTCTTTTATTCTTAAACGACGCATCACATTTTTCTATCGGTGCTGTCGGCCTCTGCGTGCATTAACCCTTCTGAGAGTCTTCAATGAGAAAATAATGAAATAAATAAACATTCTACTGATGAAAATTTGAACAAATAAGACGGTCTGTGATACTATTCACAGGATGCTATTCACAAGGGTAAAATGCCTTTGCTAATGCAAAGACTTGACAGATGTTGTTGTTTGATTTTTTGTTGACTTGGCAATTAATACTGGAGTCAAGTATCTTCAAGTACCCTGAAGGTCTTTTACATGTATAAGTTATGATTTTATACATTATAAAGTAAGGCAAGGCTGTATCTCAGGGGTTAATAGCAGAGAGTTAATTGCATTTTTAATAACTGCGTCCTTCCTCATTTTCCTGCGCTGCTGGCACTGTGTGTGTGTGTGTGTGTATGTGTGTGTGTGTGTGTGTGTGTGTGTTAGCCTTTAAAAAAAGCTATTGAGATAAAATATCTCTTTTTCAAGGGTTAACTGACCAAGACATAGCAATACACTAGGCATTACCGTTACAATACAAACAAACACAATACAACACAAACGAACAGCAAAAACAACATTTTCATACATAGGTAATGTATGAAAAAAATATAGGTAATAGAGATCATTTACAGTGCTGGCATCGTTTACAACAGGTAAACTGCTTATTTCTCGTATTGTAGATTATGCAATTAAAATCCCCCAAAACACCCCAAACAATCCTATTTTCTCTCAATTTGATTCTTTGAGTGTGTTCACGCTCATGGCTGTAGCCGAGCGAGGGTGCACCCCCCCCCACCCCCCACCCCCAAACACGCGCTGCATCTTTCTGCTACGCCAGCCCAGCTCACTCACTCACGCACGCATGCAGCTGGAGGAGGGCACTTGACCTGCTGAGGCAGGTAGGCTGTGGGTGCCGGCGTGTGATGATCCAGGATGTCCCTTTTCCCCTTCTGGAGTCCCTCCCTCCCAGACTGTGTGCCACCCTGCAGGGCGGCAGGCCAGAGCTAGCATTGGCAGGGTCTGGATATGATGCTCGCTGTGAGGCCCATCCACACACTAAAGCAGTGCCTTAAAAGGAGCCTTCCACCCGCCCCCTTAAATGACTAATTTGGTCGGTTTCTATAATATACTCCAGGACTGTGGCGTATAATACCATTTGTGTGTTTGTGTGCGTGTGTGTGTGTGTGTGTGTGTGTCTGAGAGCTTATGTTCATTTTCTCCATACCTCTCTCCAGCCCTCAATTTCTAGCTCTTCTGGTTTAATACTGGAAAGCATGCTTTTTCTGATGCGCCTTGTACAATGTTGACCAACAGGCGAGGGTGGGTGTGTTCACAGGTTAGAGCTGCACAGCACAGTGCCACAGCTGCTCTCAAATTTCTACCACTGCAGTTCAACAGTGGTAGAGAAATAAATAAAAAAATGGCGAAGAAAAAAAAAAAAAAGCCAGAGAAAAATCTGCTGAGGTGGTAAACGCATAATAGACTGCCCGCCAGCACAAGGGCGGAATGACCTAACTTGTCAGAAGCGGACGGCTTTTTTTTCAGCCGTGAGAGTGAGCTGCTCGTGCCTTTGACCTGAGAACACTTTCCATCTGCCCGGCAACAGAGCCGAGAGAGACACGCCCACTCTCCAAGCCTCCAAGCTGCATGAGATGACAGCTGCTGCAGACACCTCTCTCTCTCTCTATCTCTCTCTCTATATCTATCTCTCTGTCTCTCTCTCTCTCTCCTCTCTCTTTCTCTCTCTCTCCCCCCCTCTATCCTCCCTCACGCTCCCCTGCTCACACTTATACTCACTCTTCATCAGTAATGACATTTTATACTCTCTCTCCCTCTATTTTTGTTACTTACTATTCTAAAAGGAATTATGAGTCAGAGGTGTATTTGTTTATATATATATATATATATATATATACAGGGGATGGACAAAATATCAGAAAGAAACGGAAAAAAAATTGTTTTATGTAAAACATAAAACAGCTGCTATATGTTTGCTCCCATTTCTCTTACCTATATTTTCTACACTGTTTTAAGACTGGCATGCCATGTATACATTTTAGTTTCTGTCTTGTTTTTTTTATTAGTTTGATAATGAATCATAATGAACTATTGATCATATTATTATGAAATAATACTAATTTGTCAATTATCATAGAAAATGTAGACATGGCACAAGATTCACAAAAACAGCGTAGATAATCAGGTTTTGTCCACCCCCTGTATATATATATATATATAATATATATATATATATATATATATATATATATATATATATTATATATATGTATATTATATCTTAGCAACCGCAATATTAACATTTTCATGGTGTTAGGCTATAAAAAAGTTCAGACCATTTGTAAATTGCTTATTACTGCCTACTAGATTACTGCATTACAGTTACTGGGAAACTGAGGGATTTAAAGTGCGCTCTTAAGCACCCTTCTCTGAAAGAGGAGATTAGTGAGATATACTGTGGAAACGCTCACGCGGCACACTGTAAGATCCAAAACTGTAAGATCCAAAATGAGCAGCAGTCTGTGTCCTACTTCACAAAAAGGGTGTTGTCCCTGAATTTAAAATTTATTTATTTACGGTGGAAAGATTTGCCATTGGAATCCACTGTTTGGAAGTGTAGCTTTGGAACAGCAACATGAGGTTGAGCTTTACCGTCTGGGACTGTGATACCTCTGACTCTTATCCTCAGTCTTTACTGAGGTTATTGTACATCTTCTTGGGTTCAATCATCTACAGTGATATGTCTCTGCACCATGCTTCGTTCATATTTTATTCATGCTTTGTTGATATTTTATTGTGATTTGTGTCCAGCCTTTATTATCTCTCCCTTTCTTTCTCTCTCTTTCTCCCTCTCACTCCGTCTCTCTCCCTCTGTCTCTCCCTCTCTCTCTACCTTACACATGGGTAGGCTACACACACCCACACACAAATGGTCTCTCTAGGATTTAAAAAATAATGATGATGAAGTTCACAGAGGCAGGTGGCCTTCTGGTGAGTGAGGGGGGTGGGGTTGGGGAGGGGGATAAAACAGCCCTCAAATTATATTTGTTGCTACTGAGTCAATTCTGAAAGAGTTCTGAAGCTGTTGAACTTTAGGGAATGAGAAAGCCGTATGACAGAATTATAGATTACAGAATACCCAGCTACAGTAAATAATTTAGGTAAGCAATCTATTCCTAATACAACAAAATCCTTCAAAGACTAAATTAAATTTGAGTGGAGATTTTTTTTAGTTTGTTATGCAAATGGACGCTTTAGACAATCACAGCAATGAAATGGTCTGAAGAGAATCTTCTTTAGTCCAGATCAATTTGCTAATGATGTAGCGTCTTCTCCGCCGATCACAGGTGGGCCATTTAATGACAAAAAGGGCTCAGAGGACATGTCCCCATTTTTATATTTAAAGCTGTAATTCAAAGCTGCAATCAGAATGGAGATTTGTGAGTGTTCATTTGGAATAATCTACATGTCCTGCACTGGCTGGCCAAGTCTGTTTAAAAGTCCAACACATCTTCTTCCTGTGAATACAGTTGTCAGAGAGTCGGCAATATCGACCCCCTTATGTGTTACAGGTATATTCACACATGAACTCCTGGAGGAGTTTGTTTTGAGACAGACAAATACTCGATGTGTAGGCTGCCCTGAGTCAACGTCTGCAAGCGCCTGCATTGTGATATACAATAAGCTGCACAGATATGAATGCAAACAATTTATGTTCAATATATGACATATTCCAAAGCCCAGAACAAGTGGAGTAGATAACCGTTCATTTCAATTTGTGTTTCGATTTTGTACATCGCTATGTTGTACCTGTGGCGAACACGCGCCAGTGCTGTACACTGAGATGCTGTAATTGTTTCAGTTGACATTCTATCTACATTAGCATTATCAGTGCGGCAGTTATATACCCCCCTGACCGCCACCAACGCCACCATCCCTGCCCAAAGGGAGGAAATGGCAGTTTACACTTCAGTGACGGCCCGTGGTCATTGAAGTGCAACTGACGGCCCGGCAAAAAGGAAAACACAACCTGTGTTGGGGGGAGGAGGGGGGAGGGCAAAAGTCTGAGAGGGAGACCCATATGTGTGTCATGTCCCAGCTGCAAACGGGCTGAATGTCAATGAGGCCGACCTTCTGTATGAAGAGCACAAGCCTTTTACAATATTAATTACAAAAGCTTTTCCTCGGTGACTGAGAAATTAAATGATAATGAAATCCCATATACCGTGTAACATGGTGAGCCACCCCTGTACTACCAGGGGCTCCGCTGGTCTGAGGTTCCACATCAGTGCACCCCAAACCCCCCCCCCCCACCCCAAGTCTGAACTTGACAGTTAAAATTTAATTAATTTCAGAATTTAAATAACAATGAGTAGAATTGGAGGATTATTCTCTATATGGGTTCACATGTATGAATATTTCACAGTTAATTTATTCAGTTTTTGTCTACACAGTATGTGCCTGTGGCCATGTGGGGTGTGTCTACAGCTTTTGACTGAGTAACTTTACTGGCGCTCAAACACAAGTATTCCTGTGCATTTTGCCAGAATGACTTCATTAAATAACAAACTTAAATATGGAAAGTGTGCCGTGTTAGACAACCTTTACTAAGGGCAGCCTTAATCTTTGCACTAAAATCACTCTCCACTGCACTGAAAGTGTTAATGTTTATATCCTAATTTTTTCTTTATCGATATCTTAGCAGTATGTTGCACATTTATCTATACAGACATTATGTGCAATATGCCTTTTAAAATGTATATTGTCCTTTTGGTTAAAGTTTTATCAAAAGCGTACTGTTGATATTTAAAGATAATTGAAATAGTGATTATGTGCATCTCCGTGGGTCTGCAGAACGCAGTGGATATCTGTACATATCTGTGGTCACAGCCTATGCTTTAATACCACAGTGCTTGGCACATGCATCAAAGCACATGATAAATCCATCAGTGCTTCGTTTCAATTGGTCTGGCTGTGTTTACTCGATTCAGCTGTGAGGGTTTTCGCTGCACAGCTGAATCGCGTCGAAGGCAATATCTAACGGAGGCAGACAGCTCTTTATCACTAAGTGACCCAGTGAAAGAATCGCGGCTTCTTTTTGGATGGATCTGCCAAGGCGGCGGTTGAATAACCATTACTCTCCCCGCTTCCACTTACCTTACCTCTTGACATAGCCTACTGCCTGCGTCGTTTTCGCGCCTGTAATATGTATTGCTTCCACAGTCGTCTCCTATAGATTTTTCCTCCTTTTCTAAATAATGTACAGTATCTCTGCCAATTTTAGTTTAGGTTGCCAGGAAAGTGTTTTTACATAGATTCTGAGCAGTGAGAGCATTGACTGACTGAAAAATTGAATATAATTTTGTTAGTTGCATTATTCAGCACTTGGGTAGAGCCTAATGTATGCAGTCTTAGAGGATTTATTTTTTATTTTATTTTATTTTTTTAAATCATACATACATCACCCAGACAGGTAAAATGAACCAGATCTAAGAGAATGGCCTGTCAGCAGATTAGAACTGAAAACAAGCATCCAGAAACTACAATTCTCTATCTCTCTCTTTCTATTCTCTTTCTCTGTGTCCATATCTCTCTCTGTCTCTCTCTCGTCTCATCTCCCACTCCAATGTATTCAATGTTGCCCCTGCTGGCTTTGCCTGACAAAGTCTTGCTTGTGCTTGTTTTGGCATGCCATCCATTGTATCCCCTCATGGAAAAAGAATATGCTGCAGTATATTGTAAATATATCAAAATTATCTTCACAATATATTTAAAATATACTGCAGTATATTACATTTCCACAAGGGTCTGCAAGTCAGTACTGTTTCTTTGATGAAAAAGCTTTGTGCAATGCTCTACTTGTCTATTTTGCACAATGTTTGAAGGCCTAAAGCAGAGACATTTTTATATCATTTTTGGCCAGGGAAAAGGAATGTGTTGCCTTTAAACTTGACATTGAGAGCATGTCCGCTCCTGTGGTTGTGACGTGACGTGGCGTGACGTGACGTGATGTGTGTATTTTGCAGCGCCTCTGGATTTTGCTGTGCACATGGCTGTCATGCTCACCCTTGTTGTATTCATTTGTGTTTCAGTTGATCGATTCATTTGTCATCACGACAGTTTTGCATTGTGTTAATGTGTATGTGTCAGTGTTTTTCCCATGGATGTTGTTTTGTGAAGGACAGACCACAGTGACTGTGCCATCCTCCCATTTCTCACAACTGACCATTTTATTCCTGCAGATAAACCCACCCACGCCCCCCACCCTCCCACGCACCTCCCACTCCACAAGCCAGTCCACCTAGAAGGAAATGGTGGCAATATGTTGTCTCTAATTGTGCGTTCTTCTCTTTCTCTCCCCTCTCCTGCGGCCGCTGCTTCTGGTTCCCAGATTAAAGTGGTCAATGCATTCCGTAGCTCCCTTTACGAGGGGCTAGAGAAGCCGGAATCCCGAAACTCCATCCATAAGTTCATGGCACATCCCGAATTTGTACCCCTGTCCGCGGAAGAGGCTAGGATCCCCACGATAGAGGAGGACGCCGTCGAGATCGAAAACCTCCCCACGTCCTCAGACGGCCCCGCCGGGGGGGTCGGGGGGGTCCTCGACTTCGGGGCTGCTGGCCCCCCCGGAAGCCCCCTCCATAGCCATGAAACCTCGGTTTGATGACCCCTCGACCCCCCCCCCCCCACCTTACACAAACCCCCGCCCCGCCTCTCTTCTGGGCTCACGGACGCTCCAACGCAATCTGAGGTGCACCCGTTCTCTCTGAAGCTGGCATGGTGTTTTGTTTGAGGTGTGCCCTCTCACAACCCTCCCTGCCCCCCCCCCCCCCCCCCCCCCCCTTTCCCGGCTTGCGCAGTAGTGTGTGTGTGCTCAATGTACGTCGCAGCTGCAAGACACACAATTTAACTCATGGGCGGGCCCCCCCCCCCCCCAAATGCAGAGACTTTAGCCTTGCCTACTGTCCATCTGTGTACGCCATTTTCGTCTTATCTATTTATTTTTCTTATATTCATTTCTGGTTTTTATTCTGTTGTTTTTGTTCTTTTCTTTTTTTTTTTACACAAATTTTACCATCTAGCATTGAAATGTGTATTTTTATACGATTGTGCTCACATATATACTGTTGGCGTACATGCACACAGAACCAGAAAACAGTGCATTTGTATGTACATGTATATATTGTGTATATGGCCTCAATCGGTAACACTGAATTGGCAAATTGTTGTAAAACTATTCAGCTCAAATTACTAAAATATTACTTTAACAATATTTTCCACATATATAGTACAGTAAGTACAAATTGTGACTGGATTATGTTTTTTTTTTCTGAATATGATGTTAGAATTAATCAAATGCATAGCAGCTCTTTTTCATTATATTTTCTTCAGAAGGTTCTTAAATTTGTAATTTTTTTGTCAGTTCTGGTCATTTCTGTGCACGTTTTCAGAAGGAATCACTTAGGATGCTGCACAATTCCAGTGAACTGTTTATGCACTGAAAGGAAAAGAAAAGCATTGAATTGCTAGACCATGTTGAGCGCCCCTTTCTGCAGCTAAAGGTAATGGCACGGTGGTGTAAAACCCTTAATGAGTGACACGAGTGGGATTGTCTGCCACATCTTTCATCCAATCAGACTATCACGGGGATCTCTAGTCTCAGTCTTCATCAGTCCCTCCAGATTAAAGTAACGTCCCAATAAGTAATAATTCCTTTTTTTAGGTACTATTCGCCCTTCATAGCATGCATTTACTATTCAAATTTAATTTGGGATGGGTGGGATTGCGGTTTTCGAGAGTTGTAAATATATTAATTGTCCGGGATTATTGGTGTACAAAATGAGCAGGAGAACTGTGATTATTTTTTTCTTCTCCAAAAATGTGCAAAATAGATCAATTTCTGTACCTAAAAAAGACTGAATAATAAGATAAATGTTTGCCTTTTCGTGCTTGAAAGGGGGCAAATTATTTATCTCGTAGGTCTCCATCGATTATTAAGTTTTGCTGTGTATGTTACAGTGACACAAGATTTCACCATTCCACTTTACCACCAGTGGATCAATCAGGAATTATGATCCATACCCAACCTGTCTCCTGACAGCGTAGTGATACAGCACGTCTGTGCATGTTTAAGTGTCAAAATAAATTATACCTAACAAACAAGCTTAAAAAAAGTATATGCAACAGAAATCATTTGTTTGGTCCTGTAACTGTTTTTTTAATCAAAACGAACAGGTGTAAGAATACCATGAACTGCCGGTTTTGCGATTGTGGCCTGGAGGATTTTTTTTGTGTGCTTACCAATATTGTACTACTGCCACATTCAAACCTTTTTCATATCTAGGTTAAATAGAATCCTCAAATATACTTTTTCTACTTAATCACAGCCATATTTTCTAGGTTGTTTTTATATCCCATTTCTTTTTTATTTCTATTTCTGATGTTCCCAAATAACCAAATCAAAGACAACGTGTCACTGCCGACAAACGGACCACTGTATTGTTTACTGAATATAGTCAGCACATGCTCCCGGTTACACTTCCCTCCCCACTGGTGATAAGATTCCTGTCTGTCTCTCCCATTCATTGAAATATAATATAGAAATATGGGGAAGCTGTTTTGCGTGGTTTTCATATAGAAAACTATCACAATGTTTTCTTTTTGTTTTCTTTTTTTGTTTTTTTTACAATTCTTATGTATTTTTATATTTAGTACTGTTTAGTATTTTAAATATATAATATATATATATATATATATATATATACGCTGAAGATCTTGGCAGCATTACGTAAATGAGAGAAATACTTGGTAGAGTCATTTTGCAAATATTTATATTTATGCTGCGTTTGTTAACCATTCTTAGCCATCCAGTACTGTGGCCTGAAAAACTAAAATTACTTGTTTACCACTTAAGCCATGCCATTGGACGAAATCTCTCAGTGAGATTTCACCAACCAATCAGTTTTACTGACCTCCCCTTAGTATGACCATGTGACCTGCAGTCCTTTTTTCTGTCTTTGTGTCGGTATAGGAAGTGTATTCCACAGTTGTGAAACTGAAGATTCTTACTCTCTTCTGCCACTGAGCATTTTTATTGCTTTTCCTTTACTTTTTTGTAATTTGGTAGTAAGTAATGCCTAGTGGAGTAAATAAAATACAATGAAACAATACTTTTAAATAATACAGATTAATTCTGAAGTATATTTTTTTTCTATATATCTATATTATATATATATATTTTTTCTATATTTTTCCGTTCTTACTGGTTGAATTGACAGCAAGTTTAATTTATTGAGTATGGGGAGTGGTGCTTTAGATGACTGGTTTTTAGTTGAATTGTTTAAATAAATGATTCTAATATTATCATTTGAAAATGATAAACCTAAAAATGACATAGGAAATAGAAAATGTTGATTAAAAAGAAGAGGGGATATTCTGATGATGTTTTCTTTAAATGCACTTTGAGGGCAGAGCAACATTACTGCCGTTGAAATGTGTGTCTGAGGTGCATTGGGATAGGTCCTACAATGCCTTTACAGTGGGGTGTGTTCGATGCTAACGTCCAGGGGACACATTGTACAGTGGAACCCCTTTCATAATTCTGCCAAAACCAGAAAAATATAACAGTCCTTTATGGAACAAAAATGACTCTTATACATTCAGTATACTGTAAATAATAACATGGGCTGACATAGATTTGCAGATTTAAAATAAAAGTGGGCAATCGGTTGTCATTGATCACCAGCATAGCTTTAAGAATGTTCTGCCAAAGTGTCATGTACAATCCTTGCTTTTTGTTTCTCTCTTCACAATATTGTGGAGATTACCATTACATGCGTGCTCCTTTACCATTACGCTCTTGCAGATTACTATTACACGTGCGCTGCTTTACCATTACATCTGTACTCCTTTACCATTACTCTGTTGTAGAGATTACCATTACACGTGTGCTCCTTTACCATTACACTTTTGTTCCATTTCAGCTGATCGTGTATTTTGCATGCAAGCCGGAATTTCAATCTTAGAACTGTTGCTGAAAGTAACCCGTTTCCTACTTAAATGGCCTTCATTGTGCTGCTGTGATCCGTTTTGACTGGATTGCCCTTGCGTATCTTTTGATAGTGTACAGATACTGTATGTGTAAGACGCACCTGCTTTTTTACGATTTCTTCTTCTTGGGTTTTATTTTGCTTTGGTTTGTAGTCCCCCCTTGGCATGGCTATACAATGAAAACAAATGGGGAAAACGACACAACAGAAAAATAGTAATTATTTGCTTCCTTGTTGCCCCTGACAACATAATCAGATCGATGATACCGTAAAACTTATTGCACACATAACTGTTCTGTGTATATTATATACAAAAGAGATTGCTTGGATGTGCAATAAGTATCAAATAATGACGGCAGATCCACAGCTAAATTTTATGTTGGTGCATTGTTACTCTACTGATTTTTTTAAATAACTTTTATTGGGTGAAGGGGTTACGCTGGGGAATGATACGCCACAGTTGTAAATATAAAAGAGGTTTTGAAACTGGAATGTCCCACGGTTTAAAAATCATAAACCCCTTATTTTACATATATTTACTCGAAGCAGTGGGTTTAAATTTCACCCTGTGTTGAGTACATTGTAAATGGCTGGATCTGCAAACGAAGAAAAAAAAGGAACACTGAAAATGAGGCAATTTCAGTCATTCGTATGATATAATAAGCACTGGTGTTATTTTTGTATAAACATTATATCATCTATGTGGCATGCATGACTTATAATCAATTTGGTGGTTCAAAGCAATATGTACACCTGGTGCGATTGGTATTTCTGTGTCCTGTGTAGCCTAAGCCATGCTGTGCTTACAAAAAAAATGCATTTGGAAAAAGAAAAAAAACTTAACTGTTCAGTATATGTGTTCAATGTTCTGCATGTTTAAGTATGGAATGAGACATCCCAAATGTTTACTTGCTTCCAAGATTCCCAACATGCATTCATGCATACACACACACACACACACACACACACACACACACACACACACACACACACTTTCAATACAAATTATGCCCATATGCAAGTTTTGCATCCAAAACACATAGCAGAGAGCCATTTCCTAATCAGAAGAAACACACACTGATGAGATGCTGTTTAGGAGGGGGTGCTAAGAGGGGTCCAATGTAATAAAGGCAGAGAGAGAACGTATTTTGGGAGCTCATGTTTTTTGTTAGATTTTTCTTTTGCAAGGATGATTAATATTATAATATGATTTTATTAAGGACAATGGCCTCTTATTAAGGTGTGAAATAACATTTCTTTGGATGTTCTGTGTTTCTGCAAACTACCAATTGTCTTTCACTGCTGCCCTATGTGTTAACTAGGCTAAGATTTTATTATTTTGTATAGTATATGCCCTGTGTGTGTGTGTGTGTGTGTGTGTGTGTGTGTGTGTGTGTGTGTGTGTGTGTGTGTATATGTGTGTGCGTGCGTGGGCATGCATTTGTGTGTGTATGTGTGCACATCTGTACATGTGCGTGTGCATGTCATTTTAGGTAGAAGCTTACTGTCTTTTTTATTTTGAGAATCTGTGTAACTTTGGAAGAAGATATCACTCATTATTTTTCGTCATATACCACTTAATGTTTCATGTTTGATTCATAATTGGACTGTCTAAAAAAATACCACTACAAAGCTGAATATCACTTCTGTCTCTCAAGCACCAACCTGCATGCACTGTCACAAAGGAAACGGAAGTAGTTCTTCCTCCATTGTTTCCATAACCCTGCATCTGCACATGCTCTAGGTTGTGCCTGTGACCATTCATTCCATGACAGAATCCCACAGTCACATATCAAAGCCATATATTTGCTTGGCGGTGGTACCAGTAATGACGTGCCATGTCATGATTTCATTGGAGGTTGGCTTCAGTAAGTATTGACCAGGCAAGTGCAGATAATTTATGCTAATTATGAAAGTTGAAAGAGCCTTCAACAACAGAAGGGTTCCCTCTCTATATCACTGACTGACTTTCTGAAGGGAGATCTTTGGAATCTAGCAGGAATTAGTTCACTGGCAGAGCATGTAATTCCATTTGAAACGACGCTCGACACCGTTTTGAGTTACCTTAATTATGGAATGTAGAAATAATTAGCCGCCTGATTAAAGGAGGAATGCCTGGCTGTTTCTCCTGTCTTTCGCCATCGCAGCTGAGGATAATTAATTGTGAAGGTATGCATTAATTGACCAGCCATCGCATGCTAGCGAGTACACTGATTCATTCAACTGATTCATTCACTTTGCCCTTTTCCAACAGTGGATACGTCTGTGAAAGGGAATGCCAGTGCACACACACACACACACACACACACGCACACACACCAGAGAAAGGAGAGGTCTTCTCATCAGGAAAATTGGTTGGATAAAACATGGAAAACACATTTTGGCAAGATGTATTTCTCCTATTGAGTTGTCTAATTTCAGATTGGGTTTGACATGTGATTCAGGTTTCCTTGTATAATTTGCACCTTGTAATTACAAGGTGTGCATAGTCTGCACAGGTGTCGACTTCCTCTGTAACTACCTCTGAAACCTACGCATAAAACGCCATTGTTGAAACTTTTATGTGACTGATAACTCATTTACTGTTGCCTTGGGGTTCATCTTGTGTAGTCTGAGCTTCCCATATTCCGCACCAGCACTGAACTCAAGATTTACATCTGTTCTTTTTTACAGTTGGTTTACAATAGTTTATCACTGCCAGGTTAAGTCATCAGTACCACAGATTTGTTTGTACCAAAGCAGGTACATGAAGGCAACATAGAAGATGTTCATCCGTTCTATAAATCATGATGGCCGTAGTAAAATGCATTTGGAAAGCAGCTTTGCATATTTCTGTTCTCATGAGTATGAATACAAAAACCTGATTAGATAAGGGTAGGGCAGAGGTCATTATCAGTTAAGAAAAAGGTTATCTTCCCTGTTTGACAGGTCATCAGCAGACAGAGGAAGAAGCGTGCTTATGTGTATGCTTCATGACAGTAGAGCTGAGAGAATCACGTGTGCCTTCAGAACCATATCACCCTGTTTACACACTCTGCTGCAGCTACACAGGATGACCACATGGCACAGTTTAGGCTCATCTCCACAAGGCACTTCTTGTTTTGTTTCTTTTTTTCAATTTCATTTTTCCATTTAATTTTGTTTGTTGTTTTCGGCAGTTTATTCAAGTGTGAAGAATTGGTCTCTTCCAATTCGCAGGTGGTGAAATCAAATTGTCTAGATAGTTTTCCACAAGAGTTTTCAAGAGTTAGTGCGCAGACCAGAGTGATATCTTCTGACGTGCATGTTAATACTGGGCTCGTAAGGGGAAGTAATGCATGTTTCAGTTCTGGACAGTGGTCATGTATCCAGCTCCAGTTCCTACTTAACAAAATAATAATAATAATAATAAATGAGTAATAACTGCTGAAGGAAAGCAAGAAAGGCCGTGTGTAGTGTACTGTGTTCATGCACATTGAAAGGCCGTGTGTAGTGTACTGTGTTCATGCACATTGAAAGGCCGTGTGTAGTGTACTGTGTTCATGCACATTGAAAGGCTGTGTGTAGTGTACTGTGTTCATGCACATTGAAAGGCCGTGTGTAGTGTACTGTGTTCATGCACATTGAAAGGCCGTGTGTAGTGTACTGTGTTCATGCACATTGAAAGGCTGTGTGTAGTGTACTGTGTTCATGCACATTGAAAGGCCGTGTGTAGTGTACTGTGTTCATGCACATTGAAAGGCCGTGTGTAGTGTACTGTGTTCATGCACATTGAAAGGCCGTGTGTAGTGTACTGTGTTCATGCACATTGAAAGGCTAAGCTTTCTTCATTGGGGAACAAATTCAGCGCCACAGACACATGTTATTAAATGCCTTTGGTCAACGCTTTAGGGCTTATTTGCTTGTTGTTAATAAGAATAAAACGTGAGTGTATAATGTGTTTCTCCCCCAATACCAACTCCGCAAGGCTGTTCCGTAACTACTCTTGTCCCAGTTTTCCTGTTTACAGTCCTGGACCATCTGCCAAGACTTACCCAGATTATGGCGGATCTGCATTAGATGTTAGATGTAGTTTTCAAAGGCTGCAGGAATGATCGATGGAGTTAGCTGAGCATGCGGGCGTGACCACAAGCTGTTGTCTGGTATTTTTACAGAATTATTTCAAAATGTTAATTTTTACTTTTATCTAAAATAAGAATGGATTTGAAGAACGTTTCAGAAATCCTACCCGTTCAGTTCAAGCTGTGTGTACAATTAGCCTACAGTCAGTTCTTATTCAGCCTGTAAGATGTCAGCATTTTTTTTGCATGCATCCAAGAATGATGTGATCACAGAACAGTTAGAACAGCTCTGATTCTGTTTCCAGCGAGAGTAAGGAGATGCAAATAGTCATTACAATTTAATTTTTAACTCCTCTTTAAATTTCATATTGGTATTCATATTATCTTTCTCCCTCATCATGTCACTTGTTTAAGTACACAAGTAATATAGCAATTCACATTTATGGCATTTACAGCAATTAGCAAATTATCACGAAGACAGTAAAGGAGTTTTGGCTGGATTAAACCTTATTTATAATATGATTGTAGATTATTCCCTCTTTTATAACTCAAAAACATATTCTGCAAAGCTTTGGATATAGCCAAAACATAAGAAAGAAATATTGAAATTAAAAGTCCAAGACAAGTTTCCCTACAAGGACAAATAAAGTATATCATAATTGAATAATATAACAATTTATAGATCAAAATGGTATTGAACAGATGTGATACCACTATATATTTATATTTAAATTGGAAACATTCCCTAGACAGTTTCTAGCAGTACTGAAGAGCACGGCATGTATCTGATGGGACAAGAAGCGGGGAAGTCCTGACAAAACATTTTACCTGTGTGTTTGTGTTTGTGTGTGTGTGTGTGTGTGTGTGTGTGTGTGTGTGTATATATATATATAATTAAGGGTGCAATAGTACAGGAGTACTCTTAAATTGTACATTGCAGTGAGTGAAATACGTTACAATACAACAGTGTGTGCACAATTCTGAATACATTTAAAGCAGCATCTGTAATCAGTGTGTGTATCGACTGTACCTGATATATTCCAATTATTAATTTGCTCCGAAAGTTTGTAAATACAGTTCGCCGCCATGCCCAAATGTCACTCCTGTTTGCTTTGAACTATGCAACAGTTTATTGGATTTTTAAAAACTATTATTGCTTATGTATTTATTTTCATGGTTCTCCATCTATTGCTCAAACTCTCTTTATCCCTCTCTCTGTCTTTGTGTGCTTGTCGTTCTCTGTCTCAGTGGATGCAGTCATTCCCATTTTCCATGTCTTTATACTAACAACACACAAGCATAACACGTATGTATGCGTGTGTGCATAGACACTATATGCACACTTTATATTTTTTCTTTACTCTTTTGTAATATATGACCATGTGGAATGCCTTGTCCTTTATGTCCTGTCCTTTGAATTTAAACAGAAGAAAAAATGCTAATTCACAAGGAATTGAGGTGAGTTATTATACATAAATCTATATAAATAAAATAAAGCCATTGGGATTTGAAATACATTGGTTTTGCGGTGTTTGTGTTTATTGTCTTATGAACATTTTTCATGTTCTACCATCTACAGAATTGCTTTGTCCAGACTAGTGCCATGCCTAGGGTTGCAGAGGGAGCTAATTCTCCAGGGAAAATCACCACTCACTGTCACATGCATTAAACATGCTTAAACAAAGATAATAAAACACAAAATGTTGAAAAATAGTAATAAACAATAAACAAACAAAATGTGCTGAACAGGCCCTAACCCTAACCCTTGCTGGAGAGCAGGTTTCTGCGACATATAGTACCATCACTGCCATTGCACAGCACCTTAATCTAGATCAGGGGAAAGTTCTTAGATGCTTGGCTAAATCTTCCAGTAAGGAAGGGCTGTGGAGTGCTGATGCCATCTGGGAGGCAGCCAAACGCATCAAGGCATCAACTGTGGTGGAAGGGACTCCAAGTGAGAAGCCATGTCCCCTGTTCCTTCATTTATTCTCTCAGATCCCATCAGCTGCATCAGAGCGGAACTGGTCCCTGATTGCTGGAACATACAGCAGAGTGTGCAACTGGCTGACAAATGATAGAGTTGAGAAGCTGGTGGCTATTCAGTCAATCTTGAAACTCTTTGAGCCCATCAAAGATGAAACCACACAAATAGAATGTGAGGAGGATTGCCCAGATTCTCCAGTCTCTTTCTGAAGATGAAGCTAGCTGCGGTTGAGAAATAATTAGCCTAGGTCAAGCAAGTGAAGTTAAAATTTTTGTTTAACCTTACTTTAATCAAAAGATGAAGTTATTCCTAATGTGTACTGGAATAACAAATATCTAATTTGCTGTCTTAGATGGAAGGAAATGACTAAAATATATTTTTGCATTCACGTTTCCTTATTTAATATGCTTTTTTAATCAAACTGCATTTGAAAAAAAAAACATACAAATAAATGTGCTCACATTATGATAAACCAAAATCATGCTTGTTTGACATTCATAAAAACCCATGGTGTTCTTCTTAACAACGTGTGAAAATTATTTGCAGTGATCCCTCAAATAGACATAGAAAACCAAAGACATACTTCCGATTTATGAAAAATGTAAACAATATAAATTCCCAAATTTAACTAAAAATTTACAAATGACCTCAAAATTCATCAAAAAGAAAAATGTACAACCGTAATCATGCAAACAGAAGAAAAAAACAAAAAAACATAACAGCAGGATGTCACCTACCTATGTGTGGAAATTATTATTATTTTTTTAAATATACTTCATATTATACAACCTGAATAACTCTATAGGGTATGCCAAGTCATACCATGTGTGGCTTCTTTTCTCATTTTCATCATTTCAAGAGTCCAAAAAGGTCACTTGCCATTTAAATTGTTGGATTAAACATTGGATGGATTCTTTTCTAACATGGAATAGATTATTGTGACGTAGAACGTTATTGTGACTATAATTTACCTCATAAATATCACTGTGACTTACATATTACTCAATGACCCATGGAAAACCTTCAAATCCAGGCTTAAAGCAAATCATAAATATTCTGCCCTTTGAAGAGATGAAACCCTCTGTGGAACATAAGCTTACAAATTCAGCTATATTTCTGCATTTATGGCTCTTATTTAAAATTGTACGGAATTAGGTATGGTGATATTTTGTTCAGGAATAGAATGATATACTGAGCTCCAGAACATCTATGGTTTGCAAGTAAAAACATATTTATTTATGAAACAACAACCACAATAATAATAACATCATCATTGTAAATTAAGTTAAATAATAATTTCTTCAATTACTCAACTTTAAAGTGAAACCAAATAATTACTTATGCAAGTGAAAACTACTTCTAATTTGCTACTGACATTATCATTTACTTACTGTATTTGTAAAATATTTATCTTCTCTATTTTTCAATCCATATAAACTTAAGAAATACTGGTTTGACTACTATGTTTTTTTTAAAATTGTATTTTATTTCCATGCAAAAAAAAAAGAAAATTGTGATTTAATAAGTCCAACACCACCCCCACTTGGCTGATGTGGTGTAATACATGCAAGAACAGAACAGAGAATATTTACTGTGGTAACAGTGACCAGTGACATGGTACTGGGGTCCTACAGTATAGTTACAGAGGTCAGGAATTCAGACCATGCTGTTAAAATAAAACATGTGGGGGGGTCTCGGTGGAGTAGCCTGTAAGAGCGCCATCCATGTGCTCATTGCGAGCCGTGACGTCGGCGGCTCAACTCCGGCTATGCGACCCTTGTCGCATTTCTTTCCCTCTCTCTCACTCCCATTCTTCCTGTCTCTCTACACTGCTGTCCAATAAAGCTGAAGAGCCCTAATATATAACCCCCCCCCCCACACACACACACACACCCCCAATGGATGGCACCCTACATGACCGTCAATGTCGTCTATGCCTAGAACTGCCCCTGTGTGTAGCTCAAATAGACTGACAAGATGAGTCAGGTCAGGAAGTACCTCAGTCAGACCAGCTTAATCACTACTAATGTGAACCATCTACCTGGGTTACTTTGTGCCAAAACACTCACCTCCACATAATCTGAGATGGGAAGGGAGGGATTAATTTACTTGATTAATTTAGAGGATGATTAGATAGCCGGATTAGGATTTTTCCCACGTCACCAGGAAACGCCTTATTGTTTGCAATAACAGCCATGAAACCCTTACTACCAACAGTGCGTCGGGACCTCGGTTTAACCTCTCAGCCAAAGGACTCCTTTATTGCCTACAGCACAATGCCTTGTATTTAATTTCATCAATAAAATGTTGAATATCAGATTCAAGGTTTTGACCAGTGCATTATAATATAGTATTCTGAACAGCATTTTTTTCTAAACAGCCTTTGTCAAATATTAATACATATTATGTTGAAGTTGTCTGTTCCACCTAGAACTGAGGTAGGATTTTATTTAAAACATATCTTCTTTGTCAATGGAGAGGGCAATTTAATCTATCATTTTTGCAGTTTGAAGGTTAACATGAAAGGGAAACACTGTCTGGCAATGGTTATACAACTTTAATCTGTGCCAGTCAAATATTCATTTACTCAACATTAGCAAATTATTTTCTGACCATTAAATCAAAATAACCCAAAATAGGATCAGATGACACTCATTTGCTGTGTGCTTACAGTATGTACCAGATAAAAGTAAATGCTCTGTCTGGACCCACATATCCTTTCAAAAGATTGAAAGAGGGCCCATTAATTTGCTTTTAGTTATTAAAATTTCCAGACTTTGAGAGAACAGTCATTTATTTTCAATGACCTTCAAATTGTGGAACACAAATGATATATTGAAAAATGAAGTGAATAATCCATTTCTTTTTTATGCCATAACAGTACTGGCATTAAATTTGGCACATAGTCTGATCCACTTGAGCTGAACTGGGGCAGCTGATTCCATTATAGCTAGAAATTTTCCAGAATCTTTGATCTCTGAGTATCGTCATGATAATTAAAGTACATTATTTTGGGCAAAATGCAGTGCATAGATAATTTCAAAAATATGATACATACAGTACCCTGGGACTAGATTTAGCTGTAAATTACACTGGAACAGTATGGAACACATGGTTGGCTAAATGGCTCTAAGTTATCAAGGGTCTGACATATCAAACGAGCCTTAAACCATCACTCTGCTGCCAGAAATACAGTAGATATGGATGGATAACTTATAGGGTTTCTTCTCCTGACTTATTTTTCCATAGAGTTCAATAGGAAAATGTGTCAGGAGAAACAACCCTTAAAGTGATCCATCCATATCTACTGCATATCTGGCAGCAGAGTGATGGTTTAAGGCTCGTTTGATACCTCAGACCCTTGATGACTTACAGCCATTTTACCAACCATGTATTCCATACTGTTCCAGCACAATTTACAGCTAAATCTAGTCCCACCCCCCAATTCCCATAAAGATCCATTCAAATGCAGAGACGTTATAGTATTGCTTGTAAGAGTACCAAAACATAAGATATCAAGAGTCTTTAGATGTTGTTGGATCACAGACATCAGGAAGTCATGACATGCAAAGGATATGCGACCAAATATTGAAAATGATTACTTTATTCTATATATAAATGCAGGGGTGCCAATAATTGTGGCACACATGGTTTTATTAAAAATAATAATTTCTTGATGAGGGATTTTTTTTTCTCATAATAAATTTACTTCAATTAAAGGTTGGATTTTCACTCATTTTTTCAGTGTGACATTAAGCTAATTCACCAAACGGTGAATTTTTTATAACCATTTTTACTTTACCAGGGGTGCCAATAATAGTGGAGGGCACTGTATATACAGCTGGGTATATACATAAGCAGCTAATGTACCTTCTGCAATAGTGGAACGGTGGTTCCACATCTGGGAATATAAACCGCAACGTCCTGGATGTAAGCACAATTTGTTAGGCACTTCACTTACTGCCATTTTGAAGGAGGAGGAATACTACAGTATGAGGTGGGCCAAACACCACTAGGTAGTGGTCATCCTATTGTATTCCTAGGTATTATTATTACTAGCCTAATTTCTCCTGTTTGTTTTTCGTCAGTATTGCCAAAACTACTATAGGCTATATGACAATTAAAATAGCCTACTGCACAAGGTCTTTAAGATTGTTTAGTTTCAGTAAATTGCCCGACGGTCACGGACTAAAATCTGACTACACAGATTTTATTCCATTTAGAATAAAATCGTGGACATCGTGTTGACTTTCATTGTAACGTGCATCGCGTCTTCACACCATTTTTGGTAGCATGTTCATGGGAGTTGTAGTTCAATATTAATGTAGCCGTTTCACGTTTATGGTGAGCTGGGATGTGAGGTCAGTGAATGCAGGAGTGTATTAAATCGCGACAAACCGTTACGTGAATGTTTACAAAACGGAAAAGGGACAGAGCTGAGCATATCTATGGAGCTGAGTGCATAATAAAAATGTCCTTTGTACACTCATTACCCCACCCGCCAAACAAGTAGCGGGAGCCAACGTTCCCGCTCCACCGGCGATACGCCCATCATGGTAAGCGTTACAAAACGTTCAGTATTCAGAGCCTGCGGTCTATGGTTCAGAGTAGCTAGACTTGCATTTCAACAAACGGAATGATCGGTCTACTGAATAATCCATAGATGTTGTATTGGAAATGTCTCTGGAGGTAATTTAAGACAGGACTTCCCTCGATAGCTACGTGAAAGCATTTAAACCTTAGATTTAACCACTACCAAAAAAAAAAAAAAACACAAATGCATTTTTTAAATTACCCGGAAGTTGTAATCCGCCATGTGGGAGTTGACTCGGAAATAGTTTGGAATGGTAGAGAATAGCGTACATTGCTTATAAATTGGCTAGATGTTTCTCTATATGTGAAAATAACAATAATAATAATTTCCTTATTATTGTGGACCTATTCGATGTCTGAGGACTGACAAATTAAATGGGTACAATGTAGCGGTACGGTGAGTGTTTTACGTTAACGTTACCTAATGTCAGTCTGTTTAGCCTACATAACGAACGTTCACCAGTTCTCAACCAGCGGAAAGACATTGTACTAGATATTTATTAGATTTCTATACGGTAATTTCATGAATTTTATTTATTATTTAGCTAATCTTCGTTTATTACATATTTAGACGATATGACATCACTACATACTTAGCTAATTCGCTTGCTACCTGCTATGGAATTTGCGCAGCGTAAATTAGCCGCTAACTTGCTAATTGACAAGCATAGATGCCGCTGGTTATTCCTGGAATATATAATGTTACTCTTCCGTTGCATTGGCTTTCGTGTTGGCTAACTAATTAACATGAGCTAATCTAATTTAGTTAGCAACATACGCTGTACTAAGAAGCAGCTAATGTTATACACTGGGACGCGGTATGGTTAAAGCTTTCACAAGCAGGTGGGTGGCTAATGTTGGCTAATTATAATCTAGTGCATGAAGTCTTCTGCGCGTCTACTGTGCCACGCCAATGAACGTTTACTTTTAAATAACAGATGCAAGGCCTGTGAAAGATTGTTTGCCCTTATTTTCTCTTTCTATGTCATCCTTTAGAGCTGTCTCACTGCCAAACATGAGCACATTGTCAATAGCCTCCCAGTATCCTGGATCAGCATGCAGGTTATTACCGGGGGAGGGGAGTCAGGTGAGCTGCATTCTTGACTGGTCGCTTGTCTTACAACGTTTTATGCAAATTACGTCCACTGTTGCTGCTGTGCTGAAATCAGTTGGTAGGTTATCATGTCATTGCAAAAGTATCAACAAACTCGCCACAGACCTGTACCCATATGCAAAAGGTCTGTAAAAACCATTTAAAAATCATATATGCCATATACCAAACCTATAAAATAAATATGTGGTATCGAACTAGCATATACATTTCAGAATAAAATTAGACCAAATAGTTCCCTAACCTACGTGGTCCTCCCTGTAAAAACATTGAGAGATTGTATAAGAATTGTATGTGTCAAATACAAATATATAATATAGTACTGTACTACTGATTGAGAAACGTATATGATTTTTATAAATCTTTGCAAGTATGATCATATATGGTTTTTATTGACCTTTTGCATATGGGTATTGAACGAAGCTAAACTTGATAACACTTACCAAAACGATTTAACAGTCATTATTTTAAAAAGACTAGGAGGATAATATGAATAAATAGAAAATGATGTCGTATTTATTGTAAAATCTGTTGCCATCGATTAACGTTTTGTTATTGTCACATTTGATAGAGATGTGATGGAAATTTTCAAAGGCACACCCTTGACTCCACTGTGATAAAGCAAGTCTTTAAACAGTATGTAATAATATGCAATCTATATTGTATATAAAAATGATGTATATATTTTACTGAGTTGGCATCTGTGAGACTACTCTCAGTCCATTGGCACAGTCAGAATGCACTGTGGTTGCATCATTGCCCTGCAAATGAGTACTCTGTTGATTGACGTTCCCCCCATATATGAAAAAGCCCAAGTGAGTATAACATAGGTGAACCTGACACACAATGAGGCTGGGGGCTTCAGGGCTCAGCGAGTATTTATGAGCCATAAGTGCTGCCCGCTAGTCACTGGTGCTGCCCTGTCAGGATGCAAATTGTTTACCATATCTCGAGAACATAAAGGGCTTCATTTAGAGGCTGCAAAGGGCCCTTCGCTAACACAGATTGATATTTTGAAATTGGAATGTCACAAAATAAGGTGTGTTGAAAGCATCCTGCTCTTCTTGTTTGGAATGACAGCTGTTTGTTGGTGGAATAAATAAGCCCTCTTGTCACAGCACAATAAATTCCTCATCTTTCAGTCGATCAGTGCGGTGCAGCAGTGCCTGATCTAGAAAAATGTGCAGAGGGCCTTCCGCAGCAGGCATGTAACACATTTTAAACAAAATATGTAACAAAAAGGGATCATTATGAGCAGTCATTTCATGATTTTTAACCCCCCCCCTGCTACCTTTTTCCACTGTGCTGCAGTCTGAGGTGCCTGCTACACCACCCTAATGCTTTGGATGTGCACACAACTCTCTCCTTCCACCTGCACACGCTCTCCTTACGTAATGCCTGGCCTGTGGTCTGTGGCCTTGGGGGCAAGCTCATGAGAGGATGCGTGTGTTTCGGCTGCAGTGCTCCACGCACAAGTGCGGGTGGAACATCAGTGACTCGACAACTTGTCTTCCTTATCTCAAACATTCACACAATGTCACAGTCTCTTTAGATTGTAGCTTTTTGTTGCTTTACATCACATTGTTGATGGGAGAGAGAAATGAGTCTCATATTTCACACGCAGTAGAATAAAAATCATGTGCAGCTGTTTGGTGCTTTTGTCCAGGAGCCTCTGTTTTTGGTAAAAGCTTCTAATTGATTGTTCAGCGCCTATAGCCTGGGAGAGGTGCTAGGTGAATAAAATGTATTGTTAATATGATGATGATGATGATGATGATGGTGGTGGTATATGTGTGTGTCAGTATCTTGAGTATGGTGTTGATGATGATGACAGAACCTCATCTGCTTTGCTGTGCTACAGGTTCAGCCCAAAACCCCGCTCCTGCAGATTCTGCGAGTTGCTGGAGCCCAAGAGGAGATCTTCACACTGAAAGAGGTGTGTAAGCCATGAAAGCAAACCTACCTCACTGTCTCGTGCAGTTATGCTCATCTGCTGGAATGGTAAAAGCTTCTCTCAGATCTCACTGTGGAGGGAGGAGAACCCTGACATTCTTCCCAAAATGAGAACTGCAAAAACGTGTTGCATGCATGTGTATTAGTTTACAAAGTGACACATGATTCTGCCGGTAAATGCTAAATGTTTTGTATCTGACACATGATTCTGCCGGTAAATGTGAAATGTTTTGTAAGTGACACATGATGGTTGTGCTGCCAATGCAAAGTAGGGCTGGGCCATGTCTATTAAAAATAATATCACAATACTGTTATGTGAAACATCGTGATATCCCATAGTATCGCCCCGTCCCCTCCATTTTTGTTGGAATACAGTAGAACCTCAACTATTCAATACCCTCAGAGAATCAGTGGTACTGGAAAGTAGAACATTCCGGATAGTAGAACGCGCCCCAAAGTTATGACGTTTTGTGCAGGGCTCGACATTAACGCTTGCTCCAATTGTCCGGGACAAGTACAAAAAAAAATTCTGTGCGAGTCGGGAGTTATTTCAGAAATGGGGGAGAATGTTTAGTTGTGCATTGACTAAAGACAAAAAGAATACCTTAAGTGACCATGAAATATTTGTCATATTTTTTGGTGAATGCTTCTTTATTTTGAAGCATATGGCTGTTAAGCTCCAAACTTTACAAACAATGCAAATAATGATAATAGTAATTACTTAAACTGTAATAAAAGGCTCAAGATATGAAAACAATCAGTTAAAAGCAAGTCCATAAAATCAGGTTTTCAGTTGAGATTTAAAAGATGAGATGGACTTTGCCATTGTGTCTAGAAGTCTGTTCCAGAGTCTAGGGCCCTGACAGCAAAAGCCACGTGACCTGTGGATTTTCAAAACTTTGGAACAGTGAGTAGAGTTCTGCCCTCTGACCTAAGGCTGCGTGACTGCTGGTAAGGGATAAAAAGCTAAAAAAGAATCAAGCAGTAGGGACCTGATGCCTGCCATCACCTGTCCTCACAGGATGGAGGAAAATATGTAGGCAGAAATGGCCAATATATTGCACCCTGCTTTTTATGTAGCCAAAGGAGAGCAGCCCGGTTTAATCTACAGCAGTGTTGTGGCTACTAGTACCCCTAGGGTCACTTTGGAGTACTGCAGGGGGTACTCAGAAAAATTCAAAATGTGTTTTTTTAATTTATTTTATTTATTTATATTGATGATGAACAACCCCACGTTAATAAAATCACTAAAATCTAGATACTAACATGCCACATATTTTCAATGCAACCTTTTTTATTTAAAAATGCAATGAGCAAGTCACTTTCATGCCAAAGTACGTCAACCGCCAATGAAAAACAAGTAGAAGACTTTCACGCCAGCCGGCTAGCTGTATAAATGTCTTTCACCCTGAGCGAGTTTTGATTCTGAAAGCCAGATGAAAATAATTGAAAATGAATAAGTGGTTGAAACATAAAAGTGAAAACAAGGAGAAAGAAGGAGAACCCCATTAAAAAGAAAGCTTAGACAGAAACACCAAACCTTTGTCAGTATTTATTTTGTGCTGGTGAAGGGGGTACTCGGCTGAAAAAAAATGTCTGAGGGGGTACACTAGTAAAAAAAAAAAAAAAAAAAGGTTTGAGAACCACTGATCTACAGGATGGGACAACAACTTCCCAACTGCTACGCGTCCAACAAGGCTTTTGTACGGTGCAAACGCATACACGCACAAGCGCTCTCGCACACACACACACACACACACACACACACACACACACACACACACACACACACACACACACACACACACACACACACACACACACACACACACACACACACACACACACACACACACACACACACACACACACACACACACACACACACACACACACTCTGTTGTAATTGTTGTTAAGCTTATAAATCACAATAATTGTCCAACTCTGTTGGTTTTGTTTATTTTTTTAGGCCTCTATTTTCAGTTTTGGACAAGTAAGTTTAGCCACCGGACAAGTAAAAAGTCTGAGCCACTTGTCCAAAGGATTTTCTTTTAAAAATTACTTTTTAAAATTGCATATTATTACATGCAATTTTAAAAAGTAATAATTAAACACCTTCTGTATTAATTTCATGCAACATGATGTATGTTTTATTATCAGCAGGCTATAAGTATTAGTATTCAATAAACGGTCTGCCATTTTTACATTATTTCTGAAGCCTATATAATGTTCGTTGTCCGTTCTCGCACAGTTTTTGGCTCTTCATTTTGCATTCCGCTATGTGGGACTTCTTTCAAGGTGCAGCTCCGCAAGTGGTGCCAGTGCTAAATGTTCTTTGTGTGAGAGATGATTGTTGTGCCGCCAGTGTTGTGTGCTACATGTTCTGTATGTGACAGGTCATGGTTGTGCCGCCAGTGTTGTGTGCTACATGTTCTGTATGTGACAGGTCATGGTTGTGCCGCCAGTGTTGTGTGCTACATGTTCTGTATGTGACAGGTGATGGTTGTGCTGCCAGTGTTGTGTGCTACATGTTCTGTATGTGACAGGTGATGGTTGTGCTGCCAGTGCTAAGTGCTACATGTTCTGTATGTGACAGGTGATGCACTACCTGGGTCAGTACATCATGGTGAAGCAGCTGTACGACAAGCAACGGCAGCATATCGTCCACTGTCAGGACGACCCGCTGGGGGAGCTGCTGGAGGTGGAGAGCTTTTCTGTCAAAAACCCCAGGTGAGCCTGGCAACAGTCAGACAAAACATACCTAAAATGTCCCTCGTTGTGCATAAAAACTGATTGGGCCAATTAAAAACATACATTTAAATGGAAATAATATAAAAGTGAACTGCCCCTTTAAGGGAAAAAAAACTGTCTGTGCACTGCTTGAGAAATAGACCGAAGTCAAATTGCAAATACCCTATTTTTTCTTGACAAAATATGAAGGTGAAAAGTGCTTTGTGCCTTTATCAAGCAAGTGTTTCAGCTCATTCTGTCTACAGACAATGAAAAAACATACAGGTGATGTCATAATAATTAGCCAATTAGACTGTTGGTGGCTAACAAGTCAGATTGAAGGCAATAAACATTTGCACAAGACCAATTTTTCTATAAATTAGCAAGATACCAGTGCACCTACATACAGAGACATCTTAATCATTCAACTGAAACATTGATCATTACAAAATTAGAAACGCCAGACAGGTCATTAGAAAAAAGACATGCTTCGGAGGTGGATGACATTTAGATTCAATTATATTAGCAAGACATGATTAGAGAAAACAAGATGGGCATATGTCTTCTTTCAAACCCGAGGGAAATGCAGAATTCAGCATAGGTCTTCATTCATAACCATGGGAAATGCAGAATTCAGCCTAGATCTTCATTCATACACATGGGAAACTCAGAATTCAGCATAGATCTTAATTCATACCCATGGGAAATGCAAAATTCAGCATAGGTCTTAATTCATATCCAAGGGAAACGCAGAATTCAGCCTAGATCTTCATTCATACACATGGGAAACTCAGAATTCAGCATAGATCTTAATTCATACCCATGGGAAATGCAAAATTCAGCATAGGTCTTAATTCATATCCAAGGGAAACGCAGAATTCAGCATAGATCTTTATTCATACCCATGGGAAACTCAGATTTCAGTTCAAAGGTTCCACGTGCATCCCTCTGTAGAAGACTTTTTTCATGAAGTGTGAAAATGTAACACTTAAAATATTAATTTAAAGTAGAAGTAGTTATTAAGTTGGACTAATTAGCTGAAGTTGTGATTAAATGTGATCAAATTAGCTGAAGTGTGTTCAAATAATGTATTTGAGATGACAATTGTAATGACAATGAGAGGAAAACTAAAAATCTTACTGCACAGGTGTAATGACAATGAGAGGAAAACTAAAAATCTTACTGCACAGGTGTAATGACAATGAGAGGAAAACTAAAAATCTTACTGCACAGGTGTATCTACCCCTACTCAGCCAGTGTTTCCCCCATAATTCCTTTGTAGACAGGGGGTGGTGGCATGGCCATGAGGGTGGGGGCTTGTGTGTTCTGGCGCGATTGTGCACCGCCGCCCCGCCTAATGTATTGTAGGGGAAACTACAATGAGCTATAGCATAAAATCTGAATAAAATGTTCAGAACTGCATTGACAGCATCTTTTCTGATTTGTAAATATATTGCAGATATATCCAAGGTTCTTGTTTATAGGGTTTCTTAAATGACCTTTCACCATTAAAACGTCTCCTTTTCCCCTCCATTGTTTCCTTGTTTTGGTGGATGTAGTTGTTCATTTTAGACACCGTTTACCCGTGTCTGAATTTTCCAGTCTTGAAGCATGATACCATGATGATTCTTTCAGTGGCAGAAATATAAATAAAAAGTTTTTCCTACTGCCGGTTGTGTGGATGACGGCAAGCAATAGCTACTGCCCTGCCCAGCATACTTCTCTATCAGTGGCGGCTCCTGAGCTGAAAATTGGGGAGGCAGAAAACTTCCCTTTAAACTGATTATTGGTCTTAATCATTTTTCAATCGGTTTCCTTGATTAACAATAGGCTACATCAGCGTTTAATTCACCAATTACTCAATGCCATCAAATGTAGCCAGTTCTTCTCAATGAGGCTATTAGGCAAGTAATAAAATTATTTTCACTTGCATCGCATAATTGTGCACATTTTAATCAACATTATAATTGTGGATACATGTGCTCTTCGTTCTCCGCACTCTTAATTACGAAAATATTCATGGAAATTAAACGATCTGAAAGCTCAGCTTTTGTTAGATTCTTTTTTATTGCAGGTTTAGCACAACCTCATCTTTTGTTAGATTATTTAAAAAAAATAATTAAAAAAATAATCTAACAAAAGCTGAGCTTTAAGATCGTTTAATTTCCATGGATATTTTCGGAATTAAGAGTGCGGAGAACGAAGAGCACATGTATCCACAATTATAATGTTGATTAAAATGTGCACAATTTTGCGATGCAAGTTAAAATAATTTTATTACTTGCCTAATAGTCTAATTGAGGAGAACTGGCTACATTTGATGGCATTGAGTAATTGGTGAATTAAACGCTGATGTAGCCTATTGTTAATCAAGGAAACTGATTGAAAAATGATTAAGACCAATAATCAGTTTAAAGGGAAGTTTTCTGCCTCCCCAATTTTCAGCTCAGGAGCCGCCACTGTTCTCTATGCCATCTAGAGTCGTGCGTGCTGTGTGGAGAATAGCATTTTTATTGTTTTCTGTTTCGCAGCCCTGTCTACGAGATGCTGAAGAAGAACTTAATTGCCCTGAATTGCACAGGTAAGCTGGGCTGTAAGTGCTTGTGGCATTCCCACACAAAGCCCTGGGACTGGGGCTCCTGTGTGGGAAGGTGTGCGCAGCGAGCGTAGTATCGGCGGTAATGTATGCACAAACCCATGAACATCAGACAGAACACCCCACGCCGCCTTCACAATCATCATCACTGCTGCTCAGAGTCGGCGAAGAGACGTCGTTTTTCTGACCGGGGGCGGCTTTGCAATGCTCGTTACATTCTACACCGATCGTCATCCCTGTGTCTCAGACTAGTCGAAATGGTGTTGGTGTGTTCAGTCACATTTTCAGTAACACGCGGTACAAAAGCACATTTGCCAAATCAGTCGCAGAGCATTCACTGTGATGCATGTAATTTATGGCTGTGGACACTGACTTTCAATGTCTGTTTTGTGCTCTTTCTTTATACTCAAACTGAAGTAATATGCCTGTCAGTTGTGCTGCCACTTAAGCCTGACAATCGGATGCTTTTACCAAGACTCGGCAGTCAGACTGATGTCAAGCGCTAGCCTATGCTATGCTAGCTGCAGTCTACAGTGAAGAGAGCGTAAAGAGTTGTGCTTGTTAAGGTGTCCGTGCAGTACCTCTCTCCCGGTGTAAAACTGGTTCTTTGTTTTATGCCTGCGTGCCAGTTTGCCCAGCAGTATGGTGTGGTGTGGTGGTGTGTGGATGGCGCGAGTTGAGAGTGGGAGTGCGTGGTAAGTTGGACAGGTCTCCTTAGCCAATAAGTAGGGGACCACATTTCAGTTTTTTTTTTTTTTTTTTCCACGTTTTCTTCGCGTTTCTGGGTGTCGCAAACCCACTGCGACTCAGCAGGAAGGCAGATACTGACTTGTGTGCTGGATATTTACGGGGAGGGGATTTTTTGTGTGTTACCATGTCTCTGAAACGCAGACGCAGCAAAGAATCTTTCTGTCGGCAAGGATTCTAATGAGACCGCAAGCGAAGATCCTGGTCAGGTAAAACCTCAGCATGGTGCTCCGGAGAAACAGTGCTCCAACGCTTTTTTCATGGCAAACAACTCGGTACAAGACCTTTCACGGCCTAAAGAGGGTGTAGGTCACCCTCACAGTGGCTTATCTCCTTACTAAGTTCTTGAGTGTTAATTAGATCTTAGTCATAGCCTGAATATAAGCCCACCCCTTCTTGTGTGTGAAATGGAGTTTTCCATCTTCCATATTCATATGTTCTATTTATCTTCTGTAATTATCCCTCTTATTTTTACTTTCACTCTGAAAAGTATGGGCATTTTCAATGGCTTCGGACCCCGATGCCAATAACGCACCTCAAATATTGCCCCCCCGTACCCATCCCCAGCACAGTCCAAACGTCAGAGCTCTGTGCGGACGTCATGCGGCGGGGTTTGTTGTTTGCCCTGAAAGAGCAGGACAGCTGTCTCCACTGGTCTAGCTGTACAGAGTGGCACCGCCTCTGTACCTCCCCATGGTCCGGCTCCGCCTGGTGGTCTTCAGGGACAGACCATCAGAGCGGTCCAGCCAATGGGGGACAGAGTCCCTGTCTCTGTTTGTCAGAGTTTCCTTCTCTGCTCCGTCCATTCTTCCAGGGGGAGTGGCAGCTTCCCTTCAATCCACAGGCCCAGCGTTGAACCCCCCCGCCCTATTCTCCCAAACCCACCCTAACCCCCACCCACCCCCACATTTGAATATGTTACATGTAATTTATCTATCGCATACTATGGTCAAATATTTGGGGTTTGGGGCACGAGTTTTGTGCATAATTGTATTATTTATTGGATAAAAAAATTTTTTAAAGGTGACTACACTTTTTGGTGGAATTGGCATTATAAGTGTGATTTAAATTTAAATATGTGAAATCCGAGTCTGACAATTCAGAAAAAAATATAGCTATTTATGTAGAAATGGAAAAATAAATGGTTAATTACAGTCCATACAAAGGTGTAGTTGCTTTACATTGCTGTTTTTTTTATTTGAATTAATCACACAGTATTGTGTTAACATGTTGTCTGTTGTTTGTGGAAATGCCTTGAAATTATACATCAGCTGAAATCCCACAGTGAAATAGGTCATATAGGTCCTTTGTGGAAGTTTGTAGATTTATTGATTCTCAGCAAATTGAGATCCTTCCCACGATTGTGCCGATCTAAAAGTGTTATTGCTATTCCCATGCCCTCTGAATCCCCCCCCACCCTCCCACCCACCTCCCTGGGAAAGTGTGGCCCTTTGCTGCTGCACTATGGGGCCTCTGGTATGAAGCAGCTGCAGCTCCCCCTTGTGGTCAGCCAGTGCGTTGCATGCTGACGCTGTGTTCTGTGCTTGTACAGACCTCCAGCAGCGCATGTAAACTGGACCAGGCTCTAAGCGCAGCCGTGTCCAGTGGCTGTGCCGCGCTGACTACCTCCCACCGCCGGCAGAGAGAACCCGATGACGGTAAACACTCACGCCGCATTACACCCACCACGTTCAGTCCCCCACGCACCACCCGCCACATTCATTCTCCACACTCCACCTGGCGCATTCGGACCTCCACGCACCACACCACACATTCAGACCCCACCCACCACATTTATTCTCCACACGCCACCCGCCACATTTAGTCTCCACACGCCACCCGCCACATTTAGTCTCCACACTCCACCCGGCGCATTCAGACCCCCACGCACCCCATTTAGTCTCCACACACCACCCGCCACATTTAGTCCCCATACTCCACCCGGCGCATTCAGACCCCACCCGCCAAATTTAGTCTCCGCATGCCACCCAGCGCATTCAGACCCCACCCTCCAAATTTAGTCTCCACATGCCACCCGCCACATTCAGACCCCACACGCCAAAATGTCACTTTCTTATACATCATATGCAAAAATATACACATCTCTCTATCACTGGTTGACATGTAGTTTGTGTCTACCGACTAACCCTAACCCTCTCAACTTTTTTTTCTGTTTATACTCATGTGTCAAACCCTTCTGCACACAGACTCTTTAGATGGCCTCTCCAGGTCTGCTTGTAAGAGGCCAAAGTTGGAAGTCAATCTGGATGAGTGGGACCTGTCTGGGCTGCCCTGGTGGTTTCTGGGTAACCTGCGCAGTAACTATGGCCGCCGGAGCAACGGTTCCACAGACATCCACACCAATCAAGTAAGAGGGACCGACGACCTTAAATGGCTTTCGCGGACACAAACAATCGATGCTGGCCTGTCAGCTTGTACTACGTGTTGTTTTTTTTTTAAATGTGTTTTTAATGTGCCTTTGTGAAGTGTGATTTCAGCCATTGAGCTGTGCTGGCAATGTTAGGTGCTGTGTGATTTTCCCATTTAAAAGCCCTTACTCAGTTACTGTTCTCTGCAGAATTGTCAGAACATTTGAATGGTCGGCATGTCTAATTAGGGCCTTAAATTACTTGCTCCTGGAAAATGCTTATATTTGGAAAGGATCCTCCATTGTAAATGCTCAGTTCATTTGGCACCTTATAAGACAATCTAGAAGTGCGTGTTACAGCATGCCAGGAAGATTCCAGAGGGATTTACTTTGCCTAAAACAACATAGCTTAAAATCAGGCACAAATCCCAAATCGGTTCAGTTAGTAATTTAGGGTTCTTAAGTGCAGAGAGTGACTGCAAAGAGCAGAAATTATGTGTGAAAATGGAGGCCCTCTTGGTGGCGTGGCCTGTAGAGCACTACCCACTTGCTTATTGCGAGGGACGACCTTTGTCGCATGTCTCTCCCTCTCTCGCTCCCCATTCTTCTCTACACTGTACTGTCCAAAAAAGCTGAAAAAGCCCTAAAAATATACAGACACACACACACACACACACACACACACACACACACACACACACACACACACACATATATATATATATATATATATTAGGGGTGTAACGGTACACAAAAGTCACGGTTCGGTACATACCTCGGTTTTGAAGTCACGGTTCGGTATGCTTTCGGTACAGCGGAAAAAAAGAAATGCAAAACATAAAATTGTTTTTCATTTATTATGAAGTTATAAACTGGTAAACAGTGGATAATTGGCCATAATTTCCTGAACAAGGGAAGGCACATTAAAAGCTATGGTGTTTCTTATTGCTTTTGCCCGGTCTGAATTAGTGGAGGCAGCTTAAATGCCATGGGGAGCTGGGTTTGAGCTCCACTCTGTTTTTCCTTGTACCAGTTCACCATACTGACGATGCTGGGCTGTGCTAATCCTGCGTTAGTTTATTTTTATTTTTCATTTTATATAAAAAAATTGTATAATTCGGCACCCAACACGGGGCTGTCTATATCCAATTTCCACCCCAATTTAGAATGTCCAATTATCTCCCCAAACCCCGTTCATGAAACAACCCCACTGCACTGGACACACGGGCCCTGCATTCGTTTATGGAGGGAAACGCGTTGTTTCCGCGTCTTTACCGACATCACTGCGTTTGCGGTGCACAACTGGGGACTTGGTGTCATGCACGCCCTTCGCAGGGAAGTTTTGGCTTTGCTCGCAAATATAGCTAAAAAACTACAACAATAACATTTTAACGTTTAATTGTATATGTTTATCATTCTGTATCGGTATGTTAGCCGATACAAAAGCGTTTCATGCTGAAAGCTGAAGTGTTTTAAAAGCTAAAATTGTAAAAGTCATGTTTGTTTACTGTTCACAATGTGGGTCATGGTGTGAGCTGCCATGATGATGTGATGTCAAGTTATTCCTAGTTCTTTCCGATCCATGATTTCTGACATGGAAGTCCTAGTTGGAAGGGCATTTTATTACATTTTTTCTTGTCAGATATCGGGAAATAAAAAAAAAAACGAATGCAGCATTAACTCAGTTGCTGTGCTCGTGGGCTGAACTAAAAACATCCGGCTGTTTGCGAAAGTTATGTCTTCGGGGGGGAACTAGGAGCTTTGAATTTAAGTTCCGCACACAAAAAAAAGTTCTGCACGTGCGCGGTTAAAGCTAGACTATTCATTCGGCTCGCAACGTGCACCGAACCGAAAGCCATGTACCGAACGGTTCAGTACGAATACGTGTACCGTTACACCCCTAATATATATATATATATATTTAAAAAGAAATTTGGGAGTTTCTTGCACAACTAGACTGAGGGAACAGCTGTCCCCCGGGCAGGACGAAGACACTGCCATCGTGTCGGACACCACGGACGACCTGTGGTTCCTTAACGAGGCGGAGAGTGAGCAGGTGAGCGTGGAGATGAAGGAGGCAGTGCTGGAGCAGGGGAGTGACGGAGAGCTCCCGCAGGAGGAGGAGGAGGAGGAGGAGGACGGAGGCAAGGCCAGTAAGGAGGAGGATAAGGAGGTGAGGACAGGGCCTGCTCACGTTATTGTAAATAATGCCACCCGCTCGCGCCTGGAGCCTGCAGGCAACCATCAGGTTTCAATTGCAAATTTAAGCCGAGGTCATTTCATTTTTCTTGTTACATTACAGTACATACATTCTGCAAATGCTCTTATCCAGAGTGATTTACGATGTAGGAGAAACATAAGCACATTCACCTGATTAATATGAGCAGGAGTGCCACATCTGTCTAACATCATTCACACACCAGTGAGTAGACATTATTATGGTGCAACATTATTAGAGCATTAGTGCACATTAACTATTCTAACCAAGAACCAACTGACTAACTTGACAAGTGAAATTGTTGTAATGCTTTGTACCGAAACAATCTGGCGCTTAGAACTTAACGACTTACCTGTGACGGACCCCTACCTGACGCGTGTGAATGTATGGATATGCTGTTAGACATAAGGAGTGTGCTGCGTGTGTGTCGTTCCTTTCAGATGCAGGAGGAGCCAGACGAGGATTCGCAGTGTCTGAGTGACGACACGGACACAGAGATCTCCACACAGGTCTGTTATGCTGCGCTTTGTCACACGTGCCCAGGTTTCTCTCTGATGGGTGGACGTAACAAAAATTCCTCCATAAAAATGGCGTCTTTGAAAGTGCGAGTGAATTGATTAACTTGCTGTTAAATGATAAGAAAAGAGACGATAGAACTGCAGGAGATTTGATAAAATCATAAATGATTTGATTATAGCAGGCTTGATTTAATCAACAAAAACACTCCTTTTTTATCATCCGCCACCGCTGCTCACTCAGATCATAGTTTAACGTTCGCACTAGCTTTACCATTTATTGGTTACTGTGTGCATTGAACCTCCTGTCAATAAAAAGGCCACGCCCACTTAATTAGATCTTAAATTTTTGCTCCCAACGGCAAGTGAAAACAACAGGGAACTTTGTGATTTTGTCCTGCAAGAACGTCGTTCTACACAATGTGATGCAGTAGCAAATTGATTGGCTCCGGTCGTTCCTCGAAAAATACACAAGCCGGTGGTATTGAATTCTGGATCGTCATTCGTCACAGAATTTCTTTTTTATTACATACGGTTGGTTGAGTTTGTGCAAATGTTTGTTTCTGTCAGTTTACAGATTAAAAGGTAAAATGGGAACAAGCCCAGAGAACATTCACTTCTACACTGACAGTTCTGACAGAACTCCCGCTTTTTACATCCCATTCTGCCGGATGAATGGAAAATGTGTTATTCTTTTGCCTGAAAAATATTTTAAGATTTCACTCATCCAAGGAAATGCATCATACATTTTTTAAAAGGGTTTTAAAAGGTTTATAAGGCATGCCGTACTCAAACAGCCCCCCCCCCCCCCCCAGGACGCTTGGCAGTGCACAGAGTGTCGGAAGTACAACACGCCGGTGCAGCGGTACTGCGTGCGCTGCTGGGCGCTGCGTAGGGACTGGTACAAAGACTGCGCCCGACTGGCGCACTCCATCTCCGTGCCCGACCTCCCGGCCAGCACCAGCACCAGCAGCGGGCAGCAGGAGGACGACGGCGACGGCGGCGTCGACGTGCCGGACTGCCGCCGCACCGTGTCGGACCCGATCATCCTGCCGTCGCACGGCTCACGCGACCGGCCGCTCCCCGCCGGGGCCAGGGGGAAGGGGCGGCGGCCCCCTCTCCTGCCGGACCCCGAGAGGGGCAGCTCGGAGGGGGACAGCCAGGACACGCTGGACATGGAGACGGACTGCAGGCAGGAGGCCCTGCTGGAGCCGTGCAGGGTGTGCCGGGTGAGGCCGCGCAACGGGAACATCATCCACGGGCGCACCGCCCACCTGCTCACCTGCTTCTCCTGCGCCCGCAAGCTGCACAAGTACCACGCGCCCTGCCCCGGCTGCGGCCAGATCATCCAGAAGGTCATCAAGACCTTCATCGCCTGACGCCATTACCCCCTTACGGAGAATGCCCACGGAAGGGAAGGTACCCACTTAACTTAATTGTTTTTGTCTATAAAATCTCTAAAATCCCAGATGTATTTTTCTTTTCCTTGCATCAGTCCGGCTTTCCGTCGCCACGCGCATTCCGTGCCATCCGCGTCGCGCGAGGAACTGAACTAGTAACGTACAAGTCCTGGTATTTATGTATTTATTATGTCATGTCTCTTGTTCTCATTTTGCCTTCACAGCCTCTGTGGCCAGGAATAAGCAGTGAATGTACCATAGAGATTGCATTCAGTGACACGCGCTGTTTCACAGGCATTCAGTGAGTTTAAAACACTGTTTTCAGTCTGTAAATACAGTGAATGGAATTGTGCCAAGAGTGTATTTATCAGGAGTAGTTTGGGAATCACAGTTGTGCAACTTGAGATCGCTTGTTTTTTTTGTTTTTTTTAATGCAAACCTGTAGTGAGACCGCTCTGACCTCTAGCTTTAAAGATCTCTTGAATCCATAGGTTTAATTCAAATTGTCAGACTAATTAAGGCTTGGTATTTTGCGTGAAATTTAACTCTGGTAGTTCAGTTCATATTTAGTCCAGTATGATTACCGCTAGCCTCAGTCTCATTTTGTTTTAGCAATGAGAGGTCATGTTCATACTGTTATTGCATTGTAGTCCCAGCTCTCTTGAGGTGAAATTATGACTTTTTTTATTTGCAGTTCATGGAGTGTGCTCTGTTTTGGAAGTGTTGACTGAAAGCAGTAAGCACATGCAATGAATGAATCTGGCCAATGCTACCGTTTCGAGCTCTTCGTTAAGAGTATGAAATGGGAGCGGTCTGACATTGGCGAGGTCAGTTTGAGAACCGTCGGTGCCTTATAGCCGGGGTCCCCTGCGTATGCTGCTTTTGGTTCCAACCACAATTGAAGGTAAATAATCCCTCAAAACATGAAAAGCGCAATTAATATAAATGTAACAGCTTGTTAACATTCTGGAATTGCAATTGTGGTTGGAACTAAAACCAGCATGTACAGGAGGGGTCCCCAGGATGCGCTGAATCCTCCTGAGCTGAGTCAGTATTAGTGAGTCACTCACTCACTCCCTCCTTTCCTCAGTGGGAGCACATTGGACACAGCTCAATTAGTGGCACTGGCTTTGAGTGGTTCCAGTGTGCAGAATTAGACCAAGCAAAACAAGCACGGGGTGAGATGCGGCGCGTGCCATCTTGGAGACTCTCGGCCCGGACCGCAAACCGATCCGCAGCGAAGGGGCGGAGCTAGGCGAGTAGCGTGGGCCAATAGTGTCGTCCGTCATCCTGGCGCTCGCTGTGAAGACCCTTGCCCACTTCAAGCCTCCATCAGTGTTGTCTAGGAGACCGGTGAACTGCAGCGCGTGCAGGGTAATCGGCACCAATTAGAGCAGTTCTGATCCTCGCGCTCCCGCCCCCCGCACATCTAAACCCCGCCCCCTCTGGGTAAAGCTAGGACCGAGTGAAAGAGGAGGCTCATGGGACCATTGTGGTTTTGCTGTTCATGGGTGGAGCTCCTACACGTTCAGGTGGATGAAAGGCCTTTCTCCCTGAGCTCTGTGTTCAAACACGTTTTCCTGTGAACGTCGTTACCCTGTGCTTCGTGCCGAGTTATGCTTATGTCCACAGGTGGCTCCTGGATCTACTGTCTGACTGATGTACTTCATGTTTTAATTATTATTTTTCATTTTGTAATTGTACAGAGATTTATATCGCGTTCAAGTGTGTTTGGTGTAATGGTGTAATACAGTAATAATACTCTGTGTTAATAGGATGATGAAACCGAAGAAATATATATTTTTACTTTAGTTCTAGTGCTTTTCTTGCTGCCTGTTAATGTCATGGGGGCTAGATTTGACTGACCCCCCCCCCAACAAACATATAACTTCTAGTGTAGCTAAAAGCACTGCTGTCGTGTAGTGCACGGCTCTACACTGTAAGCACCAAACTACATGCTGTTTAAGTGTAAACTGAGTGAATGGTGCATTATCTGCTTGCCTTTGTAAGCAGGTCATGTAGAGTCTGTTGTGTGCTGCTTCTACAAAGCTCTTGGTTTTCATTAATTGCTTTAAGTGGCTGTATTGGCTTCTGCATTATAGTGAAGGGAATGTTCTCCTGATATGGGCACATAACGTGTGTAAAATCACTCATTTCAACCCTTTCCCTGACCTGCATGTGGCCACTGTCCGACTTTTACGCCCGCCACCCCCCGCCCTGTATATATCTAATGTTGATGATCCATTGTTAAGGAAGTGGTTGTGTCAGCTGCGTTCTGTGAGAGGACAGTGTTTGTGTCTGTCGGCCCCGCAGCTGTTGCAGCTGATTCTGCAGGCCGGCGACGCTCTGCGAGGCTCTCCCTCTGTATTACATGTGCGTCTCAGTCCCCTGACTCCATGCCTTATTCACTGCCATTGTGTGTTCCCACACTGCGTAACACGCTCTAAGTGTGTTAAATATCACTGCCATTATTATTGAAGATTTTTTCTTTTTTTTTTCTTTACCGTGTTTAGGGAATGTGTCTGACCTTATCGCGTTAAGTTAGGCGTCACTCACCCCCTGTGGAAATCAAATAAATTAATAAATATTAAAAACACGGCCTTATGGAATTCTTTGATGTTGCAGAATGCGTTTGATTGTTTGAACAGTTGAATGGGAATGCTGAACTTCCGATGTTATCTGTGCATGTATGCTTGGATTTCCACATTCAGACATCTGGCTTGCCGTTTCACCAAGCTGTATCTTATTCAGTCTTATTTCCAGCTCACAGCGTCCACATAAGCAGTGGGAATGCATGCATAATGTAACGATTCCCCAGACACCCCTCTTGTGAAACCAACATACCGTTGGTTAACCAAATGTCCGTTAATCACTTTTCATGGCACCCTTTACTGAGTAAAACATTGCTGTCTCGTGACAGGTAGTTTACATCCTCGTCTCCCCATTAAATCAAAGTCTTGTAACCATAAACTGTTGAAAGGTGAATTAAATTCCCTCATCTAGTAGCCTAGATACTGTATGTGTCTGTTTGTACACTCTTAAGTAACGCACACACAATGCAGTGTGTCAGACAAGATGGCATTCACTTTTCATTTACAAAAGACCTTTGGATGTTAATGTGTTCCGTTTTGTGGCCCATGTTGTGCGATGGGGATATTTTGGGGATACATTATTCCTTTAAACTTTTGCGGTTCACACTGGATATTTCAAACATGCAAAGGTTCAAACTGGCATTTCAAAGCCTTGATTGTTAAAGAGTGGTGCCATTCTTTATACTTAGAGTAAGTTGTGCAGAACCGAGCGAGGAGACGGTGTGAGATGTGCGCTCATCTCGGGGTCGATGGGGTCAGGGAGGTGTGGAAAAAGCTTTCTGATGCCGGGACATGGAAAGTGGAATACCCTTAACTCTGTGATCTTCATTCCTGGTCCTGCTGCTTTCAGACTCAAGAAACCAGGTGAGGTGAGTTACCTGTATAATCAACTTCTTTAATCGATCAATTAAGTGCCGATTAACTACAAAAACCAGCAGACCCTATGGCTCTCCAGGACCAGGAATGAACATACCCTGACTAACTGCAAGTACTCCTTATACTATAAAATGGTCAATGTGAAAATCACACACATGCACTGATGAGTGTGGTACTCTGAACAGGCTCATGTGTTACTACTCTTCATTTTAGACCAGCTGGTTCAACGCGGACATTTCGTTTTCAATCCAAACAATGACTAAATGAGGACTATTAACCCATATTGAACTATCAAATTTCAGCATGATACAGGACTCCCTGTTCATTACAATAACTGCTGGCTAATGGTATTGTCCTAGACCTAGGCCTTACTGCAGGTTCTAGAAAAGAAAAGAAACTGACTCCCGCATATGTCAAAATGGCTGCCTCTCACTGCCCGCTTATTATTGTCATCCTTTCTGGATCCCAGGTGTTTTAAAGTGGCAGCTCATTATAAACACAGTGAGACGGTCTGCCTCCTCTGGTGAAGGCGCAGTCGTGTACTAGAAGCAGAATACCAATGTGTTTAATCTTGACAGCAATTCCTTGTACTGCTGTAAAGTGGCACCACTTGATTGTAACCACTAGGTGGCAGCATGTATACAGTGATCTATTGAGTGTGAAACTGGTGCAGTTTGCATACAAAAATCCCATTTATTTATTTATTGGGGGATGGGTTTCTTTTGATGGTGCGTGCATGTTTTGCAAAGTTTGGAGTTCACTTGTTTTCTGATGTAGGCTGTTTAATATGAAGTGCTCTTTGGAGAACAGAAATGACACTATACATCTTTTCATAAATTTTTTTAATTAATTTTTTCCAAAAGTCCACTGACAAGAAAAAATGGGATGATGTGCGTCATATGCCTTTCAATGAAAGCCTAATCAGAACGGCGATTAATTATGCATAGGGCAGAGTGATTTGTTTACGATAGAACTGGAAGAAGGCAAAACGATTAAATAAATGAAATGAAATGAAATGGCTTGTTAACATTTCGGGAGCTGGTTTTCCATTTCCTTTCATTTTGCAGTGAACGAAGAAAGGGATAGGTAAGGCAGAGGTAAGTAACCTGAATCAGCGTGCTTCTGGTTGCACGTAGCAATGGTCAAAGCGTGGGCGTGTTTATGAGCTCCCCGTGTTAGTGTTCCTCCATTTTAATATCGCCAGGGATACGGAGAGTTTAATGAGAAGTTGTCCCTCGGGGAAAACCTGTTACCCTAAAGGAAATTGTGTTCCTCTTTTAATCAGGGGGCTAATCTCTTTCCATTCCAGGTCAGCGCTCTAATGAGGAGGGAGCCGCATCAGGTGACATTAGTGGATTTGGCGGTGGGTAATGTGAGCTCCATGGACAGCACTCGCTGTTAGGGGGGGGGGAAGCCATCATCACTGCATGGCCACACACACGTGAAAGGTGTTTATATAGAACTAACTGCGACACCGCAGTTATTCCCAGAGGAGAAGGTATATTAAGGAAAGCAAGCTTTTTACAAAGCAAACGGTTCTATGTCCTTGGCTGGATCCCAGGTACAGCCCAAGACTACTACGTGTGTTCCTACGTTCTGTTTTTATTCTTTTTTTTTTTTTGTCATTTTCGTTCAAGTCTAGATATTTCTCTCTTTGTCCCTGTCCCCCAGTCCTGTTTTGCATGCAGTGACGGCACTTTTTGCGCTGGCAGTTTTATTTGGTGGTTGTATTTACGGTGCGCATCAGGACGAGGTTTCCATTGCTTTATTCTGCTTTGTTTATGATGTGAGGGGATGAGGGAGATGCGCTGTTGGTAACAGGTTGCAGTGGAGTGATGGGTCTGGCAGAGGAACACATTGCCTGGCAGTTTGGCTAAATTCCGCTTGGCTCCGAGAAACCCCAGCCCAATTCTGTGTTGGCACAGTGGAGATTCAACTGCCTGCAATCTGGTGGCAGATGTCATCTGTTTTCCCATACCTCATATTTCTGACATTTTTTAAGCACTAGGTAAAATTGCAGTCATTTGAAAAAGTATATTGTGGTTAATCTTTTGTGTTATGATGCAGCAATTATGATGACAATGAATACTGATAAAATAACTGCAAAGCGTGTTTTGTGCTAAACTATTATCAAAGTCAAATAGGGTTCTGGGTTAAAGAGACCCGCAGAAATATAGTTCAGTGTAAAACGGTCTAATGAGTCTTGTACTGCAGTGATAAATATATTGTAAAACTCCTTAAATAGCGTGATGCATCGTGTGCTAATGGTGGTGCGAAACTGGCTTTCATTAATCTTTCTCAAACACATCGCTTGAGGGAAAGAGCTGAAAGCGTCAGCAGATTTTCTGGATTTTATGCCATGACCCTTGACCTTTTCCCGCCGCTGTTGCTGCCGCGTTCGTGCCGCCGTGGTTTTACCGCTGAGTCGCCCCTCCCCCCGTGTGCAGACGGGCAATGAGAGAGGAGACACGGGTCAGAGACCCGTGGTGCACCCGCCCCCTCCCTGCCTTCAGTTCTTGAGCAAGTGGATAAGAAGAGTCTGAACACTGGGGGGGCTGGGACAGGGCATCAAACGGAATTACGTGGTTACACCCCAACAGGGCCTGTGGGGGGACACGTCATTGATAATGAATGCGATTCACTGATTTGAATTCCTGCAACAGGTCTAAATCGAAGCGGTGCTCTCGCGTCGGCGCAGATATCGACGTCGCAGAAATTGAATCCCTCCAGTAACACGCCGACGGAGGCCCTCTATTACAGCGCGAGGCCCCGGGACCGGAGCAGGAAATGAATCCCTTACGGTTTTCCCAGCGGGGGGTGAGTAGCGGTGTCTGGAGATGAGGAAAACGAGGAGCTGACCTCGGGGGCATGGTGCAGACAGTGCCCCCCCTCTCTCTCCCTGCACACATCCCGTACCCCGAGCAACCCAGTTCCGCTCCATTAGCCAGTGTCACTCCCCATTTCTCCCCACTCCCTGTCCCCATATTGCATTACTGCACATCCCTGGCCTCCCGTCCTTTCCCTTATGGGAAAATCAATAGCCACACTAAATAGATTTCACAATCAATTTTTTCTCTATCATCGTCCTACATGGCTGCTTTCCGGATTTTGAAAAACAGAAGTTGAAACAACAGGGTGTGAGAAGACAGGTGATTCCTTCTGGGTCTCTCTCCCCCTCTCTTTTTCTTTCTCACTTTCTTTCTCTCTTTCTCCCCCCCTCCCCCCGATAATATGTTGGAAAATAATGTTTTGGTATCTTAATCAAATTTGTTATACAGTGAAGAAGTGTGTAAAGACATTTCTGTTGCCGCACCTGTCCCAAGGTCCAAAAACCATCATTGGTGTGCTGTCAGGATTTGACAGATATCTTCTTAAATCGCTCTACTCATCGAGATTTAAACTACGCACACCTCAGCCATTTTGGTAGTTTTAAAACCTTTGAGACACTTTGCTAAAGTCGAATCATCTCTATTTTGCCTCATTAAAGTCTCAGCTAAGCAAACTAAAAGCCGAAGACATCAATCATACCACTGGCAACTGTTCCCATGGGTGGGAGAGAGTTATTTAGATTTTTTTTTGTGTCACTGACCTCTTGCTCTGAAAAATTTCTTGAAATCACACACCAGCTGGTAATTTTATAGATCATATTTGTTTTGGAGAGAAGCTGCTTATGCGACAGATTTTTTTTTTGGGGGGGGTGGGCACAATGTTATACCCCTTTCACACCAAAGCAACGACCCTGGTAAAACCCGTGTTTGCTGTTGGTGTGAATGGGTCAACCTGCATTATCTGACCCAGGTCCGCGACCCTGGTCACAACCTGGTGTTAGACGGGTTGTACGCGGCTCTGCGGCTCTGGGTTACTCGGCACAGTTAGCTGACCGACCTTCAATCTTGTCATGTGTTTAACTAATTTCCTGAATCGGTGCTCAAATTCTTACAACTGCCCTTATGCAGAAACAACATTCCGAAACTTTTATATAAAATAGTGGAAATCGTATTCATGTAAATGTATATTGGAACAAAACAACTCAGGAATTATCTTAATTTTCGCTAGATAGATTCACAGCTAGAGGATTGCTCAGTTGTCACAGGTAAATATGTATCGGTGAATATTAAATAACACATAATACTTGCTTAAAACATTTTCTGACATTGTTTTCACATTAAAGCATTTACAAGATTTGGAGCACATCATTGGGCGGTTCAGGAGTACAGGGTTAAACCAGTGTAATGGCTAGCCAGCTGGCTAGCAAACTAGCTGCATTAGCAGGAAAAAACGGAACGTGTACGGAAGTAAACTTGCAGACCCGCGACTTCTGTGAATGGCGAGGACCCAGTACATATCCATGACCAAATTAAGGTGTGAATGGATCAAATTTGGTTTTAACCCACGTTCAGTATCCCTTGTCAACCCCGGGTTTTGTGTCTGAAAGGGGTACTAGCTACCCAGTTTTCTGTGCAAACCAGTATACTATAAAATGGAGAGTATAGTGTGTGTGATGTTGCTCAAAGAGGCAGAATTAGACAGGCTTTGAGCAGAAGATGCCATAAAGATACTGTGTTTCTGTAAGTAACAGGCAGCAAAGGAGCATTGCATCATTATCATCGATTGCTGTGGAAAAAAAAAAAAAATCTTTTACACTATAGCTTTCTGATGAGTATGAGAATGTGCTTGGCCCATTAAGTTTTTGCTTACTGAAAAAAGGCATTTCTGTCTAATGATCCAAAAACTACCACGTCTGTGGTTAAATAGAGCAATGGACCTGATCTTATGAAGGGAGTGAGTTGCGCGCAGGGTCCTTGTTTGCCTGGTGTTTGTGAGTTTGTTTGCTGCTGTTTTGCATATCTCCTGCACAGTGTCTACGCCTGCTTTAGGTTTTGGGAAAAGGCCTCGGGGGAGAAGACGTTCTCTTGATTCTGCCTGTGCCCATTAATCATACTCTGATGGCTACCATTTGGGGAGGGGTAAAAAAAAAAAAAAAAGGTTTCTGCCGGTAATTGCCGTTTATTTGGGTGACACGACCAGAAGGGGCAACCTGGGGGGTCGGTTTGGCGGGGGGGCTGCCATCTGCTTCTGAGATGAAGAGCACGGCATTAGCATCTGGCCAATCCCCCCGCCACCTTTGAGGGGATTCATGAGCAGGGCGCAGACGGATTGTTCTGAAAGGAATGGAGAGTCTCCTTGCGGTAGCAGGCATTCATCAGCATCTTCTGCTGTTCCGTCTCATTGGATGCAGGCCTTAGTGTACAGCCAATGGCCCTCCCTGCTCTGTAGTCATGGAAACAAGGTAAGCTAAGCTACAGCTATGGTATTCTCCATTGCATTGATTTCCATTGGGACTACCATGGGCGTAGATCCTGCTGGGGGGAGGTGGGGGGTGTTAGGAGACCACGTCAACTTTGGCAAAAACGTTGAATGGTCTCCCCCAATATTATCATGTTGTATTGGGTAGTATAGTTGGTGTCACCTCCAAAAGAAATCCTAATGAAAATTTCCTGTTTGTTGTCCACCCCAAAGTTGAAATGAGATCTATGATCTTGGGGATAGCTGCCACAATAATAAGAGTAACAACAGTGCAACTATGAAGCAACTAGCAAGATGTACATTATGATAGTAGTAGGGGTGTGATTATGTCGAAGAAAACCAGTTTTATGAAAAAGGTATCAACAAATTGCACTACAGAAAATATTTCAGGTTAAGTTAAGGTCAGGAAACATGGGTGAAAATTTGATGTTTTTGCACTGGATTTAGATTAAGTTTTAGATTAAAATTTGCACTGAAATTGGGACAGTTTTTCCCCACACGCAGCTGTCAATACATGAAATGGCTTGCCAGGTGTAGCCTACAGGTTTTTGACTAGACGTTGTGGTAGACACTCTACAATAGACAGAATGACAAGCCTAAGTAGCCTGTTTCCATCATCAACCTTCTGATTTGTTGATTTAATTAAAGTTCAAGGTAGATTTGCGAATGAATAGATATTGTATTGACAACTCAAATATGTGTTGATTCTATATGCTAGAGCTTTGCATATTTTCTGCACACTGTGTAAAAAAAAACTGTCAAGTTATGATTTTACTGATGCCAATAACTACCTTCAAGGCACGCAGATGTCAAGGGACTTTGGTTCTTCCTACTGCAGAACAAAGATAGAGGGAAGCATTTTTCACTGCGGGTTATGTTTTTTTGCCACCCTTGGGAATCACAGACATATATAAAACAAAATCCCTTTAGCTATCACATAGGCCACATATCCATAATACATGTTCTAATTAAACAGACCTTGGTTTTTTCAGTCCAAAATGTTTTAATAATAGCTGAAAATAGAATTTAACACACTGTCATCATCTACATTATTGTTGAAAGAAGAGCAGTACGTACACTGAATAGGAAATCCAGATTGTTTATGTACAGCTATGGATACAAAAGGGAAGTGACCAGGAAGAGTTAGAGGGTTATTGAAACAATGAGTCACATCAACCACTTAATTTACAAAAACTCAAAGTAGGGACACCATAAAATGACACAATTTAGAAAATGGACATCCCTTTCCAGAAGAAATGGAAGGCATGTGAGTATCTTTCCGATCTGCCAAATGCGTGATGTCCAGTTCGCTAAAGGATATTTGCCGCGATGGATGGTAGGACGCATTTCTAATTTACCCCCCCCATCCACGTTTCATGGTTCACACTGTCTGGCGTTTATAAATGCAGTCAAGTAAAAAGCAGAGTAGAAAGTTGCTGATGAATCTGTGGAGAAAAGCTCATGTTATATTAATACCCGTCTCTTTGTACGGAGAGTAAATGGCGCGACGGCCCTTGCAGTCTCTCGTCCGCTGCAACGTTTGATGTGCAGTAAATTGAAAGTGCTTGTAACCGTCCTTAGAAGCTGCGGCAACACGTGGTCCCTGCACTCCAGCGTTTTAAGCAAGGCTGTAAGTGCCCGCTTATCACAAGAGAAAGGTGGGCCAGAGGGGAAACACTTGCTATTGCAAGATGGGAGGGTCTGCTTTACTAGCACGTCAAAGAGATGCCCTCAAAACTGGGCTCACGTTGGTCTCTCCTCTGTAAATCAACCCCACACTGCAACTCGGCTTTGAACTGACAAATAAGGGTTTGAAAAACAAGCTAGTCAAGGCCCTGCTTTTCTCCCCCCCCCCCCCCCAACACTGTCTTGCAGCGTTAGGTGCTCTGATGTGGTGTTGGGGTGCTTTCTGTTTGAGGTCCATTCCATTGGGAACAGCGAGGGTGATCTGCTGAGTCTCTAACGGCAAGAGATTCATACTGTTAGTGCTTCCTGCTCACCGGGGTTGCAGATTTCATCAGTGATGTAATGGATCACTTTGCTCGTGCGCGTCCAGTGCGTGTGCAAATATTTTGGCAGGAACATTAAACAAGATGTTAGGATCCTGCTGCGCTGGACTTGATCTGCACCGTCAATGCAAAACAATGGGAGCAGTTACGTAATGGATGTTCTAATAATGTGTACGTCTCACACCACTTTCAATATGTAACCAGAATCATCAGCTTATCGTCTCCCTCTTCACAGTCAATTGTAAATATCCAAAAATAAAAAACCGGTATTTTATATAATCATCTGTCATACCTGAAGGATTCATTCCTTAAACTACAGTGTTGTTGTCTCCTTTGGTGCTTTTTTGAGACATATTTTCTGACCTAGTTCAAATGTTGTATTTTATTTTTCTTCATCTATCTCTCATAGCATGTTATTCTTGTTAAATTCTTGAAAAAAATATAAGCCTATTATTTCTTTTGACTTGAGTTTTCATTGTTCACCATCCTAGCTGCAGCACAGTGCAGGTGTGCAACACTTCTTACCTGCAAAAAACTATTCAATGAAGGGGCCTCCTTTAATGTCAGATTGGCACCATTACATGAGTGATTCCTGTGTATATAGCTGAATACACAAAAAGATTTTCAATATATATTCATATATAAAATAAATACAAATCATATCTGTTTTTTTCACCACCTACTGAATATTAGAACACTTCTCTGGCAGCTATTAATATCCACTGTAATAAGTGTACTCTGAATTTATGTAATAAGCGTACTCTGAATGTTTTTATTTTATTTTAATGCTGAACTGGTCTGTTGGAGTTTGAAGTTGGCGATGAGCTATGCGGACAGCGACAGAGGTTCCCGTGATGTTTCTGTTCTTTCATTCAAGTGTCGCACTGGGCTCTAGCAGGACTCTGCTTGCTGCCCCTGAACATGTTGCTGATGCTGAGCGTCGCTGTTTTCCGTGCCGCTGGATTCTGAGAACTCCTTAGTTGGCCACTGCTGCTGTTGCTGAGGGCATAGCAAAGCCACGTGGCCCTTCACTTCACAAGGCAAAAGACAGGCCTGGGATTTCAGAGGGTCCTGCCCCTGCCTTTTCCAGCCCAGCGAGGCCCCGCCTTGGCAGGCTTTGGTGGCCAGAAGGAAAATGAGGGCTGATGCAGCCAGAAGGACTGCGGGGGTCAGGTCAGGAGTGGCTGTAGTCACCGGTATCTCCTTAGTCCTCAGGTGGACACAGGAGGTGTCATTTGGGCCCAGGTGCAGACACACCCTGTAGTGGGTCCCAGGCTGGAGGCGGGTAAGGTTGAAGCCCTGGGTACCGGCCAGGATGCGGGCGCTGTGCTTGTGGTGGTCCGCCAAACTCTCGTTAGTCAGCCAGGAGAGCCGAGCGGAGGGTGCATTGTAGCTGGCGGGCCAGGCTAAGAGGGCGTAGCGCTCCTTTACATCCTTTACTTGCAGGTTGTCCTTAACACGCCAGGAGCTCCTAAATTGGGCTTTGTCCAATCCATCCACCTGAACCGTCACACTTTGAGTGTCGGCGCCCACGAGGTTCTGAGCCACGCATGTGTAGAAACCCGCCTCCTCTGCAGTGATCCCAAAGATCTCCAAAGTGCCCTCTGTAAGGACCTGATATGGACCGTAGCTGGTGGCAGTGGAGAGTCTGAGGCCCTTTGGGGTGACCCAGTAGATGCTGGGTTCTGGTTCGGCGAGGGCTCGGCAGTGCAGGGCCAGGTTTTCCCCGTGTCTGACCTGCACGTAAGGCGGGAAGGTGCCGGGAGCGATCAAAGGCAAGCAGCTGTCCGCCATCTCCCTGAAGGAGACGTCTTTTACCCTCCTGGCTTTGAGCTCCGGGGGCTCAGAGCAGAAGGTGGACTGGGGCTCGATGAAGCGTACAGGCTTGTCGGCCTCGGCCCCCACCCAGCGTATTAGGCAGTCACAGCGGATGGGGTTTGTGTGCAGGCTGATCTCCTGCAGGCTGGGCAGTGAGCGTACAGTCTCCCTGTGGAGGGCACTCAGGGCGTTGCTGTTCAGCATCAGACTCTCCATGCTGGACAGGCGCATGAAGGCCTGGGGGTGGATGTAGGACAGCCTCGGGTTGTTGGTGATCTCCAGCTTGGTGAGCTCGGGCAGGTTCTCCATGGCAGAATGCTCTATCGAGACCAGCTCCTCCATGTTATTGAGCCCCAGTTCCTTCAGGTGCAGCATGTTCCTGAAGTCCCCCTCCCGGACTAGCTGAATGGGGTTCTTGTTCAGGTCGAGAAACTTCAAACCTGGCAACGTCTGCAGGGCCTCTTTCGGGACTTTTGTCAGGTGGTTGTCATAGAAAGAGATGCTCTCTAAGTTAAACAGTCCCTCCAGGGACCTCTCGGAGAGCTTGCGCAAACCCATCCCTGCCAGAACCAGGCTGCGGAGGGAACCCAGGGGTTTGAAGTTGAGGTCCTGGATGGCATCCACCGGGTTTGCCCCAATCATGAGGACCTCCAGTCGCGGCAGCGCGTGGAACCAGTGCCGGTCGATTGCCGCCAAGTGGTTGGAGTTGAGGTGGAGCCGCAGCAGGTTCTCCAGACCCTTGAAGGCTCCTGGGGCGATGTTCCTGAGCCAGTTGTGGTTGAGGTACAACTCCTGCAGGCCCGGAAGGCCAGAGAAGGCAGAGTCAGGGAGCTGACGCAGCTGGTTCTCCTCCATGTGTAAGCTCAGTAGGACGGGCATGCTGGCGATCCTCAAATGGTGACTGTTGCTGAAGCTGTTCTGGGAGAGGTCGAGCTCGGTCAGGTTGACCAGGCCCTGCAGGTCAGTCTGATCCAGGGCACTGATGAGGTTACTCTGCAGCCGCAGGGTCTGGGTTTCTTGGGGGAGCGAGGATGGGAGCTGGGTCAGGAGAAGGTCATTGCAGTCCACTGTAGGGGCCTCTCTGTACACAGACTGTGGTGAGTACCACGGTTTGATCTGGCAGATGCACTGGTGAGGGCACGCCACCTTCCAGGGCATGGAGTGAATGACCAAGGCACTGGCCACGCCCAGGAAGAGGTGGGCTTGCACCAGGAACATGGTGTCGTTTTTCATTTCAAACAAGAGTTCACTGGTGAGGATTGTACACACTGCACTTATTCCATCCACTCCTTGTACAATTAACTAGATGTTTTGCCTTTTCCCATCAAGTTTGGTTTTAATGAGGGTTGATGAATGCTTTTGTGGCTGGAAGTGGTGGAGTGTCCACCGCTCACCAACCGAGAGCACAAGTGGATCCCACAGCGATCGCTAATAGAGGGTGAAATGACTAACACAGTAGCTGCTGTATATAGTGCCTGCCTAGCTCTTTGGGATGCAGATGTCGTGGATCTCCCAGATGGCGTTGTCCTTTTAGTTCATAGTTGCGTGTTGCATTCAGTGGCTCACTATAAATAAAAAATAAATGGTTACAGTTCCTCGGTTAGAAGATCGTTGGATTTAAATTTTTAAAGTTCAGATTTTAATTTTTCAGTGAGTTTGGCATCCTTTTCAGCATGAATTAATTTATTTTCAATATCTGTTTTTTAATTGTTCTCTTTTTAAGGTTTCCATGCTTTTTTCTGAGCTATTGTTCTGTTTAAATGTGCAGTTGACTGTAAGTTAATGTTGTCTATTGAAACCCAGTGTCTTTCAAGGGAGAGAGGGAGACTCTTCTCTTGTGTTCGTCCTCAACTGTGGGGAACCAATCGGACAGCCATTCTCACATCTTGATACCCAGGAGTCAGAGGAGGGAGCTTTTCTTGTTCAGGAACGCCTAGAAAGAGGATTCAAAAAGAATGGTAAGGTCAGCATTCTCAAAAGTAAAGGCAAATAATTCAAGTGAGAACCACATTGTGTGGATTATACTTTCAACCCGTTCCTAGATTTCCAAGACTCTTGACTAAAGATGAACCAGAATCGGAGTGATTTTTTTGCTGCTCATGGCCTTTTTCCTGCCTGATTTGAGATCACCATCTCCATCTGACTAACACCCACACTGGTAGCAATGCAGCTAAAATACAGTCACTCCTCTTGTAGCTCTTGACCTTAAGCCAGTGACTATATTCAACACGGAGGACCAGAGTACTGGAGATGAGCTATGTTTCAATCGGATGAGAGGTTTCTTTCTTCCTGATTTCAACTCGTAGCTTGTGGGGAAACTGGCACATGTTTGGGATGAGCTCATGTTGCAGTTACCTCAGTTATCCCAGCCCCCTCCTGCTCAGAATTCCCAGCATAGCCCTGTGATATCTGCCATTTTACTGCATTTTTGGGTATGACAAAGGACCTGCCATACCAGTGCTCCTTCCACTTTCTTTCAGTTAAATGTCTTAGCCCACAAACATCGGAGATAAAATTAAATATTACAGATTTCATTTTGAGTGATCATTTTGACTGAAGATCTGTCCAGCAGTTGAAGACTGTGCTTTGCTTCAAACCATAAATATTCCACATTCCGAAAGAGCCGTTGCAATATTAGTTCTAGGGCATTGCAGTTCAACCTCTGTGCGTTTGTCTTTGCTATGGAAAATGACTCAAGGACTAAAAAGGCTGAAATATAGAGGGTCTTATAGAAGATTTGGCTTTGCAAATGATCATAACCAGGATATTACTCACACTCAAGCAGGCCTTTGCAGTGCAGAAAGAAAATTAGATGATTTAAAAAAAGAAAAAGCACTGAAGTGGAAAGGAAAATCTCTGATGGGTCTCTGATCTCTCATTAGTAAGGATCACAGCTTGCTGTAACACAGTAAGATATATATATATATACACACACACACACACAGTATAAACATTGTATATACAGTGCCCTCCATAATGTTTGGTGTTTGGGTCAAATAAATATTATTTCTGTACTCCACAATTTTAGATTTGTAATCAAACAATTCACATGTGGTTCAAATACAGTTTCTCAGCTTTTATTAAAAGTTATTTTTATATATATTGTTTTCACCATGTAGAAATTACAGCATTTGTTTATACATAGTCACCCACGAGAGCCCGAGACATAGGCCAAGCGATAGGCTTACCAAAAGCAATTCTTTGGTACATCATTAAGAAGAAATAGAGCATTGCTGAGCTCAGTAATTGCAAAGGGCCTAGTAGGCCAAGGAAGACCTCTACAGTTGATTCCTGAAGATTTCTCACCATAATGAAGAAAAAACCCCCAGCACCTGTCTGACAGATCAGAAATACTCTTCAGGACACAGGTTTGGATGTGTCAGTGACTACTGTCCACTAAAGACTTCACAAACAACTACAGAGGCAACACTGCAAGATGCAAACTGCTAGTTAGCTGCAAAAACAGGATGGTCAGGTCACAGGTTGCTACGAAGTATAAAACAGTCTGCGGAGTTCTGGAAAAAGGTCTTGTGGACATGAGACCATGATTCACTTACATATATCATAGTGATGTCAATAGCAAAGTGTGTAGGCCAAAAGGAACTACACAAGATCCAAAGTATATCACCTCATCTGAGAAACATGGTGGTGGGGGTGGCTGCCACAGGTACTGGCTCACTTGTCTTCATTGATAATGTAACTGCTGATAGCAGCAGCAGAATTAATTTGAAATGTACAGAAACATCTTATCTGCTCAAGTTCAAGCAAATTACTCCAAACTCATTGGGTGGCACTTCATCCAACGGCAAGACAATGATCCCAAACATACAGCCAAAGCAACAAAGGACTTTTTCAAAGACAAAAACTGAAAAATTGACTGGCCAAGTCAAAGCCAATAACTGTATTGACAATTGCGTTTCATATGCTGAAGCAAAAACTTTAGGCAATTAGACCCCGAAACAAGCAGCAGTTGAAGATGGCTGCAGTACAGGCCTGTCAGAGCATCGTCAGAGAGATACTCAGCACCTGGTGATGTCTATGGGTCACAGACTTCAAGCAGTCATTGCTTGCAAAGGACATGTGACAAAGTACTAAACATGAATACTTTTATTTACATAATATTAATGTTACATGATTATTAATGTCTCAAACATTATGGTGGCCTGAAATGGGGGTGCTATGTATACAAAGTGTGATAATTTCTACATGGTGAAACCAAAATTCTGCAGTGCAGAGCCAAATCAAGAAAAGACATGTCTTTGTCCCAAACATTATGGATGACACTATACTGTATATTATACACTACTGAGTTGCATCAGAATGTAGGGGTCTAGAGATGAAAATACATAAAGGATAAAGAGGCTGTAATAAAATTATGCACTTGTATTAGATCATGTTTATATACGATAATACCGACTGCCAAGTGCTGCAGTAATTTATGTAATGCTACTTATTTGTCTTTTTTGCTGCCCAAAAGTGTACTGATCTTCATTCCCTTCAAAATAATGCAAAACAGCAGTAGAGAACCACAGGGTTCAGCTGTCAATTTATACCAAACTGCTACACCAAACTTAGTTTTAGAGGTCACTTCTTACAATTGCGCTCAGTGAAAATTAATGTTCTTTTGAGGGTAGAAGTGTCCTGCTCATCCATTCTGAGTGCTGCTTCCTATTGAGAGTATGTTATATTTCCTTCATTAGAGTCTCTGGCTTCACTTGAGCACTCAAATGACAGGCAGGCTGGCACTGGCTTCGCTATTCGCTGTGATTATTTCGCTGTGCGGATGTCCACCTCCTCTTCCCCCGAAGCTAATCCGTTCTCTCACTCTGAACGCCCAATTAGTCCTAATGTTCTCCCCTGTCTCTGTCTGTCGTCCGTGGATGGAATCTACCTGCCGTGTTCGTCCATCTCGCCTCTCTCGGAGAGTGAAGGATCACCTGAGCCACCGAAGGGTCTGCATTGTGGAGCGGTGTGTTTTTTTGCCGGGAAAACTGAGGAAGTGCAGCTGAAAGCTAAGCTGGTCTTCTGGAGGTGGGGGTGGGGGGTGGACAGGCTGAGGATCATTTCTCTTGTTGAATAACATGTGGCCACGGACATGCGGCGGTGCTTCAGAGCACTTTTATGATTTATTAATTGAGGCAGAATGCTGGTGTTCCGGGCATAGAGTGTGAACTCTTGTGACTGAGGTTGGATGATGCACAGAACCAATAGCTGTTCAGAGATAAATTCCAGGTATCGCAGGACTCCCTAAGTTGGAGACCCTGAGTTGCCTGTGCACTGTGCACCTGTGGGATGGGTGTGCATCGTAGGCGTAGGTTTCATTTAAACTTTGGGGGAGATGCACTGCTGGACCACCTAGTCTCGTGTAGTCAAACGTCAAGTCTCAAATGCATACTAGCTAGTTTAGGAATGAATTCATATGAAAATATTGGGGGTCACATGTCTCCCTGTCTCTGCGCAAAGCTGTGTATGGCGTGCATTACACTGGACATTGAACAATATTGAGCTAGAAGCAACAGAAAAGGAGAAAGCCAGTTTTGCATCACGGTTATGGAATTTGACATTGTTCTAGTCAAGCTGATTAAACAGTCTTGCAGCACTCCTGTAATATCTCCTGGTATATGGACAGATGAAGCAGTCATTTTCCTCCTCTACTACCTTCCTCTTCCTTTCCCCACACTGCTGTTTCAATCATGTTCTTTTCCTTCTTGTGTTTTATTTAGTATATAGTTGTTTGTTTCCCCCCCCCCCCCCCTTCTCTTCTCAGTGAAACGACGGGCTTAATCAGCTTGTCGCGGTTAGTTTCTGAGTAGCTTGATGTGCATTTAAGGTTTGATCAGCGGTGGAATTGACCAAATGAGCTGCCCTCACTCCAATGCTGATAGATTTCTGTTTTCTTCTTTTTTTAATTTTTTTTTTACTCTCCCTTCTCTTCCTCTTCCCCCTTTTCACTGAAGTTCAACAAATGGTGTTGTAAATGATCCCTTCCCCCTCTGTGAGAGTCAAGAGAGGCTCTCACAAGGCCCAACTCTCCTGCCTCAGTTTACATGAGAAATTGATGATTTAAACATTTAATAGATTATGAGGCTGCTTGGGGGGGGGGGGGGGTCTTTCTTGAAACGGTGGAGTAATTTGTTTCTTGGCTCTGAGTGCCCAGTGAAAATGATGGATCTTCCTGTGGGATCAGTTCTCTTTGTTTAGGCATTATCTTTATCAACAGTTTATTTTTTTCTTACACAGAGGGTTATCTTAGGTAAAACAATCATAAAATACTTATCAGCACATTTGGTTAACTTGTGCTTCTGCAAGCCACTTTTCTCTGGAAAAGTACGTCCCAATAAATGTTTCATAGAGGAAGCGAATTGACTGGTATGTATATTTTATGAGGCATGACTATGAGGCAGGTTATGAAATAAAAGAGAATTGTTGAATTGATGTGGAATCCATAATTTGTTATGGTTAGAAATGGCTACAAAAATGAATTGACAGCCATGCTTCAAAATAAGCATCCAGTAATTGCCTGGTTGATTGTTAAATGCTTTTTTTACATTTGAAAACTAACATAAAAAAAATTATAATATTAGGACACTTGTGGTGAGCCAAAAAAATATTCCACCTTATTCTACTTGTGTAAGGGATATGATGGCTTTATAAACTTATATACGTACGTATATGCTACTCTTTCTGCAACACTTGCTCTTGTCCGATTTTACAAAACCGGAAAATAATTACCAGGAAATGGTCTGTCTAATCTTCTCATTACCAAACCCTTCTTTCTGATCATGATGGTCATTACTGTCCAGTCCTCAAATAATGAGCCATTAGCCTGGATTCAATCAACGATGGTCCTTAACTTTGACTTACAATTACATGCAAGTGTTACAATGTTTCTTCACAAACTCAGTTTGGTGAGTTAGTTTTTGAGTAATTAGTGAACTCGCCAAACTGTGTTTGTGAAGAAAAATAATAGTTCTTGCATTTAAGTGTCAAAGTTAAGGACAGATGTTGATTGAATCCAGGCTAATGACTCATGATTTGATAGAATTTAGGCCATTATTGTCCAAAGGCCCAGTTACCATGTTCCAGTCCTCCTACAGCTACACTACTGTCCAAATCTCCAACCATTGCTTTTTTCTTTTAGCAGGAAGTCCTGGCATAGGTGTGGATTCCACAGCTCCAGAAAGCTGCGGTTTTATCCCGTCATGTGAGGCAGAGGGATTGCTTTTCCACGTGAAAAGACTGTGACCATCTCCCACACAGGTGCTGTCCCAGCAAGCCTCCAGCTTATCCATTTTGTGCCGACCCCGGCGCTCCGGCAGCAGGGCTCCGGTGGACAGGGCCCATGCTCGCCCAATTTCTAGCCCCCCCCCCCCGGTTTTTCAGCAGCCTGTCAGACGCTCCCGGGCCTCACATTCATTCACTAGCCGATGCCCTGTTTGAAGGAATGGTAGAGAGCAGTGTGGCCTTGCGAGAGAGAGAGGCTGTGTTTTACTGACAAGTGAACGCACCTGCAGCACTTATAGACCTGCCGTTTTCCGCTTTTGTTGTTGTTGTTTTTCTTCTCACTGCGTATGCAGGCAGCACTTTCTTCTTCTGATGTTATTTTGTAGGAGCCAATCAGTCCGGCTCTGTGTTAGGTCTGTTTTGTCCACTTTACGCATTGTTACATTTTATGCCATGCCCAAACACTCACACACAAGCATACACACGTGCACACACACACACACACACACACAAAAAGACACACGCATACACATATACACTGGCATACACAGACACATACACACACAGCCCGTACATACAGACCGTCAAAACTCCCAGGCAAAGACGACCCCGATAACCCAGAAGATGCCAGATATGGGGGAAACCCTGGGCTTATGAATAATATAAAAGACTACAACACCTGAAGCTCCAGCCAAAGGCTAATAGAAAATGTTGCTGTGCTCAAAAGAGGTCGATGCGCAGGCGGACACGAGCCCGCTGGCAGGCATTATCCCGCTTCAAATGAGTACGGGGGCACGGGCAAGACTGGTGGAGCCATGTAGAATCAATGCCCCCCCCCGCACACGGTTCATGTTTGACTGTTTTGTTTGCTCCCGTGTGAACCAACGTGCAGCTGAGGCTGTTACTTCGGGGGGGGGGGGGGGGGGGCTCCCGCTGCATTATTTTCTCATAACTTCAAAAGTACAGCGGCTGCTCCTGCGTCGAGGAAAGGCGCTCACCGTTGAAATTCTAACGGCTCCAATTAGCACATAGCGTGCGATTTCTTCTGTTTAAGAAAATGCACCTGGATTTTTAAATGACGCCCGGAGAGCATGAAGCGCTGCGTATCAAACTGAGCATTTTAACCTAGTCGAATCCAGCACATGCTCACTGACTGTAATCACTATGAGGAGAGACTAGGAGCTTCATGAGCTCCGTAATGGCTGCTGCCATCACATGTTGTTAGGGACCCACTGATTTGATCTGAAGGAATCTTAGCGTTCTGCTTCTGCTATGCAGGACAAAGCATGATTAGTTCATGTGAATCAAGAGTGCACTGTAACTTCACTGATTGTGAAATGACTCCCGTGTCTTCTGGTTATTAATTCAGTGGAATAATGTGCTCAAGACATGTATTATATACATTATGAAAACGTATGCCTGTGATTTAAAAGCAATAATTTGCAGTTTTTGATAGTTTGCAGTTTTTGATAGTTTTGCTAGTGTCTTTTCTGACTTCCTGCCAGGCTGTCTTTTAACATTTATCTGCACTTGGGTGGTAATTTTTTGTGCTTTTTTCAGGCATATAGTGGGACTGCAAAGGTTCTTCTTGAACAGATAACCATCAACAGCAAGTTCACATTAATTCAGCCTGGGAGGAGACTTTTGCTTCTCTCATTATGTCTAATGTATCCAGCCCGTTAATGTAATGTACCCTCCATCGCAACCATTCAGCTCAATAGCTGCGACTGAGATTTTCTTATTTTTTTTCCTTAAGGTGATACCCTTAATACCGTTTCACCGCATTACATTTAATTACGTTACTGCATGTTCTTTGAGTTGGAGTCTTATTGCACCTTACGTTCCACAGCTCAGGGATTGTTCTCCTTAACAATAATATTCAGTCTGACAGCAGAAGAAATGGCAGGGGAATTGATAACAAATATGGAACGGATTTGTGATTGCGCATTGTCATTTACATTCAGCAGTTTTTGAAAGTCAAAGCAGTAATCATCAGAAAACAGTTTAACCCCCCCCCCCCCCCCCCAGAACTCACTTTCGTCATAGTGCTGGTGTTTTGCCTTTTTCTTGTGATTCATTTCAGAATCACCCTCCTTACTGCTCGGGTAGAAACTACTGCAGCAGTTGCTGCAGAGTTGCCATGGAAACCAGCTTCCCTCTTTTACAAGGTCACTGTAAAAGTTGAGGAAGTTCCACAATTGTGGCCTGCCCTTTGAAATACCTAGTCAGCAAAGGTGTGTGTGTGTGTGTTCGTATCTTTGTGGGTGTGCGTGTGAGTGTAATTCAAACTGGACGAGACCATTTATTCACAAGCATAATTCAACTCCATGGAGTGATTTTTCAAAGCTCTATGCTGTGAGTTTCAGTTCTTTTCAAATCCTTTTCATCCTGTTTTACTCCCCAGAGTACTATGCATCATTGTTTAACAACTGCAGAACCCAGATACTTTACATTACGCTGCAGCTATAAGTGTGTAGTTAACTTGATACACCACAAATAAACCTTGTGTGTTAATTTCACAATGTAAAATAATTAAATTTTTGCAGGAAAGATGTAACAGGGCTGGCCTCGTTTTCACATGCGTAATTAAGAATACCGCTAACTGTTGTTCCATGTCACCTACGTTGAAGTTACTCAGTAATTACCTCTTGTTACCAAATTAGTTACAGTTTTACTACACAGGCATAGCCGCAGCTTAATGAAAACTGTTACCGATGTTTCCTAAATCTCATTTTGATGAGTAGCCTCATCTTTGGCCTCTTGGGGAATTTACTGAGGGTATTTGCAATGGTTGTGTTTACTTTTCAGCATGTCCATGTTTGGCGATCCACTCTGAAATTGAGTTTGCAGCCAAAGCATATCCTGTTTTGACAGCTGTCATGTTTGGTTTCACATTGATACTCGTGTCAAACAAACTCCTGTATGTTTTGATTTATGATTCAGAATTCTGGATTTTTTGTGAGTAAACAATGACACAATAAGTAAGTGTATGAAGGTCACTATGGTTACCATGCTTGATGTGGTTACATTTCTCTTGTTTATTTGCTGTTCCCTATGAAGTTTATTCCAACAGTAAGAACCAAGCATTCAGTTTCTCCTCCAGGGCCCACAACTGTCCTCTACTCCATGTCATTTTTACCTTTGACAGTTATGACAAGATGTTGAAATTTTACTGTCTCGGTCTGCTTTCAGGCGCAGAAATCACACATGAGTTTTAACCAAAACGACAAACAAATGCATGACTGTTGGGTTCATTTTCTGGTCTCTGAGCGACCACTTTCATACCGGTTGAACCCGTGGTGCGTTTCTGTTGCAATTGAGCCGTGACCACACCAACCAAGCCGTCTTGGTCCGGGTCTGTGGTTTCAGAATTGTGGGAGGTCGCACTTTCACACTTGGTAAAATGAACTGTGACAAGGAGGTAAACTAACTTGGCTTCAGATTCAGAACAAACTGCAGTCTGAAAACACATTGATTACTTCAGAAAAGAAGATGAACATATGAACAAATTGAAAACAAAAAATCGGTTTGGGAAATTAATTTCAGCAGGCAGGAAAAGGGAAGGTTTCAGATGATTCATTTTCTTCTCAGAGTGAGGCTTCATGACCCCTATAATGGGTGGCTCTATTGTGTTTCCAGCAGTGGTCTTTTTTTCTTTTCTTTTTTATCATTCAAGGGGGATGGTGGAGCCTATGATATCACAGAGCACCATTAACCCAAAGGGGATGGAAAGGGACAATGGCAGTTTTACAAAGGGGATGTTTTTTGTCAATTTATTTAACAGAGGGGATGGCATCCCCTTGCATCCCCCCTCAAATCGACCCCCTGGTTACCAGTGACACTCTAATTTTAATGAATTGTGATATTTTGCTCAGGGGAGAAAAATTTTTTGATTTGGTTCATAGAAATGAGTGATTGGAACGGTACATGGTGGCTTTATCTATTATGGATTTTCTGAAGCCCTTTCTCTCATGTCACTATCTATTAGACCATTTTATGTCCTTTGACATTTTTGTGTGCTTGCCTGCTGGAAAAAATGCAAAGCTTGGCTGCCATTTCCTAGAGCGCTAGAGCTGTTTCCGGAAAGCACTTTCAAGTCAAACTATGCTTAACGCTGGCAGACCACAAATCCATAATTTAGCCTTGTGGGATTTGAATTTACTTCTTAATTTATCTCTCAACTATGCAGTATGCACCAATAATGGCCATATTTGAGGCGAACCTTGGTGACGATTTTTTTTCTCTCCAATAATTCATCCAAATGAATGATGACCATCCCACTCTAAAGTGGTTCTCTGACTGCCTAGCATGACCTTTTATGGGAAGGTGTATTACAATAAACTGTAAGTGTAGTTTATTGTAATATCTGCACTATGTAACAAAGCCACCATCTTTGAAAAAAAGCAGTGTTAATTAATTAAAGTGTTAAAAGTGTTAATGACATGTTAATGAGCAGGTGACATGGACAGGCTTAACTTTTATCCAGGCCTTGTCATTCTTAATACTTGAATAATTTGTGCATGTTTTCTACAGACTGATCTGGACAGCACTGACAATTATTGATGTGATCAGAAAATATGGGTACTTCACTATTGCCTATAAGTGCTACAGATACTCTCCCTCATTGGATCATGCAAAGCACTATAAATAAGCACAATGTTTTTCCAGCATCTCAAGTATGATGTTATGCACATCTATATTTACATAATATCAAATTAAGTAGAGTTCTGTTTTAATATGGATTACAGTATGATAAAACGTACATTTCTATTGCGACTTTGTATCTCATCATGCATGTGGAAAAACTGTTTTACAGTGGCCTTCCACAGATTAAAGTGGGTTTATAAAGACGATTCATCCAGAAAATGGTGCCGCAAATGTAGTTTTGGCTGGCGAACCTAATTAAAACACTCTGCATTATGCAAAAGCCTTCTCCGATATGCGCATGCCTTCATGAGAATGGATCTCAAGACTCAGGCAAATATAAATATGAATGAGTGCAGTGTGTACAGTAAATACACCTTCAGAATACTTCTGAACTGCTGTGTATGAACTCTTAAGGTGTTTTGTGTACATTTGCACAGCAGGTGCCCATTAATTCGGCATATAGCGAACGGCCAGCTTTTCTCCATTGAATTAAAAGCCTTCTGAAAAAAGGGCAGTGGATGGGTATCAATTGGCAACTGTGCCACATTATTCCAGGAAGGACTTGTTGGCTCTCTCCCTTAGCCTCATCAAAGTTCCGTGCGAAGGCTGCTTAGAAGTAGTTAATTGTGTTTCCAGTGTGGCTGCCTGACTTAATATGGATCAGTGCTAATTTGTTTCAGGCACAGACAGAGACATGGATCATTCTTCCCCCCCGGCCCCCAGTCCCCGCTTCTACCACTTCCCTTCCTCAGGAGCCAATGTCACCGTAACGCAAACAGGCAGAACACAGGGAAAATGAAACAACTAATTTACCCGCAATGGCTGGGAGGAAGGCCTGGTCTATTACCTCTCCGCCTCTCCCACAGGCCTCAATTAACAGCCCCTAAATTTCTGCTCATTTGCTCCTAGTTTTTCTTTTTTAAGGCACATACAATAGTAATCTGCACCTCTTCTGGATGAAATTGAGCGAATTGCCCATTAATTCATTGCGTGGTGAAGGCGGCCAAGTCCATTGCACAATTAGGCAGCCCGGCTAATGCTTTCATTAAGAATCTTGGTTAATTACCCGCCCAGCCTGTAGCTTCTGGGTAAAAATGCTCACAGGGTCCGTGGCAGGCTGTCTGCGGAGAACTGCTAAAATTGGCGGCATGCAAAAAATAAAATGTCACTAGGGCTCATGGGAACTAGCGATGGGTGACATCTCCTAGCTGGTCCTCTGCTTGAAAGTGGTCAGAGAACCAGATGGATCTAGGATATGTGATTCACCAGAATGTGACCTTTCGTCATAAGGTCATTGATAATATCGACGGGGGGGCCGCCCGGGTGGTCCCCGCATTCATCTTCATTAGCGGTTGGATTTGGTCATCGGAGTGAATGTCTGCTCCCACGTTGGGGGGGAGGGGGGACTGAAGAGTTATCTGCACCCCTGTCCACGACAGTCCCTCGCCATCTTTCATAACATCGACGCTTCGTGCGAGAGAATGCGCCCGATTGTCACGCCGCCTGAGGGAACCCTGCTCGGTGCGCGATCCTGTCCTTTCAGCTCCTGGAAACTGGGACAGGCAGTAAACAACGGAAAACCTCAGCATAAAAAGAAAGGTTCCTAAATCTTGCTGTGAACCCAGGGGGTCGGTTTGAATGGGAAAGAGGCCACAGCTTTTAGGGTGGGGGGGGGGGGGGGGGGGGGTGCTGGTTAGGTGTCCCCCCCCCCCCTCTCTCTGGACTTGTTTTCCTGAGTGAAACTCAGACCATAGTTTCCTATATGTGTTTGTGCATGTGATCTTGACCTACTTCGCATGTCATTTGCAGACGCAGACATCTGGCTATATGGCTTTGCATCACCCCTCATGTTCACACCACAGTATCATATTGTGTCCATGTGTGCGTGCGCTGAGGGAGTTTTACATGCTTTCTTAGACTGCCCTTTCTCTTAGGCCCTCCCTGCTTACCCCATTAAGGCTCTATGAACGTGCGTGTTTCACTTAAATCTGCAAGCAATACGTTACACCCAGCCAGGTTACCATTGCATCAACAACCATGGGCTCTATCTACAAAATGCAAGTGTCTTTACTAGTCCTCAGACCGACGCAGTTGCCATTTTACCATCCAGCGCTCATGTTGTTTAAATAGCAAGTAAACTTTCGCTGAACTGGGCGGGTTGGTCTTAAGATGAGGTGTGGTCTGGTGCATTTTTGGCATATTACTACTTTGAGGGAAAAAAAGCATTTGCGCTAAAGCTACCACAAACCTGGTCTTAAATCATGTTGCTGTTGTTTCAATGTTTTACGACTTAAAAACATTTATAGATACTCTCCATATTGAAATACACCATACATTTTGATGGCCCTCATCAACAGGTAATTACTTCTTACCAGGTAGCTATCCCACAACACCTTGCATATGAATGCTTGGAGGAAAAATCAAGATAGAGCCCTATGTGTCTATTGTGCCTATATGCATGTAGTGCATGTATGTACAGTGCAATCCAAAAGTATTTGGACAGTGACACATTTTTTTGTTGTTTTGGCTCTGTACTCCGCACATTGGATTTGAAATGGAACAGTGACTATGGGCCCTTACACCCGGTGCTAAGCGCGGTTAACCCAAACCGCAAGTGTCTTTGCTAATTCAGACCGGCGCAGGTGTCATTTTAGCCCCCAGCGCTCACGTCATTTAACTAGCAAATGATCTCGCACCATAGCAAGTGAACTGGGCGGGTTGGTCTTAAGATGAGGTGTGGCCAGGATAATATTTGGTGTATTGCTATCTTGAGCCAGCAGAAAGCGCATCTGCTAAAACCAGCACAAACCTGGTCGTAAGTCATGTCGCAGTTATTTCTATGTTATTTTAACAGCGCAATATAAGTGCTTCTACATAGGCATGTTCACAGCGCGCTTACACACTCCCGTCTGTTACACACCGGTGCACACACAAGCATGCATACAAGATATCAAGATTACATTGTGAAATAGGGATTAATATTTTTCCCAAAAATAAATATTTTTTCTCCTTCAATAGATGCAAGTTGTCCCTGCAATCCAGGAAAATTGGCTTGTTTTAAAGCAGGGGTTGTTACGATCCTGATACGGGACGAACCCAAGTGCAACGACCAGGAGACAGATTACAGAAAGTGGAACTTTATTAAGCGTTGGGGTGGTCCCAAGCTGTACACGGGAGCAAAACAGGTTAGTTAGTTAACACAGGATAGCGTCCAACTGAGGACTGCTCCAAGCCGGAGCTGGACTTGAAGAAACACGGAACTGTTCCCAAGCCGGAACTGGACTTGAACGGAGGTGTCTAAAACACCGGAACTGGACTGGAACTGGACTGGAACTGGACTGGAAACTGGATCGGAACTGGACTGGAAACTGGACCGGGAGGTCCACTCAGGAAACGGGACCGGCACGGAACTTGTTCCAAGCCGGAACTGGACTTGAACGGAGGTGTATGGAACACCGGACCTGGACTGGAACTGGACTGGAAACTGGACCGGAAGGTCCACTCAGGAACACAGGGACGGCACGGAACTTGTCCCAAGCCGGAACTGGACTTGAACGGGAGGTGTCTAAAACACCGGAACTGGACTGGAACTGGACTGGAAGCTGGACCGGGAGGTCCACTCAGGAACACAGGGGACGGCACGGAACTTGTTCCAAGCCGGAACTGGACTTGAACGGAGGTGTCTAAACACCGGAACTGGACTGGAACTGGACTGGAAACTGGACTGGAGCTGGACTGGAACTGGATCGGAACTGGGCTGGAACAGGACTGGAAACTGGGACCGGGTATGCTTGAGTAACCGGGCAGAAAGCAGAGGTTAAAGGCAGGGTGTTGTGACAGGACTGTAGCTGGTGAATGCACCGCCGAGTTGGAAGGTGCGGCGTAGCTCGGGCAATACTGGCGTAAGCCGGCTGGCATGCAGAGGTCCTGGTACCGCAACACGAGTACGGGAGGTACGTAACACGGGGAGGACAAACACAGCTGCGGGAAGACTGGAACTGCGGCGTCTGGAGGTTTTGAAGGGAAACAGGTAAATGCATGCAGCAGCGAAAGATTAGCAGAGATAGCTACCAGTCAGGAAACCAGGCGAACAGGTATGAACCAGCAGGCTCACAAACACTGGACCAGAAACGGGATACGAAACAAACACGGTAGGTTAGTCAACGAACTGGCGCTGAATAGCAGCCAGCCAGGGGTTTAAATGGTGCAGGAAGTGAAGGAGAAAAACGAGAAACAGGTGTGATGTTAAATCAGGAGTGATTGCCGAAGCACAGCAGTGAGGAATGTGAGAAACGAGAGGGGCGAGTGATAGGCGGAAGCTAAAGTGGGAAAAATGAACCAAAAGTACCCGAGGGAGACGCCCAGTCCACAGCCAGGAGGGAAACACGACAAGGGATCCAACATGACACGGAAGGAAACAAGGAAAACATGGAAAACGGACAGGACGGGAACGGAACGTTACAGTACCCCCCCCTCAATGTACGCCACCTGGCGTACCCGGGAGGCCTGGTCTTGTCAGGGAACTGTTCGTGGAAGTCTTGGATTACTGAATGATCCAAGATCAGGCTCTTGTGGAGCCACGACCTCTCCTCAGGACCGTACCCCTCCCAGTCGACGAGGTATTGGAAACCCCGGCCCCTGCGGCGGATATCAATAACACGGTTCACCGTGTAGGCCGGGGCGTTGTCAACAACTCGGGACGGAGGAGGCGGGATGGTAGGGGGTACTGAGGGGGCTGGAGGAGACAGGCTTAACCTGGGACACATGAAACACAGGTAAACTTTTGAGGGAGGCGGGGAGGGAAAGTTTAACAGACACCGGGTTAACTAGACAAATGATGGGGAAGGGACCAATAAAACGGGGCTGAAGCTTTCTGGATGAAGAGGGAAGGGAGATGTTTGCAGTGGAGAGCCAGACCTGCTGACCGGCCCTATACTGTGGGGCTGCGGTCCTGTGAAGGTCCGCCAGACGTTGGGAGCGGGAATTGGCGTGAAGGAGTGCGGTGCGTGTGAGTCTCCAAATGTTTTTACAACGAAGGACATGGGCCCTAACAGAGGGGACAGCTATCTCGGCCTCCTGGGTCGACAGAAGAGGGGTTGATAGCCTAAAGCACACTCAAACGGGGATAGGCCAGTAGAGGCACTCTTAAGGGAGTTATGTGCGTACTCGACCCAGGGGGAGAAAACGGCTCCAAGAGGCAGGATTGCGCACTGTAACGCACCGCAGGGCGGCCCCCCAGGTCCTGGTTCGCCTCTCTGCCTGACCATTAGACTGGGGATGAAAACCCGAGGAAAGACTAGGAGAGGCACCCAGGGCTGCACAGAACGCCCCTCCAAACTCGGGAGGAGAACTGGGGCCCACGGTCTGACACGATGTCAGAGGGGATCCCGTGCAGCCTGACCACGTGTAGCACCAAGAGCTCAGCGGTTTCAAGGGCGGACGGGAGCTTGGGGAGGGGAACAAAGTGAACCGCCTTGGAGAACCGGTCCACTATTGTCAGGAATGACGGTGTTACCTTCTGACAACGGCAGACCGGTTACGAAGTCCACACCAATGTGACTCCAAGGACGGCCAGGGACGGGGAGGGAAAGGAGAAGACCGGAGGGAGGCTGTGGGAAAGCCTTGCTCCTGGCGCACACCGAGCAGGCCAGGACGAAGGCACGGGTATCCCTTTAAGAGTAGGCCACCCGAAACTCCTCCTGACGAGGGCGATAGTTCTGGCGACACCTGGGTGACATGCCAGGCACGAGGCGTGAACCATTCGAGGACCTGGGAGCGGACGGAATCGGGGACAAAAAGACAGGAGTTAGGGTTATTGCGGAGGTCCGGTTGGGAAGTCTGGGCGGCCTTCACAATGCCCTCAATCTCCCAGGAGACCGCAGCCACACACAGGAGGCCGGCAAAATGGGCTCGGATCAGCAGGACTGGAGGGAGGGGAAAAAATGCGGGACAGGGCATCTGCTTTAATATTACGGGAACCAGGGCGGAAAAGAAACAGAGAAATTAAAGCGTGCAAAAAATAACGACCATCTAGCCTGACGAGAATTGAGCCTCTGGCAGATCTTAAATAAATGAGGTTTTGATGGTCGGTAAAAACAAGAAAGGGGTACCTGCCCCCTCCAGCCAGTGGCGCCACTCCTCAAGAGCCAGTTTTATCGCCAGCAGTTCCCCGATCCCCGACATCGTAGTTCCTCTCGGCGGAGGACAGCCTCCGGGAGAAGAATGCGCAGGGATGGAGCTTGCTATCAGAGGCGGACCGTTGAGACAGAATGGCCCCCACGCCGGTGTCGGAGGCATCCACCTCAACGACAAACTGCCGAGAAGTGTCAGGGTGAAGGAGGATAGGTGCTGAGGAAAACCGAGCCTTGAGTAGCTCGAAAGCTCGCTGGGCATCGGAATTCCAACAGTAAGGCAGGGCAACGGAAGTGAGTTTAGTCAGGGGAGCAGCAATGGAACTGTAATTGCGAATAAAGCGGCGGTAGAAATTTGCAAACCCCAGGAACTGTTGAAGGTGCTTGCGGGAGGTGGGTTGGGGCCATTCTGTCACCGCCTTGATTTTCACAGGGTCCGCCCGGATACTGCCCTCCTCGATAATGAAGCCGAGGAACGGGACCGGGGAAGCGTGGAAGGAACATTTCTCAGCCTTAACAAATAGCTGATTCTCCAACAGCCGCTGGAGAACCTCTCGAACGTGACGGACATGCTCCTGCGGGGATTGAGAAAAAATTAAAATATCATCGATATAAACAAAAACGCTCCTCCCTAGGAGGTCCCGCAGGACTGTCGTTCACCATGCTCTGGAAGACTGCTGGGGCGTAGTAAGGCCGAAAGGGACCACCAGGTATTCGTAGTGGCCCAACGGGGTATTAAAAGCAGTCTTTCCACTCGTCCCCCTCACGGATACGCACCAAGTGATACGCATTCCGGAGGTCGAGCTTGGTGAACGTCACAGCTGGAGAGAGGGCTTCAAAGGCGGTGTTAATGAGGGGAAGAGGGTATTTGTTATACGGATGGTGACCTGGTTGAGGCCCCGGTAGTCGATGCAGGGTCGCAGGGAGCCATCCTTTCTTCCCAACGAAGAAGAACCCTGCACCGGCTGGGGATGAAGAGGGACGGATAATACCCGAAGCGAGGGAGTCGTGGATGTATTCCTCCATGGCTAGTTTCTCCGTCCAGACAGACTGTAAGAGGCGTCCCGATGGCAGTTTAGCTCCAGCCAGTAGGTCAATGGCGCAGTCATACGGCCTGTGAGGAGGTAAGGACAGAGCACGTGATTTAGAAAATACTTGCGCGAGGTCGTGATACTCGCTGGGAACATTCGTTAAATCCGGTATAGGTTGCATGGAACAGGGTTTACTGGCCCCGGAGGGGGTAGTGCAGAACGGAGACAGCTGGCTAGACAGTGGGTACTCCACGCCAGGATGCGACCGGCTTTCCAGTCCAATATGGGGATTGGTGGAGGCGAAGCCAGGTCTGACCTAAAACCAGAGCAGATTGTTGGGAGTTAATCAGTAATAGCTGAATGGACTCCCGATGATTGCCAGATAGAACTAATTGGATAGGAACGGTGGAGTGGGTAACTAACCCCAAACTCCTACCGTCCAGAGCTAGAGCTGAAATGGGTGAAGTGAGACGTTCCGTGGGAATGCCGGCCCTCCTGGCGAAGGTGATATCCATGAAGCTGGCGTCAGCTCCGGAGTCAATTAGGGCCGAAGAAGATAGGGTCTTGTCCCTCCAAAGGAAGTAGCCTTGAACATGAGGCGGTCCTGGGCAGCATGGTTGGGGACGATGGGGCTCGTCAGTACGCCCAGTCTTACTGGCGAGCCCCTTCTTTTGGGCGAATGGGACAGGAGGCGATCTGATGGCCAGGCTTGCCGCAATAGAAACAGGGATCTGGTGCGCTGACGGCGCTGACGCTCCTCGGGATTGACCGCAACTCTGCCCAGTTGCATGGGCTCTTCTCGGACCCGCCCGTAGGCGCCCGAGATCAGTGAAGGAGTGTGAATGAACATTAGAGACGACGGAGGGCGAATGACGCCCGGAACTTCCTCCCCGCTCCCGGGCCCGGATGCGGAGACGATTATCGATGGCTATAGCGAGGCTGATGAGGCTATTAAGGGAGTTGGATTCCTCCCGAGTGGCAAGCTGGTCCTTGAGTTCCTCGCTGAGAGCTTGGCGGAAAGCCCCCTGGAGGGAGGCGTCATTCCATCCTGACTCCGCGGCGAGGGTACGAAACTGAATGGCCATTTCTGCGACACTGCGGTTGCCTTGGCGAACTTGAAGCAGACGCTGGGTAGCGTCACGTCCACAGGTCGGGTGTTCAAACACACGTCGCATCTCTGCCGTAAAGGCTGCGAAGTTGCTGCATAACGGAGCCTGGCTGTCCCAGATGGATGTAGCCCACTCCAGGGCGCTCCCTCCCAGGCTGCTCATAATGAACGCGATCTTGCTGGAGTCAGAGGCGAAGGAGGAGGGCTGCATCCGAAACACTATGTCACATTTAAGTAGAAATTCACGACATCTCCCCAACCCCCCGCGATATAACTCGGGGTGTTGTACACGGGGCTCACGGCTGGAAGTGGGAGCCGGTGCCTCCGGATGGGGTTCGGGAGAGGAAGGAGTCGGGTTGGCTGGAATCCGTAGTAGCGGTTGGTGGAGCGAAAGTTGGGATACTTGCTCCGTGATGCCCCTAACTACTTCCAGCACATCATCCAGACGGCGACCCTGTTGGTCGCTGATCGCAGTTTGGCAGGAGAAGGCGTGGCGAATCTGTTCCAGATCGGCTGGGTCCATATTGTAGGCCAGTTCGTTCTGTTACGATCCTGATACGGGACGAACCCAAGTGCAACGACCAGGAGACAGATTACAGAAAGTGGAACTTTATTAAGCGTTGGGGTGGTCCCAAAGCTGTACACGGGAGCAAAACAGGTTAGTTAGTTAACACAGGATAGCGTCCAACTGAGGACTGCTCCAAGCCGGAGCTGGACTTGAAGAAACACGGAACTGTTCCAAGCCGGAACTGGACTTGAACGGAGGTGTCTAAAACACCGGAACTGGACTGGAACTGGACTGGAACTGGACTGGAAACTGGATCGGAACTGGACTGGAAACTGGACCGGGAGGTCCACTCAGGAAACGGGAACGGCACGGAACTTGTTCCAAGCCGGAACTGGACTTGAACGGAGGTGTATGGAACACCGGACCTGGACTGGAACTGGACTGGAAACTGGACCGGAAGGTCCACTCAGGAACACAGGGGACGGCACGGAACTTGTCCCAAGCCGGAACTGGACTTGAACGGAGGTGTCTAAAACACCGGAACTGGACTGGAACTGGACTGGAAGCTGGACCGGGAGGTCCACTCAGGAACACAGGGGACGGCACGGAACTTGTTCCAAGCCGGAACTGGACTTGAACGGAGGTGTCTAAAACACCGGAACTGGACTGGAACTGGACTGGAAACTGGACTGGAGCTGGACTGGAAACTGGATCGGAACTGGGCTGGAACAGGACTGGAAACTGGACCGGGTAGCTTGAGTAACCGGGCAGAAAGCAGAGGTTAAAGGCAGGGTGTTGTGACAGGACTGTAGCTGGTGAATGCACCGCCGAGTTGGAAGGTGCGGCGTAGCTCGGGCAATACTGGCGTAAGCCGGCTGGCATGCAGAGGTCCTGGTACCGCAACACGAGTACGGGAGGTACGTAACACGGGGAGGACAAACACAGCTGCGGGAAGACTGGAACTGCGGCGTCTGGAGGTTTTGAAGGGAAACAGGTAAATGCATGCAGCAGCGAAAGATTAGCAGAGATAGCTACCAGTCAGGAAACCAGGCGAACAGGTATGAACCAGCAGGCTCACAAACACTGGACCAGAAACGGGATACGAAACAAACACGGTAGGTTAGTCAACGAACTGGCGCTGAATAGCAGCCAGCCAGGGGTTTAAATGGTGCAGGAAGTGAAGGAGAAAACGAGAAACAGGTGTGATGTTAAATCAGGAGTGATTGCCGAAGCACAGCAGTGAGGAATGTGAGTAACGAGAGGGGCGAGTGATAGGCGGAAGCTAAAGTGGAAAATGAAACCAAAAGTACCCGAGGGAGACGCCCAGTCCACAGCCAGGAGGGAAACACGGACAAGGGATCCAACATGACACGGAAGGAAACAAGGAAAACATGGAAAACGGACAGGACGGGAACGGAACGTTACAGGGGTGTCAAGATCCTGTCCTGGAGGGCCGCAGTGTCTGCTGGTTTTTGGTGCGTTTAAGCACAAGTGATTAATTTAAGTCACTAATTGGCTAAGAAGTCCACACACCTTGTTCTCAATGCTTTAACTGGGTGCTGATTGAAAGGAAACCACAAATACCTGTAGACACTGCGGCCCTCCAGGACTGGAGTTTGACACCCCTGTTTTAAAGCATTAGCTACCAGTAAAAACGCGTTGGTCATATTTCCTTAAGAAGGACATTATAAAACAAGGGAAGTATGGGTGAAGCTATGGGTTCCCAACCTGACAGCTTTAGGGTATTTAGTGTCATCATTAAAGGGACTGCCAACTCAGTCATACATCACTGAAGCGTTTCTGTGAATGCCACGCCCACTCGCTCCCATAGAAAACACTGCCAATGCAATTTAAAAAAGCCGATTTGCATTTTGCACGTTTGCGATGTCCAATCGGAAATCCCAAAGACGAGCCCTGTGGCTACATGCTCTTACGAGAGAGCAGTTGGAAGGAAACTAACGTTATTTGGTGTCCTGCATCATAAGTCTGCGGAAAGCACTTTTAACAGGTAAATAAACGTCACCTAATATGGATACTAACTACAGGCTTCAATAATAACTGTCGCCCGAAACTTGAGCTCAATTGTTCCGATCACGAATATGCCCTCATGCTACGCTGTACCGGCAATGTTACTATTTGAAAGACGTCGGTTTCTGAGATTAAGGTTAGTATATTATTATGCGAACGGATCTTCTTTAGTTCAGTTGCTCAAACATATGGCACGGTTGCACCATGCACTTTCTTTTTTATTTAGCTATCATTTGTTTTGCTAAACGGTGTTTGCATTTCCGAGTCCTCTCGTAACTTGTCTAGAGGCTCTTGGACCTGGCCTGAATATTATAGCTTTCACGCCCACCCAGGCCTGAGAACTGCATAGTTGTCAGAAAGTGACAATATTCAATCTTCATTTTTTCAGCTGTAGATGTTTTTAAAGGGTGAAATCTTGGTGGATGATTATTTTAATAACGAGGAGTAATTTTAAATAAAGAAAAACACATTTTAAGAACAGTTGTCAATCCCTTCAAGGCAAGATAACGCTATTTATGTTAGTATGAGAATGCAGGTAACTTTGGATGAAGCTTGAACTTTGCCAGATGAAATGCATTGCCTGTGATCTCACTGCTGTGAGAACACTGAATTGATGTTTGACAATGCTTCATTGTATAATCAAATTCAATTTGTTAAACAAGCATGCTAATTTGGTGTTTTCTAAGGTGAGATGGAAGCCGTATTCTGTTAGCTTATTCTCAGTGGTTGCAGGCGCTTTTTAACAAAATTAAACCGCATATATTTTGTAAAATAACAGCACCACCGGGAATTACCGGGAACCCTTGCTGGTGTTAAACCCTAATGATTATTATTGTGTATATGAAAACATGTCATAATGGTTATTCCTAATATTGATCCATATTTTCCTTGCGCACCAGCAGTTCTGTTTCCCCAGCTTTTAAATCGCTTTTTTTGCAGTATTATTAAATCCACTAATATATAAGCATTCCGCCAAATGCTAGTAGCTTTTTAAAGGGAATGGGAGATAACACTTTGATTGGTTCATTGCATGTTATGCCCAAGATACACCTATAATTAATGAAGAGGCTAAATTCAGCCCATTTGAACCTTGCGCCTTACTTTGCGCTCAAAATATGCGCCCTCTACCTAGCAAAAGTGGAGTTGGACACGCCCTAAATGCACTTGCGCCTTGCGTTTTAGACCATGCGCCAAGATCATCAAGATGGAGGTTAAAGTGCAGACGCTCATCTTTAATTTGAGGGTGTTTACATCCATATTGGGTGAACCGTGTAGCAATTGTAGCCCTTTTAATACATAGCCCCCCCCCCCCCTCATTTCAGGGGACCAAAAGTTATTGGGCAAATTAACATAAATGTAAATAAAGTCATCATATTTAATATTTGGTTGCATACCCTTTGCATACCATGCCTTCCTGATGTCTGTGACCCAACAACATCAAAGGTCTCTTGATATCTTATTTTCAGGTACTCTTTCAAGTGATAGTATAACCTCTGAATGGATCTAAGTATTAAATTATGCTGTAACAGTATGGAACAAATGTTTGGCTAAATGGTTGTAAGTCATCAAGGGTCTGAGGTATCAGTGTTACACTCAGCTCACGCAGATACAATCAGAAGACTCCATGGGGGGCGGTCAAACGGAACCAGTTGTAACACCAGTATACACAGGTGTGCACATGCATGTACTTACATCCTCAAAAACCTATTTTTAGACCTGATGCTGAATTCTGGGCCTTAAATAAATAAATCTTCCCTAAGAAAAGCTGAGAGAATAACAACCAAAAACCCGGGGCACAGTTGACTTAAGAAGCCTGTCCTCTTTAACCTTATAAAACATAATGAGGTGTGTAAAAGTTATTTTTATTTTTATAATGCTGTCCACATACTGAGAATCCATTTTCAGGGTGAAAACATACATCCTCACCCGTAACCCATGTCATTATGCCCAGTCAGAGTGAGGCTCTGCGAGAGTTTATGTTTGCCGCCACTAATGTCACAATTAATTTAGCAAGGATAAGGTATCAGTTAATGAGGCATTCAGATGAAGAATGGCACGTTTGTAGAATTGCGTGCTTGTGGTAATAGCGCTTGGTATCAGGTGACATCCATTACATTTTTATTTATTTAACAGTTTATCTGGACCTCACAAAGTACTCATTATTGGCACGTTATTTCTAACCACACTGATTTGCCCTAATGCTCTTTGTGCTTGTTAGGTGTAAACTAGCTTCTGAACAGCTGTCGGCACAGACAGTGAGGCGCAGGGATAGCATCTATTTCACAAAGCCCTTCTGCCCTGTATAATAAATTCACCTTGCCCGTGGTATCGGTTTTAAAGCCTGTATTTACAGGAGCCGCAGCACAGACAGGCAACACACGGTTCTTAGAGGGCACGCAGACATAGCGGGCTACTCATTTATTTATCCCGACTAACGGTTCCCCGGTGGCCAGGGTTCAGTACCTGGCACAGGAGCCGCAGCACAGACAGGCAACACACGGTTCTTAGAGGGCACGCAGACATAGCGGGCTACTCATTTATTTATCCCGACTAACGGTTCCCCGGTGGCCAGGGTTCAGTACCTGGCACAGGAGCCGCAGCACAGACAGGCAACACACGGTTCTTAGAGGGCACGCAGACATAGCGGGCTACTCATTTATTTATCCCGACTAACGGTTCCCCGGTGGCCAGGGTTCAGTACCTGGCACAGGAGCCGCTAAAGAGGTGCACATGAATATTTCAGAAATCGGGGACATCTCCAAACTCCCCAGTTTCTGGCCTCGCAGAGTGCTCTCTCTCTCTCTTTCTATCTCTCTCTTGCTCTCTCTCTCTGTCCCTCTGTCCCTCTTTGTCTCTCTCTTCTCTGTCTCTCTCTCAATTCACTTTCAAGGTGCTTTATTGGCATGACATGTACCGTGTTGCCAAAGCAAATGTTACAAACAACAATAATAATAACAATAATCAATAAATAAATAAGAATGAACTCAACAACTCGTTAGCTACTTGTCTTGGAGTCTTCAAGGCCAGTGTATTGTTCATTTATTTTTGATAAATGATAGGCCTTTGTTTTGCCCTGTTACATGCGTTGTGCATGTACATGTTATGTGTGTGTGTGTGTGTGTGTGTGTGTGTGTGTGTGTGTGTGTGTGTGTGTGTGTGTGAGAGGGCGGGGTGTTTGTTCTGCGTCTCTCATAAACAGGGACAGGGAGGACATCACAGGGAGGCCCATCACCACCGACTCCACGGCCTTTATTATCCACAGGAAGCGTAATGGATCACCGCTGTCACGGATTTATTATTTAATTTTCAATATGGTTTGAAGGCACAGCGTTCCTCCAGGTCCGTCACCCTGGGAGGTGAGAAAAAGGGGAGGGACTAAGCGTGTTAGTGTTGTTTTGATAGAACAAAATTAATTCCGCTGTCTCTCTTTACCCTGTTTGACAAACTGGATGGTCGTGACGTGTTGGGCACAACCTCCAAGACATTCCATTTTGGTAATGGCGTGTACGAGAGATGAAGTAATCCAGATTAGCGGTTCCAATTTGGTAATGTCGTTGCAAGGTATAATCGGTGGGGACAGGAGTTTTGAATTGGATTGGTGTGGGGAAGTAAAAGAATGAGATTAGATTGACTGCAAATGGGATTAGCATAAAACTCACCCTTCTTTTTTTGCAGCAGTGATCATGATGCAGTTCTTGTGATGTAGAAATCAATTCATATGTTTTCTGCCATGCATCATGTATAAAATATGCCCATCTTGAAATTTGACCTCAATGAGATTTTTAAAAGCCAGTACACAAACCATTATGCGCCCTTCATGCTTTTGCATCACAGTAAACTGACCCTTTATGCACGTGATTCTAGTTTGTAAATGTAAAAGCAGAAACATAAGGCATTCACACATTTTCCACCATCTGTCAATATAAACTTCAATTCTGACTCAAGTATGAAATCAGGCGCTCACTGGGGAATGTAAATACATTTGAGGGAAAATATAGTTCAAATAAAACCGCGTTATATTAACCCGCTATTTATTTATTTATTTCCCAGGAAGGGGAGCATCGGGAATCGGCGAATCAATATTTCCTTGGCCCACATTGCTGAGAGAATATTCCCTTCTATTAAAAAGAAATATTGCCTTTGGAGGTCAGTGCATCGGAGTGATTTTTACCTCCCAGTGTTGCGATCTTGGCGGGAGATACTCCCACCTGTTTTGATTCTATGGCAGAAATTGCTTCGCAGACGGAGCGCTGTGCCCGTCCATCACGTTCAGTTCACTTTGAGTCGGCAGTGGCACCACTCGCTTCCGCGCGGGTAATCAAAACGGGGATTTTCCGAAAAACACCTGCAGTGTAGGGCCAGCGCAGAGGCGTTACAGGGGCCTTATTCCCTTCCGTCTTATTTACTTATTTATTTATTTTCATTCCATAATAAAATCAGACTGTGCTTCTTGAGCCGGGTGTATTGATCGCCGCGGCTTTGATAAATGACCCGGTTTCTCCAATGTGCTGACTGATACACTATAGCCACTCTCGGAGCTCAATCTCACGCGGGAAAGGAATGGCTCCAGTGCTGGAGTTTAACTTTGATTAACTAATACCTCCTGCAGACTGCCGAGCGCCAGCCCCGTGGCGCTGAGATATGACCCGGAGCAGGCACTTTACGGGGCCGCCCCGTCCATAAATTGCGCTGGCCGTATGCGCGTCGCACCACGCCTGCACCCGCTGTAAAACTCTGAGGCCTCGGCTTTGCACCTATCCCCGTCGGCTTTAGGCGAGAACAAATGCTTTTCTGTTCTTGTTTTTATTTGTTTGTTTGTTTATTTATTTATTTATTTTTTCATTTTGTGCTTGTGCTCCACACAACATTGTAGCCATTTCTCCCAGGATTCCAGCAGCAAGCGTGTTTTTCAAGCCCCACTTTGGTTTGAGATGGTGCCGGCGGCTCTGGCAGTGCTGGGCGTGCCACCGCAGTTAGTGAAATCACCAGAGAGCCGCCCGGACGCTATGGAAATATACATTTATAAGTTGGATTTATTGTGGGAATGTCAGTGTAACTGACCCCCAAAATCCTAATAAGAGCAAAGCTGTAGGCCTACAGCATCACCCTGTGGAATCTTGCTTTTACTCAAGTGGTAATGACTGTGTAAACACATCGTCTCTTGTTCGTTATATGGTACAACACTCCAACATGGGGCCGCAGCTAGGGGGGGACAACTGGGAGACTTTGTCCCAGGTATGGGCCCGAGGGGGGTCCAGGATATGGGGTGTAACTACTTTTAATTTGTTACAAAATGTATTGGGGGAGGGCCACCCAGTATATTTTGTCCCGGGCCCAAGAATTCATAGCTGCGGCCCTGCTCCTGCAATTACTATTTTGCAGGCCCTCTGGGATTTTGTGTTTTTCTTTTCTCACACATCTGAAGTCTTCAGGTCAGCAAGTATACAATAAACTGATTGCAAAAATGCATGGGAAATCACTGTCCCTTTTCCCTCACTTCCAGTTTGTGAATGAAAAAATAGTTTTCCTTTTACTCAGAACACTAGCAGAACTGTGCCCTTGTGCATTTGTCAAACCAGTTATGGCTAAATTCAGTCTGGATCTGTTTTGTGAAGTGCCATTAATCAGCATAGCCCTCTTAGCCCCTTTAGCAGTCACACATGGCTGATTGGTTCCTAAGAGAACCCCTGCTGGACCTGCTCTGTATCCTTTACATGGATGTGAGTGACGCCCCAGACAGGAAGTCATGATCTTTTGTGGGACGTGCCCGTTCCTCGGACCCGGCCTCCCTCTGCCTTCCTCAAATCCTGCTGCCTTTTGCACATCCTCGAGATGGTACCGCCCATTCTCCGGAGGCCAATTACAGCGCAGTCAGGTAATGAGATGCAGAGTGCTGGCAACAAACTCTCCATGCAAGCTGGCCTCAGCCCTACCTCTGGGGCACGTGGGTATCACAGACAGCTACTGCTGCTAATTGGCTTTTAATTAGCTTCAGAGGCGGCAGGACTGAGGTGCTTGTGGGGCTGTGCTAGACATCGGCGCATTGGAGGTGGGGTGAGGGGCACTACTCTCTCTTCTTAATTCTGTTTTTCTCCATCTCTTTATCTCCATGTCATCTCTCCCTCCCCCCCCTCTCTCTCTCTCTCTCTCGGCCCAGCAGCCACTCAGCCACATCCCTCCTTTCTCCTGGCTCTGCGGATTTCATTCTGTTTTAATGATGCTCCTACAGCTGGCTTTTTGGTATTTTGATTTTCATGTGGTGAAATCACACTAAAGCTCCCAGCTTCATTATGCAGGGACCCAACTCTATATTGCATTCTGGCTTTCTGTATTCTTGGACACCTCATTATGGTTTCTGTGGTCAGGCAATGATGGCAGCACAAAATGTCACTGTTTTTATAGCGCGTTTGCATGGTGACACTGAGCACCTGACTCAAATGCATGCTGCCAACTTGTACAGCACAGCTACTTTTAAACTGGAAGAGGAGTCAAAAACATAGTATGTGGCTCTTGACGAATCAATTAATTTCAAGTGTTAAATAATACAAAAATATTCTATTTCCCATCTGCAACCTTTCTACTGTATAAGCTCAGATTTCTACATGGTAATATATCTAGTCATTGCGGAATAACTCCCTGTCATTTTCTGATTGTTGGCAGAGATCACTTGGTCCAGTTATGGTCCTTAGTTGTACACTGGTCGCTATGGAATTATTACCATGCAGTAATACAATTTGTAATTTCAGTTACATACCAAACAAATCTGCACAGTGGTTGTGGAAATGTAGCATAAAGTGAAGAAGTACAGTACCATTTTGAAAATAATTACAGTTTCAAAAACATTGTTATTCAGCACCTTTACCTGACATAGGTTAAAGGTGCAGCGGTTTACAAGCAACGACAGGACTTTTGCCTGTTACATAAAACAACTTAGAGAGATAGGGCTCTATCTTGACGATCTTGGTGTATCGTCTAAAACGCTAGGCACAAGTGCATTTAGGGCATGTCCAAGTCCACTTTTGCTACTTAGACGGCGCATTATTTGAGTGCTAAGTAAGGCGCAAGTTGCTAATAGGCGTAACCTGGTTAAATTTAGTTAAAAGCACCTGCGACAGCTGAGAATAAACTACCAATGGCTTCCGTTAGAAAATGGCTTCCGTTCCCTTAGAAAATGCCAAATTAGCCTGCTTGTTTAACAAATTTTTTTGATTATGCAAGGAAGCATTGTCAAACATCAATTCCATGAGGATGTTCTAGTGGAGTTCTCGAAGTTCAAGCTTCATCCAGAGTTCATTACCTACATTCTGTTATTGATTAATAACATAAATGCCATTATTTTGCCTTAATGATGACACTAAATACAATAAAACTGTCAGGTTGGCAACCCATAGGTTCATGCATATTTTCCCCTCTTTTGTAATGTCCTGCTTATGGAAATATGACAAACGCTTTAAAATGAGTCCACTTTCCCGGGAAGACAGTGAAAAGTGAAATTTACAGCAGGTGAAACAGACCTGCTCCTGCATGAAGTTAAAGCGCACATGCAGAGAATGGCATTAAAATTAATTGTGAATTAATTGTGTAATGTGCTGCAAATTTGTTTTAATTTCTAATTAGACTCTTAGTTCTCTTTAAAATCATTTTGTTCAGTTGTGGAATAACAGGTGAAATCAGCAGGGTTTGAATAAGAAGAAAACCTGGTCACTGTAATTGAAAAAATATGAAGGATGAAGAATAAGGTTAAGATTCAGGTAACATGGTGAAATTTAAATGAATCTCCGTTTTTTAACCGTAGGCTTTAGAAAAAAACCTTTTGCACAGCGAATCCCGGGGACTGTAGCCTAGGCTATTTGGAAAACAATAGGCTACACTGGACAAGGTAGGCCTAGATGAAGAAAGCTGTATTGTAATGACATCTGAAGTGCATTTTCAGAACTGAAATGTCCGTCTATTGCAGTGCGCGAGTTTTCCATTGAATGACAATTCACGCATTAGGTGTAAATGACAGTTTGTGCATTAGGTTTGATATAGGTGTTATCAGCAAAGTGTTTAATGGATAGCCATTGTCCCGTAACAGAAGATTGTCCCCCCAGAAGATTACAGGAACTACTGCCAAATATAGGCTAATCATAGCTTGATCCAGGATAATTGTGAATAGTGTATACATGTAACCTTACATGTACCATCATACATCGCCTGGATGTGGATGGAGTGGGCTAATAATACCTGCTATTTAAACAACGTGAGCGCTAGCCGTTATAATGAACCCTGCGCCGGGTGTAAGATAGCAAAGACACTTGCATTTGGGTTAGCGCCACTTAACGTCGGGTGTAAGATGTGTATTATACTGTAAGTGACTATTCTGAAATAAAAGTACTCTGAACGTTTTACTTTCAACCAGGTATTTAAACACCTGTTTGTAATCACCTCCTTAATTGAACTAGTTAACCCAATCCTCTTTGCTCTGAGATTGCAGGGCAAGCAGTAAAGTCACCTGGTGAGTAGATCTCCAGAACCGAGTGTGGGCACCCCTGTCGTAAAGATAGTGGTGGGGATGGTATCTTTAAATACAGAATGGAGGGAGGTATCGGATGAAAGGACATGCCAGTGACCTTTTACAATGTTCTTGAAAATAGTTGCCTTTGGGGTATATGTGGTAATGAAAATAACAGGGGCCGCAGAAAAGTGCACCTCTCTCACTTTTTGCCGGGATGCAGATCAAATGTTTAAAATGTAATGATGTGAGGCACACACACATACAGTTGAAAATGTACCTTTTTATTAATGATGGGGTGGCTCTTAAAATAGCCTTTTTTTAGCCAGTGAGCCTATTCAGTCCGAAGATAGGCGGGGGAGATACCAGGCCAGGCCGACCTGCATGCTCCGGAGGAATATTGCGTATGCACTCTGTCACCCCGGTACATATATTCATCATTCCACCTAACGTACAGGTGGGCATGTCACGAGCTAGCATGAACCTACCAATGCCGCGATTGAGCATCCGCCGTGCCTTGTTTTCTCTATATCTGTCGTGCCTTGCCACCTGCTCCTCACTGGCTGCATAAAGGTGTCCGGGCTGAGCTAGGCTTGCCCAGTCTTGTTTCACTAGTAGCCTTTTGCTCGTTCTAGTACTGGACAGCACTCGCAGCGGCTGCCTCTTTTGCCAATTTGTAATTTCTTTTTAACATATTGTAACAATTTAGTTTGTTTTGCAGTTTTGTCATTATCTTCCAATGTTCCAAATAAGAATCTTTTGTTTGATTAATTAATTGGTTGATTTTAATTGAAGCAGTGCTGGTCTGAAACTGGCCATAGTTAGTATTGTTAGTTTTTGTTTAGTTTGTTAGTCTCAGGGCCAGATGACTGAGAGGACTTCTATTCTAAAATTCCCTGTAGCTTAAGCTATTTGTGATTCAGACATTTGACTTATCCATTGTTTTAAGCATCTCTCCAGTATATACGCGTCATTATGCGTGCCGGGTGGAGATTTGATGAAAATGAGGCATGTCTGCAAGATACGCTTATTCAAAGTTTTAATCATTAATCATTTTTTCCGCGCAACTTTCTTCGGAAAGAAAAGGTGGTCTATGTCTAGCGCTGCCAATAGACGATTATGAAAAATTTAGCAAAAATGGATATTAGAATGAGCACATCTTCTTTGAAAAAAATATTGGTTTTATTTTCCTTTGCCTAGCCTACTTACAATTATCAAAGAGCTGTCATAAAAATAAAAATATGTAAAAGTAGGCTATGATTGACTGGTATATAATAGCAGACCAATATTAGATGGATTCATTGATAGACAGTGTTTGGATCATAATCGTTTTGACAGAGAGACGATTTTGTCGCCTACTTGTGTGAGCACAGCTGCTCCAAAGTTATTAGGAAGCGCAAAATAACTCCCCGCAGTGTATATCTACCAGTGCTCCAGGTTAAAATCTCTCTCCTTCTTGGCCACATCCTTCCAGCATGTGACAGATGCACTCAAAAAATAAATCTTTGGACAGTGGGCTATTATTAAGTATATGTGACTTCAGCTGGTTAAGTTGAAGACGTTGCATATAGGCTATTATGTTACCGTACACTACTTTATTACGAAGGCTAAATTGTAAAAAAAATTAATTTATAAAAAAAAATTTTTAAGTTAATCCAACGATTTACTTGTTTACTTAATCCAACGATTTACTATGTTACTAATATTGCATGCAACCACTGTCCAGTGATTATTGTTTTGATTGTATGATGGGTATATCCCAGTCATCAATAGAAGCTATGATCATTTTATCAATGCAATGTATTAATACGCTCACTGCATGCCTATACCCCGTCACGCAAGAGCAACTATAATGCGCAAAGGCAGGATTTTCAAAAAGGCAAATGCGGCTATTAAAGGCACTGTCACTGACACGTTGAAAATGCATAACCCCACAAACATTTTTTTAGTAGATACCTTGCAACCCGGGGGGCAGGTGCAAGAAACAGGTAATTAGAATATCATGTCCTGTACCACCCACATTTTGAGATAAGCACCTGCGCAACACAAGTTAGAATACGGCGTAAGTCAGCTCGCGTTAAATCCGCGCAGGAGAGGCACTTAAGCGCATGACTTAAGTTGGCCATCTCTGAATCCGGCCCTAAGTTAGGCCTTTCTTTTGCCTTTCATTTTCTATTTTCTATTAACTATTTTTGTGTTTGGCACAACAACACAGTAAATTGTACAATAAAAAATACTGCATATCTGGCAGCAGAGTGATGGTTTGAGGCTCGTTTGATACCTCAGACCCTTGCGACTTACAGCCATTTTACCAACCATGTATTCCATACTGTTCCAGCATAATTTACAGCTAAATCTAGTCCCACCCCCCAATTCCCATAGAGATCCATTCAAATGCAGAGACGTTATAGTATCGCTTGTAAGAGTACTAACCCTAACCCTAAGAGTACCAGAAAATAAGATAAGAAAATAAGAAGGCATGGGTTTGATTTGATTATTCTGCTGGTACCTACTTATCGTCTGCATACCAGAAATAAATATTAAATTGCCATTGCAAAATGCTCACATTTTGGTGTAAATTTGCTGAGAAATATATAGTCCATTTCAGATGCAAGAAGAAACAAAGCATATGTTACTGATACAGTAAGTGGCCGCAATGGGCTGAAAAGACAATAAATTGAAATAATAAATTTATTAAATAAATAAATAATATCTTAAAATGTAATTTATTACCCATGTTTCCAACATTTATTCATGTAACTTGGCCCTGTGTTTCTTCATCTTGCTACCTCTACTCTCAATTGCTTTTTCAAATTTTGAGTCACATCAAATAATCTTTAAGTGTTTATAAATTGAATTGTATTACTTTCATATTCTGCCCTTGAAATTAATGAAAAATTTTGGATAAGATAGCATCTTCTAACTAGCACACATTAGTGTGAATGTTATTATTAATAAACTGCTGAATGTCTGTTGTTTTTGCTCTTTTCTTTTATTATGTTTAATCTTCCTGCCAATTTGGGGAAGAAATGGAAATTGAATCATGGGAATGCCAGCTGTGCAAATGGTAGCGCTATAGCAGATTTAAAATTCACGCTTTGAAATCCTATAACTCTTGACGATTTCAGTCATGAACTCAAGGTGACATGCCCCTCTCCTCACAAAGAGCAAATTTGCCTCACTGACCCATGAAGTGTGCCATATCGGATTTTATACAATTCTGATACATCTCCTGCTCGCTGATTTGACCAATTTTCAGGAAACCTGATATAATATCATGCACAGATAACTTTATATAAATGTTACATAACATATAAGCCTGATTATCTTCTCATTCCAATGTGGCATAACTCCACCCAATTTTGGGGATGTAATTTTCTAAGAAACCAATTAGTAGTTGGATGTTAAATACGCATCACAATCTATTAAATTAGCAGACCTCCAATTTCAGGCAGTCGTGACTCAAACAGCTAGAGCATTATCTGTCGGTGTGTCAATAGATAATGTCCCAAATAAAACAGCGACAGGAAAATGTGTTCCCAGAGGGCTGTTTTAACACAGGTTTTTCCCCACCAATTACTGTGCTCTGCTGTATACACCAAGGCCTGTTTACTTGTACATTAGACCACAATAAAATGTCACATCGGGAGCCGCAGGGAGAGTCTTCAGCTGTCATTCATGAGTTCATCCAGAATAGAGTGAAAATGGCGGATCATGTCATTTATTAGACTTGTTAAGTACAGAACAGATGTGGCCCACCCCTGCACAAAAGAAAATCAAGTGATTCAGAACCACTGAATTCTGTACAGAGCGCAACAACATCACAGCATTATTACCACCTCAGATTGGAGAGGAAATAAATAAATATCACGGAGATATGGAATCTCTTAAGAAGCATTTATCCCATGCAAAACCAGTGGCTTATTATGGCTAGCTTTACACCCGTGCAACATCTCGCTTTCAAACAAAAGGTATTGCCGTGGCTTCAAAGCAGGAATGCAATGAACATTACATACCTGTGTGATGGTCAATGAAAAACATCTTCTGAAATATCCATAGTGAAGCACAGTTTTCAAAGTCATAATTCTATGGTGGATTACTATGTGAATAAAGAATCCTTATTGTTCTACTCCAGGGATGGGCAACTTTAGTGACCCCTGGGGCCATAAAATGTATCAAGGTACATTGTTGGGGGCGAAAGTTAGCACAGGCCTATCACACGTGCCCACCAGACACACACACACACACACACACACACACACACACACACACACACACACACACATTTGTGTAAGTGCTAACAAACCTTCAGTTCAGAGCATAGAAAGCACAACCATGCTAAACTGCAGAACACAGAATGTGAAAACGTGTATATTCAGAAAAGACTAATAAGTAAAGTTCTTACTTTTTTTACTTCTAAAATGAATTCATCAATTGAATTTTAAACGTGTTGTAGCCTGTTGTAACTGTTACAACTTATTGGAGGTCCTTCGCTACAATTCTACGTGTCACTGCGCGACGAGACAGAGTTATTGTCTAAAAAAAAATGTGCATTGTTTTAATTGCCGAAACCCCTTGCCATTAACTGCGCAGCACTTTACGGTCAGACTTTTTTTTTTTTGCTTTTGTTCAAGTGCTACACGGTAAAATGCATTGATACTGGATGTTTGAGCAGTTGTGAATTTCGTGAATCAGTCCTATTGTAGCCTATCTGAACATTACTTTTTAAGCTTGCGATGAGCCCTTTCGGCTGTGTATTTGTCACGGATGTGGATACAGTAGTGTTGGTTCAAGTTGTATTATTTTAATAATGAAACAACCTACACACCAGACATGGCATCACAGAAAGCCATTTTGCCTATAAAAGCTTTCATCAAATTAAGGCTGCAATTAGAAATGAGCAAGTGCTAATGATCCAGGAAAGCCATATCAATTTCCGAGGGGGGATCCGTAGGAATTAATTTACGCCTCCAAAAGTGAATCTGCGCTTGCCGTTGTGTTATTATGCCCGCACTTGCGGTTCGGCGCCTAAAGATGGCCCATAATCCCGAGCAGCGGCCTGGAGAACACGCACTGGCAGTCCCGCTGAATGAGTTCCTTTGTCTCTGACGTGGGGGTCATGTTGACTGGTGAAGGGATGGGGGGGTGGGGGTGGGGGGGGGTGTCAGAGTAAATTTATCCTTGCCTCTTAATGGAACCCCTGGACACCAGAAATAAATTGCCTTGAACCCACAGCATTACAAGCATGACATTCCCATATCACACCAGAGTAGGTCTGTTGGCATGATCAGAATGAAAGCTCTCCCTGACAGTGTGAGGTGAGCAGAGGCCCCGCACAGTAATGGGAATTCACAACATCATGTCCTTTAGTATAAATCAATTAGGTGGCCCTGTGTGAGTGACCCAGTGCTTTGGGTTTTAGCGGATGATTAGCTAACTGCAAACAGTCTGAAGAGTTTGAATAGGGAGCAAAGTTTGAAGAGGGAGCATCCTTTTGTTTCATTTAGGATTCTCTCGCATGTTCACCCTATAGGCTACTGGGATCGCCTATGGACCCGTACAATGTGGATGGAAATGCACACTACTAATGCTTGGCCGATATTGGAAATGGAATCTCCCAGGTCACAGTCTGTCACCGTCTGGTGAGTCCATTTCAGTTTTCTGCTCAGAGACCCATTACGAACATTGTAATGGCAGCTCAATGTCTATGACATCATGTTATCACGAAATATGTGCGGTTGAGTTTGAATGCTCACAACGTGAACAATGTTCGTAATGGGTCTAGGGGATGCCCTTTGCATCCTCTTAAAAAGGGGTGAAGATAGAATAGACTGCAACATATCCAAAATACACAATTATAAAATAATACACACACACACACACACACACACACACACACAAACACGCTTTCTAAATGCCTCATGAATCAACACTCCTCTAATCAAAAATTATATTAAGGCTAAAGAAAGGAATAAGAAAGCTAAAGATTTGTTCAAAACCGCTGCCAGTATTGCAAAGTGATAAATTCATTTGGTTTGACTTAGAATGTTGCTTGTCTGGCATGAGGCAGATTTGGAACTTTTTTTTTTTTTTCTAAATACATAGAAATAATTCCAAGAGAACTGGGAATGCCTCTACGCCCTAAGTGCATATATCACATAAATGAGTACAAGTGTAAAAAGCATAGGTTTTCAATTCTTCAAGACACAAACTGTACAGTTTAGCTTACACGCACATATTCTCAGTCAAATCTGAACGGGAGTCAACACTGACAAATCAAACACAGTTTTAATCAATAAAGTGATTTGTGGCAATATGCAGTGCCAGTAATCTCACTTCTGTGTATGCTTGTTGGGGTTGTTATTTAACATGATTCTTTATGAGGAATTGAGCTCTACGATAACCTCTATGGAAAGAGTGATATGTCAGTGGGATGATGACTGGTTAGCCCACGATGTGTGTCCACCCACCCACTCACACACACATTACTAGCTTTGCACTGATGGAGATATAACATTCTGATGGTTCTAGATCTTTTCATTACATTACATTCATTTTCCTCCTTGTGCGATGTGAACATCTTAATAAGATGCTGGTATGTATGAATATTGTTGGTGTGACTGAGCTTGACGTCTTAAAGTTCCACAGCCAGAATGTTCGGATAAAAATTCAGCTCACACTCATCCATAAAATATTTTTTTTGGAATTCCGGACAGATTCAATCCATTTAGAAAATGGGAATCCCAGATCCTGAGGACTGAAGGTTCAGTTAAAGCTGAATAAGTTTTTACTCCAAAAGCATCCCTTCACAATTAAGTTTGCATGTTGCTTTAGCAAAAGTCTGTTGGCTCGACTGTTTGTTTTTGCCACTGATGACGTCATTAACATCTGCTGTGATATTCCTGATATGGATACAGTGCCTGACGTGGAAAAAATAAGTGCACGAAGTTGGGTGACACCAGATGAGAAGGGAATAAAATCTGCTGTGGACCGAGAGCGGGGAGGGGGTGTTGGGGGGTGGTTTGGAGATTGCGATTGTGGATCCGTTTATGAGAAGTACTGAAATGCTAGAAAAAGTGCAAAATGTAGATGTCCCAGTAGAATTCCATTCTGGCCCACTTCAAGCACTAGATATTCCTATTCAAAGAAGAGTGACATTGAGAAATGACCAGTCCAGGCCTACAGACACTGAGCTGAAAAGAGTAGATTCCATGTAATGCCTGTATTTAGTCAGACAGCACAGAAACAGATATGTGTTGATATGTCATTAAATTGGATGTCATTCTCTTGAAATGGCTAGTATAAACATAGCCTTAGTTTCTCCAGTGAACATTTAAATGTATCCTGTTGTTTTAAAGCTTACATTGCAATCTCTGATGGGGCTTAATACCATACTGCTTTTAATGGAAATCACATTTGTTTGGTGCCCTTTATGTTTCACAGGGTGTAATCAAGCATACAAAAATGCCATAAATCCCTTTTTATTTTATTTTTATTTATTTATTTTTTTACAGTGAGTAGAAGCACATTGCATTCATTCATGTTTTTTTGTGTTTCCTCTTTTCTTTGGTGTATCAAAGCTTCCAAGACTTGTTCCTGATTAGTTTGAATTTACCCCCAGGGACATGTTACACAAGTAATTTATTCCCCCCCGACCTTTGACCTTCTTAACCACCACACAGTATATGTTGTTCTCCAAGAAGCCAGCAGCAAGCAACCCACTGCAAGACTTCTGCTTAGCTTTCTAAACAGGTTTTTGCAAAGGAGAGGGAAATTATTGCCCGAACGGCACTAAAATCGGAGGGAAGCGGCTTTATATCCTTCTGCAGCAAATAATTAAAAACGGCTGTGATATAAAGCTATAAAGCTGCTTCTATCTTCTCTGTTCTGCTGGTGCTTTTTTTCATGGCACTTTGGAAATATAGGACAAGACCTTTATGCTGAATCCCACAAGTTGAATAAGACATTTCTCCCACTCCTTTGAATATTATGGCCATACATCTTTCTGATATATATATATATATATATATACAGTGCCTTCCATAATGTTTGGGGCTAAGAAATATATATATATACTTATATACGTATATATTTGGCTGTGTACTTTTATTAAAGGGTATGTTATACATTTTGGTTTCACCATGTAGAAATTAAGAAATTACAGCACTTTTTATACATACCCCCCCCCCCCCCCCCCCCATTTTACTGTGTATACATACACACACATACCCACACACACACACACATATATATATATATATATATATATATATACATTTTTTGTATTTTATAATTTTTGTTACATTTTTTTACAAGGAGTAAAATGAGCTGAGGCCAGCATAATTAAGACTGTTCCCCATCAATCTTGTTGCGTTTCACTGCCATCTGCGCCAATTCCAGTGGATCCTGGAATACTTCTGAGCCTTTGTTGGTCCTCTAACTATGCGCAGGCCTGCTCCCACATTGTGCCATGGAGAACGGTGGTGACGACACCCAGCTACCCTCCGTGTCAGATATTGTGTCCCAAACTCTCCGGGCAGTTCATCATGCTTTCATTTCCATTCTCTTCCATTCCTCAACACGCATTCATAACGTGAGTGCTGAACAGTATCTTACCTGACCCAAATGGTTTCATTCCTGCCACAGCTTACATATTTATATATTTACCTTTTAAATGTAGGTCCATTAGATAATTACTGATGACATTAAAATGATGTATTGCCTCTGTAGAGGATTACATACACAGGAAACTGGGGCCATTTTTCCCCACTTTAACAGGCATTGTCGATTTGTATCTTTACAAACACACGTGCTTGTTTCCCGTATCAATGGAAGTTCATATAAATAAATTGGAGTTTAATTTTCCTTGCATGCTTCAGATACTGTGATGAAACAAACCATTTCTTCTGGGTTTTGTGTTTTTTCCCCCCTCGCATCTTCAGACCAATTACGGAATAAAAGTGGAAAATAATACAAACTGGGGTGTGACCTGAATGCCCCCGTGGGCACTGGCCCCGAATCGCAGGTGCCATTTGAAGATGAAAGCAATTTGCTGCAGAGAGGAGTTTTGTTCTGGATTTGAATGGGAGCTCTCTAATGGATGTTTTGTTCCAAGGCACCCCTGGGTGTTGTAACAGTTACTTTTTGGATGCGAAAAACTGTAGACAGTGATTTCAGAGCAGGCACAGCAGATAGATGGTGCGAGAAACAGAAAGTAGCATCGGGGGTCTGTGAGAGCCAAGAATAGTCACTTTTACGTAAAGACAGGGGCTGGTCATTGTACCAAGAGCCAAAATTCAGCCTTGGGCTGGATTGAGTATTTAAGGGGACTTTGCCAACTTGGAGGATTAATTTATCTTCAAGGTGATGCCAGGGGTGTTTGAGAGAGGGGGGGGGGGGGGGGTTCTGCAGCCTAAAGAGGAGATGGCTGGGACCTTGATCCAGGCCTCCTCTGCATGCAGGCCTGGTTTTTGTGCGGCGTACTGTGCCAGCAAAAATTACACAAATAATTGCAGGAGTACCGTTCATATCAAATGTCTGATTTGGTACTAGGTATCTACTGTGAAGGGGAGAGAGAGACCAAGAGAGAGAAATGTGTAGACCTACATATAAAAATGAGCGTCCCCCATTGCTATCATTGCAAGCCCTGAAATTCCAAGAGGTCAACATAGAGATTACAAGTTCCTCGAGAGCTGATTTGCCAACTGTAAAAAAAATAAAACCCAGTATATGTCTATTAGCACATTCACAATATTAGCAAAATGTGTGGTTTTTAATTTTTAATTTTTTTACTCTAGTTCATTGTAATCAACTCAACTCGCAAGCCCCAACATCAAGAAGTGCCATTTTTTTATATGTCCACTCGAGGGCGCGGTAACGTTAGGTGAAGAAATAAATCCCAATGAGATGGACAACTGGACTTCCATGTAACGTTAAACAGTCCAGTTAGCCAGCCATCTTACCAACATATTGGGGATTCAAAAGGTATCTTTCTTGATTAAATAAACTTTTAATTGATTATTAAAACAACAAAAATCGTGAGCTTCTTTACCTATGCACTGAAACTCCCCCTTTTTTGGCAGTAGCTACTGTCTCATGATCTAAAAGACGTTAACATTAAAAGTCTACCGGTCACGTTCTACATGTTTATTGGCTTAAAAGTTAGCTTATCGTTTTGTGAATCTAATAAATATTATATTTTCAGTAGTATGTACCCGAATAATATCATATGTTGATCACAAAATCTTATGTTTTTCGCCTGATAACAGGGTTCTGGTAACGTTAGGCAACTAACGTTAGGCAGGCACTCAATTGAATGAAGACAGCTTTGAATGTAGCGATAATTTTAGCTGCAGTTTTGAAGCAAATGGTGATGGGGTAGGTGGCTAGCTAGCTATCCATGACATAGCTACTGTGAGACCATTTTTGACACAAAATCAAATAGAATTCAATACTAAGTTATGCAAGTGACAGCAAACCTAGCATAACGCTGGCTTGCTCCTATGAATGTGGGAGAGATTCCCAGCTGGCCAGCTGTAGAAATGGACGCTTACCATTTTAGCGAGCTGGCCACGACATCTAAAAGTAAAATGTCTTGCTGCATGGTATGTTCATGTCGTAAAGACACAGGTTGATATTGCTCACTGAGCTGCTGTTACTGATACCGTTAGTTACCTGTAGATATCTCAGGCCGGTACCGACAAGCACTATGTGATATTTCCACACAAGCACTTCCCAGGCAAGAACCGTCGTCACAAGTAGAACCACTAACAGAATAGCCTGCTTATTGCACTAGGATGAGAGAGCCATTCACCGGGGCAAGACCTCCAGTGCCCGGCATGCACTAGGTTGACCTAGTCTTGTTTCCTATAGCTCAGAAATGGCATTAGAGTCATTGAACATGACTGATGATGGTATTATGGAAAAGATACAACAATATTATGGAAAAGTCACAACAGTGTCACAGAAAAGACGATCGACCTCCAAACAGAAAGCCTGTTTTATTTTTGTTTTTTTTGTGAGTCACGGCCAGAAATATATGTTATATAAATGGTTTTAAGTTGGAGATGCGAGGAGTGTAGAAGTAGAACAGTTAATCACTGTCCCTCAAAATAAGAAAGAAAGGGAGAGAATGATAGAGAAAGAGAGTAAGTTGAGGAAAGATACATCCTGTGGTTTAAAAAAAAACTTGCTCAGCTGCAGTCACTCATCTGTACAAGTAAGAGGTTCTTATCAAGGTGACAGAGCTATGAGCAGGGCTATGAGCAGAGCTATGAGCGGGGCTATGAGCAGAGCTATGAGCAGGGCTATGAGCAGGGCTATGAGCAGAGCTATGAGCAGGGCTATGAGCAGAGCTATGAGCAGGGCTATGAGCAGGGCTATGAGCAGGGCTATGAGCAGAGCTATGAGCAGGGCTATGAGCAGAGCTATGAGCAGGGCTATGAGCAGGGCTATGAGCAGAGCTATGAGCAGGGCTATGAGCAGAGCTATGAGCAGGGCTATGAGCAGAGCTATGAGCAGGGCTATGAGCAGAGCTATGAGCAGGGCTATGAGCAGGGCTGAAGCCACTTTCTCCTCCCCCATACCCATGAGAAACACGGGACATTACAACCCCCCCCCCCCCCCCCCCCCCCCCCCGACACATATACATCACATTCAAACATATTTACCCATTGCACTATATTTCAGACCATGGTCACCTCACGTTTGGACTACTGCAACTCCCTTCTCCCAAGCCTACCAGCCTGCGCCATTCTGCCCCTACAACTGGTCCAGAACGCGGCTGCTCGGCATGTGTTCAATCTCCCGACGTTCTCACACGTCACCCCCCCTGCTGAGGTCACTCCACTGGCTGCCGGTCGTGGCCAGGATCAGGTTCAAAGTTCTGAGCCTGGCCTACACTGCAGCCAAAAGGTCAGACCCCTCCTACCTACAGGACTTAATCCAGCACTACGCTCCTGCTCGACCACTTTGCAGGGCGACTTGCAGTTCCCTCCCTCCGTGTTAATGGCTCCCGCTCATCCCGACTGCAGAGCTTTTCCACCCAAGCTCCCCAGTGGTGGAACAAATTCCCCACTCAGTTGAAACACTGTCTGTTTTCCGTCTTGGTCTGAAAACGCACTTTTTCTGTCATGGGTTGCGCCCGCTTTTCCTTTTTTTCTGCGGACGTTCATTCTTTTGGCGACGACAGGGCAATCTATCGGATTCTCTGTCTTCCTCGCCGGAGTTTCTTTTGATCCAGGTACTCAGTAGTTTCACCTGCTCTCGTTACCTGCAGGTATTTAAACCGCGCACTTCCGCTTTCCGGCGCTTGTTGTTATCTTGCGATTTCACATAAGGTAAGGTATACGATTCGGTCTCTGCGTTGCTTGTTATTTCTAATAAGCAAAGCAGGCAGTCCGGTTAGACATTAGAGTTAGGGTTAGATCGTTGGATCTTCTCTGCTCCCTTAGTTACTCTTTTCGTAGTCCTTTTATCGTTACCTCCCGTTCTTCCTTTGTTTTGATTTCCTCTCAGTTCCGCGTTCTGCGCGTTCTAACTGGAGGATTTATTTTCCTATTAGTCTTTTGTTACTTGTACTAGTTTACTCGCCCAGATTTTCGGGTTGCTTTAAGTTCTACTATTACTTAAAATATCGTCTCTCCAGTGTCGCGAGAGAGAGACATTATTTTAATTTTTTATACTCTAGTCAAGAGTTTTATTTGCCCTATAAATACGGGGTTGATTTCTTTTGTTTCATTTCTTCTATACCTCTTATTAGACCCGTGTCTATTTTTAGTTCCGAGGTATTTCCTCGCGGAGTATTTCTGCTTTTGTGGCGACCTCCTCGGTGGCTCGCTTTTAGAAACCTCCTGTCGCGTGTGGTCTTCCGTTCTCGACCACCTTACATTTTTAGACTCCACCTCGACTAAACTACCTATATAGGGCCAATTCTATAGTACTTGCTTCCTGTTTTTTTTGCTTGTTTTTTATTTAACTTGTGTTTTTTGTTATCTTATAGTTAAGATTGTATAGCTGACCATGTTCTATGTTCATTACTAGGGATGGCTCCTACGTTGTGAGAAAGTTTTGCTTTGTCGGATCTGCTTTGTAGTCGCGTCAGTGACCTTCAATATGCACTTATTGTATGTCGCTTTGGATAAAAGCGTCTGCCAAATAATTGTAATGTAATATGCTACCCATGCATGTGACATTTTCCAAATCTCCCATTGTGAATACTGCAACACTTGTTTATTTGTGAAAAATCCCTTGCACATGTATACCATTTTATGTGAGCTGATTATATCTGTTTGAACCATGAAATGGTGGTGGACATAGTCTTTATTAACAGGCTTTCCCACACTCCAGCTGCCTGCAGTCACATAACCTTGTGGTGCTGAATGGCCTGTACTGACCCTACACACGGCATGAGGTAACGTGTTCCAGCAGGGGGTGGAGATATTCGCTCTGCAATGTGAGAGGGAAAGGTTTCTGAGCATTTCTTTAAAATTGAGTTGTGACTGTGAGCAGCACATTAAGATGGATTCACTGTAGATCACTTTAAACGAGACTCTGATTGGCTGATCTCAGGTCAGCTGAAGGTGAGATGCAGGGGAGCTCCTGCTGTGTTGTGGCAATGTAGTATAATGGCTAGAGATGTGGGCTTGTACCCCAAAGATTTCAGGTTTGATTCCCAGGTAGGATACTGTTGCGCCCTTGAGCAAGGTACCTAACCTGAATTGTTTCAGTATGTATCCAGTTGTATAACTGGATACTATATTAAATAAGTAACATTTTTTAAAATGTTGTGTAAGTCACTCGAGATAAGCGCGTCTGCTAAATGCCTGTAATGTAAAAAATGTAAAGCCCCTCACTGTTTAATTCTGTCCCCTCAGACCAGTGGGCAGTTTCTTCTTCCATAGTTCCCTGCAGAGGAACAAGCGTTCAGCATTCCCCAAGCAGTAACAAGCCCGCGCCCACTTCCTGTTTTTGGGGTGATCGGCAGGAGTGCAGCCACAGCAGTCGCAGTCCTTCGTTGCGATGCCAGTATGTCCCACGTTGTTTCTTTACACTTCACCCGGACTCTCTTATTTGGTCGACCCAACTGGGTCAAGCAAACCGAGAACAAGCTTGCTGTTATTAAAGAGCATGATCCAACCAGCCACACAGTGCTGTGGCACCAACACGAGGGACACTGCTGAGGTTCAGCAAAGGAAAAATGCTTCCGCCTCAGCTGCTCAGTTTGAACACCATGGTAACCGTTCTATTTGACTGGGCTTTGCCTAAAGGCACAACATTTCAGAGACACTGTGCTCAGTACATATGAGAATATAATCAACCGATTCTTCCTCATAACCTATTTGCTGTTTTTAAATATATTTGAAAAAATACACCATTTCTTTTTAAAGAAGCCCTCCTTCAAGTCACGACAAAGTGGCATAGCTGTCTTGATTGGGTTTTTCTTTGCTAATGAGGCGTGACACTCCGATAAGGCTCTCTCCCCTCCTAGCATTTTCGCTCGCCTGCACCCCGTATCAAAGCACATTATACATTCATAGCTGCCTCCAACATTTAGCCTGCCTATTAAATATTTGCCATGGAGCACTTTAATCAGAAATGTTTACATTTAATGTGAGTTTTTATCAAGCTTCGTAAGGAGGGAGAAGTAGGGAGAGAGGGCAATCTAAATGTAAAATCACTGATATTTACAAAAGTAGTTAGAACCATCCACATAAACTGGACAAATTAAAAGGATTTTGTGAATACGCTGGAGGCCAGGTGATACAGAAGAGAGGGGTACCATAGAATTAATGCCAGCGAGCGAAAGTGTGAATGCAAAAAGAGGAAAAAGACATAACGGCACAGGACAAATCAGAAAAAAGGACGTAATGATGCATCGGTGTTGGGGATCAAAGACAAGGCGTCCTAACGGAATGTGACGTACAGTCGCCTCCATGTGACACTGGGAGAAGAAAACCGAGCAGCCACATGGAAGATCTGGTGAAAGACATCCCAGTTCCGTTTCAGCCCAGCTTTCAAAAACACGCTTTCAGGAAAATTAATGAACACATCTATCAATGCCTTATACTGTGTTTATTAAGTGTGAAGTTATGAGGACTATCTTGCATAGGCTAATTACATATAATTATTAATCATTAGTGAGTGTCAGGTGTTTTGGCAGGTGATTTTACTGGGGATTGGTCTAATCTAATGAATACAATCTTCTCAGGCACTGGACCTGATGAATGCTGTTGAAGTTAATGCATATCGTCACCTTACTGTACTATCCAAAGTGGCTTCCTGGAAGCTACCAGGTCATGTGTTTTGGGTCCTCTGAAGTGTATGTATATGTACGTATATAACAGATTGCTGTAGCAGGAATACAGGGTTAAAACATATATATTGTTTATGGTAATGCTTTATATAAGGAAATATTTGCATATAAACATTTGATAGAAATTTACGGTATAACCGTGATGCATCTTTGACCGTAATTGAGTGGGATGCAATTTTCTCCTGAAACATTTTACTCAAAAGTTAAAGACAAAGCACTTTGTGGCTAGATTGAACAATCCCTGGGACTCTCCTGTATTCTCTCTCTTGTCGTGGCTTAATTCCACCCCATGGAGGCTGATTGACACTTGAAACCTGATTTGCCACCCTGGGCACTGCGCCTACTCTGTAGTAAATGAATTAAATGGGCAGTTTGCCCACGCTGGAAAAATCTGTTGTGAAGTTGACTTGCGGCATCTGGGTTATAAATGAGCCCACAGTAGTTTCTCCTGATTAAAAACAAGGCCCACTTCCCAATCTCATTTTTACTGTCAACCTCGAGCTGTGACGTTATCCTTGCACGTGGGATTTTTCACATTTTGCCCGCAAGCAGGTGACAATAGCAAAATAATAATAATCACAATACATTGTATTTATATAGCACTTTCCAAAGTAGGCAAAGATGATCTACAACATAATCGAATGTAATGCAAAATCAAACGGGGGGAAAAAAAAAAAAAAAAAAAAAAAAGGCACATAGCAAAACAAATAAAAAAACCAGAGCATAGCAATAAAATCAAGAAATGCTCTGGTGCTCTGATAGTCATGATCTCCTGATGGCAAATGTATATGTTTAAGGAAAAGGGGGTGGGCATATTGGGACATCTTTTTTGATAGGCAATTGAGTATGTCCCACAAGGATGAGTCCAACCAGTGGCGACACTGATTAAAAACATCTTGATGTAGCGGATACCAGACTTCTCCTTTATACACACCCCACAAGGGTGCTGCCCGCCACCACTCGGTATGACGGGATCTGTCTATCGAGTGAGTGTCTCTCTGGCCAGTTTGTCTCTATGTGTCATGGACCAGCCACTCTGTCTACATCAGACTCTCCGCTCCCCCACCAGTCCTCCAACAGGCAACCATTTCTTCAGTCTCGGTGACGCCATTTATCTGTCATCATTGCAGCCCCGTTGGCTGGGGCTACATCACCATTTGCCTGTCCTCTCAGCAGTCATTTTCTTTTCACATTTACATTTTAGGCATTTAGCAGATGCTCTTATACAGAGTGATTTACACAGATTACATTCTTTTACATGCATTACATTTACACAGCTGGATATTTTACTGAAGCAATTCAGGTTAAGCACCTTGCTCAAGGGTACAACAGCAGTGCCCTATCTGTGTTACAAGTTCAGTCCTCGAACCATTATGCTAAAAAGAAGAAGAAGAAAAAACTTCCCAAGGGAATCAATAGCATGTTCCCAATTGGTTCTGACCCCAAAACCAGGAGGAAGTTGTTCAGAGTTTTTGTTGAGTCTGAAACTGATTACAATGGTATAACAACCTCCATTTGATAAAATAGCCCAAAATCTATAATGGGAGACGAGCCGCAGTGGATCAAGTTCTTAGGAAAGTCGGCTGAAAATTGAGAGGCTGTGTGTTCAAATCTTAGGCGGGGTGCTATTGTCACGCTTTGCTAAAATATGCAGCATGATAAATGTGTAGTGGGGAGGAAGGTGATTCTTCCCAGGGTAAGGGCTCCTGCTGAGCAAATACATAATGCAAATTCAATGTGTTCATATTCAAAAGAAGCTTTGTATGCAAAAAACATTATCAAGCACCTGCAGGGAAAGTAAAATGAAACAATGGCACCGCTTTTTTTCTGTACTCCGTCATCAACAAAGACCACCTGTAATTATGATGCATAAACGGCTAAAATGCTAAAATTGCTGTTGGGAAGAAAGCTTTGGTGTGCACTAGGTTACAGCTCCAGACTCTGATACCAGAGGCAACTTTATGTGGTTACTTTGCTTGAATTTATTTTATTTAACTTTTTTTTTGTGTGCATGCATAGGAAATTCTGCTCTGAATCCGCTATAAAATCATGGGATAGAAAAATGACAACAGAATATTTGGAATACTTTTACAATTATAATGCTTTCACCTTGCCTCAGCAGTAGTTTGGAAATTTGTGGCTGGAACTGAAGTTGTTTTATTTACAAAAAGGGGGAGTGGGGAAGCTGCTTGAATATACTCATAAACAAAGTTCACGTTCACCTAAAGCGTTCACGACAAATTTCTGCTCTACAAATGGACAGTTAGTATAAAAGATATGTCAGCTGTCCTGGAGAAGGGCATCTGCCATGCACATAAATAAGTAAAACATGGCTGTCCGAGTGCCCCCCCCCCCCCCCCTTCAGCTGAAGAACTCCATGTGGAAGATCATAAAAGGTCAGCGTTAACATGAAAGGGGGAACAGGAGGCACTGTACAGCATGTTATTCACTCAACGCCCAACCCTGCACACTTCTTTGCTGCTCTGTGCTGGAAATGTGTTGTGGTAGGACCCCACCTCACGATGTACAGACCTGGGCCTGTATCTGATGCAGTGGGCCTTTGAGACTACATTGATCGATGGACGTTAACAATGATTCGTAATTCATAGTCTGTTTTTGCTGTAGAATTCCAATGAACGAAAATCTACCTTGAACTGGTAAAAAAATAATAAATTACGTTGTTAATGGAGCAATAAAAAAAAGACTTTTACCCCAGAACAAAATAACCCGTTGTTTCCAAATCACATTGCTGGGGGAATTTTGTGGGTTGTGATGATGTAATCGAATCAATTGTAAGTAATCGCAAACCACAATAAATAAAGATGAACTGTATTTTTCCAAAACCTTGGGCTTAAAGCACTACACACATCACATTGTTGTGAAATCGTTAAATAAATCTTTTTCCAAGGAAATACAGCTGTGTGTTTTACGTAATTTAGCACTTTCAGCTGTTCATCCTTTCTATGAGCTTTAGACAACATGGGCTCTATCTTGGCGATCTTAGTGCTTTGTCTTACGCATTGCGTAAAGTGCATTTAGGGCGTGTCCAAGTCCACTTTTGCTAGTTTGACAGTGTGTTTTTTGAGCGCTAAGCACGGCGCAACGTGTAAATGGTCTGAACCTAGTCTCCTCATTAATTATAGGCGTGTCTTGGGCGTAACATGCAATAAACCAATCAAAATGTCATATCCCATTCCCTTTAAAAGCCTGCTATTCCACCTTTGCGGATTGCTTACATGATGGCGAAACAGACATGCTTGTGCGTGTTTAGTGCGATCAAGGAATAGGCTATATGGATCAATAGTATGTTTAATATTATTCGGACTAACCATTATGAGTTCCCGGTAATTCCCGACAATGCTGCTAGTTTACAAAATATATGCGGTTAAATTTCATTAAAAGCACCTGCAACAGCTGAGAATAAGCTAACAATGGCTTCCGTCTCACCTTAGAAAACGAATATTTGGAATACTTACACAGAGCAGCAAGGTAAAATTAGCCTGCTTGTTTAACTAATTTCATTTGATTATGCAATGAAGCATTGTCAAACATCAATTCCATGAGGATGTTCTCATGGAGTTCTCGAAGTTCAAGCTTCATCAGAAGTTCATTACCTGCATTCTATTATTGATTATTAACATAAATACCCTTATTTTGTCTTAATGATGACACTAAATACAATAAAGCTGTCAGGTTGGCAACCCATAGGTTCACGCATATTTTCCCTTGTTTTATAATGCCCTGCATATGGAAATGTGACCAACCTGTTTTACTGGTAGCGTAATGCTTTAAAACAATCCACTTTCCCAAGAAGACCATGAAAAGTGTGATTTACAGCAGGGGAAACAGACCTGCTCCCGCATGAAGTTAAAGCGCACATGCAGAGAATGGAATTAAAATTGTTTTGTTCAGTTATGGAATAATAGGTGAAATCAGCTGTGTTTTAATAAGCTGAGAGTATGGACACCTTGTCACTGTAATTAAAAAAATATGAAGGAAGAAGAATAAGGTTCAAATTCAGTTAACATGGTGACATTTATCTCAGTTTTTTAACCGTAGTCTATCGAAAAAACCTTATGCACAGCTAATCCGCTGTAGCCTAGGCTATTTGAAAAACAATAAATGCAATATTCACTGGACAAGGTTTTGAACTTTTTTCAGTCAAAACCATTCTATTTACTTACAGGTTGTAGATGACAATTCGCACATTAGGCTTGATATAGGTGTTATCAGCAAAGTGTTTAATGGATAGCCATTGTCCCATAACAGAAGATTGTCCCCCCAGAAGTTTACAGGAATTATTGGCAAATATAGGCTAAGTCATAGCTTGATCCAGGATAATTGCGAATAGTCTATACATGTAACCTTACATGTAGCCTACCATCGCACATCGCCTGGATGTTTATATGGAGTGGGCTGAAAGCAATTTAATGCGCCATTCCCCTTCGCTGAGGGACAGGTATGTGGTCTTTGACGTACAGTATGTTTGAATATGTATTTTTATTGGTATTGCCTTGTATAAGTACAGTCACTGTGTAAAATCACAGTCACAGACCATTAAAAAAAACAAAAACAAATTGACTGTTTTGTGTCAGGAAGTCTATTAAACTGTAAAATAACAGGACAAAAATTAAATGATTGCCGAAGACTGTACTTTTAAAGTCACCTGACATTTTTTAAGAAAAATGTGAAATACATGTTAAGTAATGTTAAATTTGACAGTATATTGCGCTTTTCTTACAGTGTATGGACCCTTTCATTATGGATTTTTTTATATAGTAATTGTAATCTTGATATTTTTAGTCATGCTTGTGTAACAGACAGGAGGGTGTACGCACGTTATGCTCACGCCTATGTAGACACACTTACAGTTGAAGTCGGAAGTTTACATACACTTAAGTTGAAGTCATTAAAACTCATTTTTAACCACTCCACAGATTTCATGTTAGCAAACTTTAGTGTTGCCAAGTCAGTTAGGACATCTACTTTGTACATGACACAAGTAATATTTCCAACAATTGCTTACAAAGATTATTTCACTTTTAATTCACTATATCACAATTCCAGTGGGTCAGAAGTGTACATACACTAAGTTGACTGTGCCTTTAAATGTTTAATATTTGGTCGCATACCTTTTGCATGCCATGACTTCCTGATGTCTGTGACCCAACAACATCAAAAGACTCTTGATATCTTATTTTCTGGTACTCTTACAAGCGATACTGTAATGTCTCTGCATTTGAATGGATCTCTATCAGAATTGGGGCGTGGGACTAGATTTAGCTGTACATTATGCTGGAATAGTGTGGAATACATGATTGGTAAAATGGCTGTAAGTCATCAAGGGTCTGATGTATCAAACAAGCCTCAAACCATCACTCTGCTGCCAGATATGCAGTAGATATGGATGGATCACTTTAAGGCTTGTTTTTCCTGACAAATTTTCCTATTGAACTCTATGTACAAATGAGTCAGGAGAAGACACCCTTCAAGTTATCCATCCATATCTACTGTATTTCTGGCAGCAGAGTGATGATTTAAGTTTTGTTTGATACGTCAGACCCTTGATGACTTAGAGCCATTTAGCCAACCATGTGTTTCCATACTGTTCCAGTGTAATTTACAGCTAAATCTAGTCCCACCCCCCAATTCCCATAGAGATCCATTCAAATGCAGAGACGTTATAGTATCGCTTGTAAGAGTACCAGAAAATAAGATATCAAGAGTCTTTTGATGTTGTTGGGTCACAGACATCAGGAAATCATGGCATGCAAAGGATATGTGACCAAATATAAAAAATTTAAAGGCACAGTCAACTTAGTGTACGTACACTTCTGACCCACTGGAATTGTGATATAGTGAATTCAAGGTGAAATAATCTGTCTGTAAATAACTGTTATAATCTTTGTAAACAATTGTTGGAAACATTGTGGTTAAAATGAGTTTTAATGACTTCAACCTAAGTGTATGTAAACCTCCGACTTCAACTGTATATGCGCCATTTAAATAACACGTAAACAACTGCGACATGACTTTAGTCCAGGTTTGTGGTGGTTTTAGCACAAGCGCTTTCTGCTGGCTCAAGATTGCAATACGCCAAAAATTATCCTGGCCACTCCTCATCTTAAGACCATGAGTTCACTTGCAATGGGCGCAAGATGAACTTGGTATTTAAATGATGTGAGCGCTAGGCGGTATCATGAACCCTCCGCCGGGTGTAAGATAGCAAAGACACTTGCGTTTGGGTTAGCGCCGCTTAGCGCCGGGTGTAAGTTAGGGCCCCATATGTTTTCCCTAAACATGCAGTGACATAATTAAATCTCTTGCCTTTATCATGAAAAAAAATTATATTTAAAACATTAATGAAAAGAAATTAAAAGAAGAGAGCGAATGCAGACTCTTAGAAAGAGTCAAAGGGGAAATCTAATTTCCTCATGATGTGGTGACATTGTCCAGAAAATCTAATAATTGCTTTAACTGAAGTCAGCTTGACATTTATGAAACAGCGCTAATTTATTGCTCTAAAACCAAGCCCATTTCAGGACCCACGTGCATTAAATGCCACTGTGTCTCACAGCTTTTATAGGCACATAAGCACATTACGCCCTTGCTGAGATGCACTCCAGAAATTCAGGGAGGGTGTACCAGATCCTCCTGTTTTCATTGGCTGGTGTGAGGCACCACTGGCGTCTTAGATCTACTGTTCTGAGAAGCTTTGAGCTCTTTGCATTGCAAAGATTTTCTTGCGTGCATTGAAAGATCATACATAGTTTATTTTTGTTGAATGGTGTATGCATGTTAATTAAACTTTTTTTTGTATTTGAAGTACTTTTCGTAATGTTGTACATTGTGAATGTGCTGTGTAATTGATTGAGGGGTAACAGTCTTTTTTATGAAAAAATATGAGATCTATTTATTGTACATCTGTGTGTGTGTTTTTTTTTCTTTTTTCAAAACCATCTGCATGTAGACTTTAAATTGCAAAGATTATGGCAGAAAAGAAAGATTGAGGATAAAATAGAAAATTCCAAAAATAGGCATCTCCTCCTCCTTCAATGTATTCATCTGTGGGACTGGAAAGGAATCTGGTGGCATCTGGACCAGTGTTACTCAGTGGATGAGTATGGCAGTACAGCACAATGATTAAGTACGGCAACTACAAGTTCGTAGGTTAGATTCCCAAGTGTGGAGCTTTCCTTGCATAAAGGGACTGTACGTTAACAACAAAAAAACAACAAAAAAAAAAACACGTAAGCTTTGTAAGTCACTCTGGACAAGAATATCTACTACATACCTGGATATAGATTAAATGGATGACGAGACCGGGATTCCTGCTGCAAAATGAATCTGACATTGATTGTGGCAGTAAAGACAAATTTGTATGGGGGTTTGCACCAATTTTCTGGTAAAGACAAATCTGTTATCTTTGTCTAGGATAAAGCAGGCTTCTGCAGTTTAATATGGTGGCTTTTTTTAAGACTCCAGGGCATCATGAATATGAATGACATCACCCTGGGGTTTGTGAAGCCCCCCGACAACATCCATCCTTCACTTATTAGTCTGACTTCATTTGTAAAAAAAAAAAAAAACCCTCACTGGGGATAAAGAGGGAATAAATTTCAGCAAAACACAGCTCCGGTAATAAGACATTCCCCCTTCAGCTGTTCAGGCACGGTACCGGGGATGGCGGACTGCGAACGACGTCACAGGACACACTTCACACAGTAACAAGTAACGAACGTTTGTCCCCATTGTGGCTTAGACCAGGCCAGATCTGCCATCTGGAAGAAGCACCACAGGTTTTTTTTCTTTCTGAAAGCGCCTCCGGTAGCTACGGCACAGCACCTTATGTCCTATTAGCGCGCTTCAGCTTGCCGCTGGAATACTCAGTGGAAAGGATGAAAGAAATGTGAAGCGCATTGGCGCTCTACACGTCACTTATTGCAAGCGCTGTTTGTTGAAGTAACACATGAAAGGGGATGTGTCATGCAATTAAGGGGAACGTGCATTATGCTCTGGGCTCATTTCACCATCTTTTTAAAAATAGAATTGTAAATGCGAAAAATCTGTGTAGCCTAATAACCACTGAAATATAAAGAAACATACTGTTGTCCGCTCTAGTAAAGGTTATTAATAGGCTACATACTACAAACTAATTGAGTATCTACAACAGTCAAAATTATATCACAACCAAGCTAAATACCTAAATGTTTTTTTTTTCTTCCTGATATCAATTTTTTTTTTGTACTATAGATTAGGTTCTCAACAAAACATTTTTGTTAAAAAAAACATAGAATATTTTAAACATAGAAAATCCAAATTGTATAAACAATGCATATAGGCTAGCCTACTCTACATTGATAAAAAAACAATTTCTAAAATTTGTCCATTTACCAAATTATTGATGTCAAAATTACCATGGAACTTTCATCAATATGTTTCACAGAAACAGAATAAACACTACATCATTTTGATGTCAATAACTTTAGTAGGCTATGCACATTTTATGAATTGTGCATCTAGATATAGATAGTAGGATATAAGTGAACAACTTGGTACTTTTCAGTTGCAAAAGCTTTTGTGGAGATATTAGGCCTGCATCTATTTGTACTGTAGCGACATTAGGGGTGTGTTGATATTAAATGGTGTATGAATTTCAGAAGTCTAAAGTCAATTGAGTCATGACATTTCTATTCAAGACATCACACATAGCTTTCAACAAATTTAATAAAGCAACAGCTGAATATGAATAAAAAAGAAATTCTGTACATTACTGAAATGAGTGGTGTTGTGCTTACTGAAGACTGTGGGTGTCCGTACAGTAAATAGTGATTTTGTGCAGTTATTTAAAAGCAGTCCCTCACTACAACTGTTTTGTGAACAGTGTTTTTGATGTCATTCATGATTTTTCACTTTCAACGGTTAGTGGACGGTAGAATTGAAAATGGTTAATTGCTACACCGCTGGCAAATAAACAAATATGTATATGGATCTGGTAGCCTAATATAATCGCAATCTGTGTTTTTTGTGGCGTCTACTCTGGAGCTAGCGCATTTGCACCATGTGCAGCTTAACACACAATTTTGAAGTGAGCTGTTATTTTCATTGTCATAGGAAGCCATCCTTCATCCACTACTTCTAGCAATGCATATCATGAGTTTGCTAAAATAGGCATTAATACATAGCTATCTATATGTAGGTAATAAAAGAAGAAGAAGAAGATGATTTGCAAAAATAACCTAGGTTTGGGGCTTTATTGTGTGGATGTGTGAAGTTGTATCAGATTTTTGTGTGTTTACATGAGGTCAGAAGGTACAGAAGTTTGTTCTTAAGGGCTGAGAGTCTGTGGTCATTGTGGTTATTTCTGTAGGAAACCCTAAAAAGTGGCAAACTATCTGTGCTGGATGAGGGCATGCCCCGCCAAGCCGTAACTTGGCGGATAGGCTACCTGCCATCCAAATAATAAAATTAAACAAGATGACAGAAACAAAAGATAACCGGTAGCACCAAAATTAATTAAATTATTAAAATAGTACACATATATTTTTTTGTTATCAAAGTGCCTGTAAATAATTTGCCTACACGAGGACTCGATTGTGTAACGTCATTAGCCACGCCCAACTCAGAAACTTTATTGAGGTGATAAACCGAGTAACCGGGAATGAATGTAGCGTAAGGGATTCTAGGCCTAGAGTAAGACGGCTACAGTGCACTGTAACACACACACCATTCGCTCACACACGCATACCTATGGGCAATTTAGAGTCTCCAATTAGCCTAACCTGCATGTATTTGGACTGTGGGAGGAAACCGGAGTACCAGGAGGAAACCCACACGGACACGGGGAGAACATGCAAACTCCACACAGAAAGGCCCTCAGCCGGGATACAAACTCGGTACCTTCTTGCTGTGAGGCGACAGTGCTAACCACTGCACCACTGTGCCACCAAAATAATACTAATAATAATAATAATAATAATAATATAATAATAATAATACAAAATGTAATCAAAAACATAACCATGAAACAAATTGGGGAGTAATATAGTTTGGTAAAACCAAAAAACATTCCATAAAAATACAGAATTAGGCTATATGTAAAGTCAGTGCTAAGGAGTGGGAACAGGCAGATGCATCATATGAATCTATGATGAGGTGGGTCTTCTGTCAGCATTGGAAGGCAGAGATTGTATTTCTCTCTCTTCTGAATTTCGATGCTAAACTGCTGTGGGATTGCTGCAACTGTTGCTCGCTGGCCAGGCCACTATGTCGACTCACGGACTGAGGGGCTACCGCTACGTTACTGGGTGAGTTTGAGCAGAGACTCGATCCCTTGCAATTAATGTTCCTTGGGAATTACTAAAAGCCATTCCTAAAGGAAACCCCAAAAAGCACAGCTCCTCGTGCCATCTCGTTATGGGATTATGCCCTGTTAATGCATAACCTGACAGATGGCATGCCTGCCATCCTAATAAAAAGTGATATAAGTACCTGCAACAATTGCATGGCCTGCTTGAATGGGTTGTTGCCATTTTATAGATGCGTGCACGGAGATGATTAGAGAATATATCATTAGTCTTTGTTTTACTTGCTGCCAGACAGGGAAACGGCATTAACACAAGAAGCCGTTAAACCTCTCATCCCCTTGGTCTCTCATCTGTCCGGCAATAAAGTGTGTGATAAAAAATGTGCGGTATATGACCCCACTGACGGCCATCCACACCTCTGCTACACGAGCAGGCGCAGCCTCTGAGCGCCGCTTCTATTCCCGGTTCATACGCGTGATTTACATTTCAATTTTGCACGTGAATAAATCCTCCTCCTCCTCCCCCTCCTCCCCGGGAGTGACTCTGACGTCATCAGGAGCACTTTACGCTAATGGGTCTTGCGCTGAGACGCTGAGCGGGAACAGCCGTCATGTCTTTACCTCCTGGTTGCTCTCTTTCATCGACAAGTGCAATCTGCATGTTAATTGGGCAAAGGTGTTTTGCCACTGAGCTAGATGATCATCGCCGTGTGCATGAGCGATAATCGCCTGCGAGAGAATTCCACAGGGCGTTCCGTATTAACGCGCCTCTCTCTTTCCGGTGGGTAGCCCCTGTTGTCAGTTAACTGGTAACAGGAGCCTGCGGTGTCAGAGGGGTGTTTATGAAATGGAGGGGGGTAATAAAAAGATGGAAGAAAAAGCAGGGGGGGAAAAAACACCCAGAGAAATTGATAGTATTAAGCTTCCATCTCCAGGACTGGGCCGTAAATCAGGAGGTGTCAGGCGGAGACCGTCTAGCTCTAAAAAATGGCCCTGTGCCGTAACTTTTTCTTTGGAAATGAGCGTATTGAGGAATATAATTTAATTTCTCGTTTAAATGGCTCAATGAATCAGATAAGAATATGGCGCTCGCAGCAAAGCGCGGTGCATTAAATTAAATGGAAATAAAGGACGGCGAGAGTTAAATGGGAGACGTTGTCGTCAGGCATGTCTTTTGAATCACGGCATTACCCATCACCGCTGTCTCGCCGGGCAACAGGGAGAAATATTACATTCCTCCTATTATTGGACTATTTTTATTCCCTGCTCTTCTGGTGCATAACTGAAGAGCCCAGCCATATTTTAATTAAAAGTGTATGCTATCACCTGAACAGGCTTCCCTTTTTCCTTATCCAAAATGGCTCCGCAGTAATAAAGCGTGAACATCTAATCTAATGGTGCCATTATTGCTGCCGTCTCTGCAGGTACTGGCTTCGCAGTATGTAATGAAGTGACATTAATTAAATGTGTTGAATCTAAATTTTTCTGCATTTTTATGATGCATGAAAGCAATGCCCAACCACAGCTAAGCGTATAAAAAAAATGGTCATTTTTGAACAGAGGCTAGCTTTTGGTTGATGTGGCAGAGTGGGAGATACCTCTGTGTTAGTCACACCTGGCTTGGGTATAAATCCCCCGTCCTTTTCCCCTCTTGTGTCCATGCAGTTAGCACAGTTAACATTCACCACCATTAAAATCACCCAGACCTTTTTTTTTTGGGGGGGGGGTTTCTGCTCTCACCAGGAATTACCTGGTATCACAGCCTCAGTCCCCTGTACCCACCCCCCCTGTACCTGTCAGGTGAGCACTGAGGTAGCAGAGGTCGGCCCACAGTGTTTCCCTGCGGTCTGAAAAACGCGACACTGCTCCCTCAGTGTGGCTCGCTAATGCCCAAGCTTTCCAGAGAGCGTTGGGCCAAAAGAGACTTGGCCCCCCATACGTGCCGGCATTTAACATCTTAATGATCCGATAAGCCCTGCATGACGGCCATCTTGCCCTTCCTAAGTGCCCCCCCCTCCCCCGCGCATTTAAATCTCTGAGCAATGCAACCCCAGTCCTCCGACTCTAACTGTAGGTTCCTGAGGATGCAGATTAATATGGTCACTCGCAATCAAACCATCGTACCAGTATATACGTGTAATAACTAAAAGATATACTGTACATGCCAAGTTTCCCTGCAGAGAGAGGTAAATATCCATAAAATAATATTATGAAGTCGACATAAGTTGGCAAATTTTATTACAGTATATTTGCCTCTCCCGTCCCGGTGCTGTTTGAATGCTTGAGGTAACAGATATAGTTCATGAACGGAAGTGTGGCTGGCACTCCAATTTACGGATGTCACCGTGGCCATTACTACGTAAGTGGCATTAGCTCACGTGCATAATTGCATTTTCTTGGCCCGGCACAGGCGCAGCTATACGAGTGCAATAAACTGGATGTTTTCTCTCTGCTGGTGATATGGGAGGAAATGTAAGGGATACGCTTGAGCGATGCAAGGAATTGGCGAGGCTTTGAACACAGGGCGGTGGGTGGGTGTGGGGGGATTGGGGGTGGTTAGGAAGGATAAAAATCAATGCACAAATTACATGAGCGCCTGCCGTGGAAGAGGAGCGTTCGCTGTATCAACCTTGAAGCTTCTGGCAACGAAGCTCAAACATGTCTGCCTCTCCATTTGAGGTTGCGCTTCCTTTGTCTGTTTGTGACCCATCAAACAAAAAAACGAAACTTATGGCAAATGGCGTTCTGTTTACAGTTTTCCTCTGTAATTGGAGGACAAGGCTGCAGTTTGGTGAGCCAGAGAGGCGGTTATAGACGCAGCTCAAGGCCCGAGCTGCCTCTTTAAAGTGACAGAACGGTGGGTGACAAGCAGAGGCGAGTAGTGACAGAGACCGTGACACACTTCTTCATCATGTACCGAACTGCTGTGCTTTTTTTACTATAATGGAGCTGTCCATTGTGATACTCTGAGAGCCTTGTGCCAGGCTAAGACATTTTATAAACTAATATATTTTATTGGTGTACAGTCTTTACTTTGAGGTTCATTATTTCAAATGCATCACGACAATAAAAAATAGATAAATGGTGGCCAGGTTTTTCAATAAGAGTGAAACCCAGGGACAGTGTATTGTTTAATATATCCTGTATTTGTGAGTCTTTTAATACCTAAACCTAAAGCTCAAGTAATCTTCAAATGTGTTTTTTTTCTTTTTCTTTTTAGAAAACCTCGACTTTCTCCATGATAAAATAGAATTAAGGTTAATTGCAGGGCCATTTAAACATTTCACATGAACTGAAGTGTACAATTTAGGATTACTAAATCAAACTGGTCCAAATACAGGACCATTTTGTCGCATTTCATTTGTAAAATGAAGATTAAGATTAATGTGCGAATACAATAATCGCTGTGCATCTGGCAACCTGGCATCTATCTATAATTGTTTCCAGCTGCACGGTTTTGGACAGTTTCTGCAAATGTAATTACTGTAATTCCATTACCAATTGCCTTCTTCCTATTGGTCCAGCTACGTGTCTTTCCTCATTTAGTGGCATGGTATTGGCTTTGAAATTCACCTCTCATACTGAAACTGCAGGGAATCTGTCTTCCTGGCCATGGCAAGTTCTCCTGTCACACAAGGGGGCAACTACGACCATCTCATGTCAAATCAATTTACCTTGTTTGTGACGGAGAAATGTTCCATAAATTATTGGCCTGAAATCGAGCAGAAAAGTGCCACAACTGGGAGCAGAAGAGAAGGAGGCGGCTTTGCTAAACGTGGCTGCCAAACAACTCCACCAAGCACCTGCCGCCCACCGCTCCCAACTCCCAACACCACCCAACGCTCTCGACTCCCAACACCGTCCACTGCTCTCAACTCCCAACACCATCCACCTACCTGCAGAACCACCATCAAACTCCTAACATCATCAAACCCCCCCCCCCCGCCATTTCCATCTTTCCCAAATTATTCATGAGTTCCCCAAGACACGCAGTTGCTTTGACATCCCAGGGTTTTATGCTAGCACAGCTTCCGGTCATGGGGCTCTGATATTGCGGTTGCACCACTGACTGAGATGAATAATAATCACAGAGGGACGAGAATGTCGATGACCTCAGCTAATTTCCATGTGAAAGTAATTAAGAAGGAGAAATGATTTCTCAGTCAGTGTGGAAGCAGCAGCGCTTAAGGGGGTGGGATGTGGGATTTGGAGTCCTCCTGGAACTTCTCTGCATCGCCCGCTTTTGAAGGCGATTGAGCTGATCTTTGCACGATTACCTGTGTGATTAGAGGAAAGTATATTCCGTAACTTCAGGGAAAGCGCACACCTCTGACTTCAATGCAAGCTTGTGTTTTTACACAGGCTTGGGGCTATGCAATGAGAGACTGAAAATTGGATGCTAGAGTCTCATGGACATAAAAATTCTGCGGTACCATTGTACCACATTGGTAGCCTTCCCATAGATACCTCGAGGGAAATACCAGCAGCACATACATACACATGTGCTTCAAAGTGTGCTTTAAACATGTAATATTTTCTCACTGGGTGAGGGCGTTGCTCTAATAAACTGTCATTCACCTTAGACAAAATAAATGCAGTCTCTTCACGCAAAACGAAATTCAATCCCAAAGGCGTTATCAATCAATCAGACACATCTGTGCAGATTTTGAATGACATTTGACGCATAACAAAAATGCTTCAAAGAGATTTTTATTAATTTATTTATTTTGCTCATTTTCACTACCCTATTTCTCATTTGAACTGCATATTGGATGAAAAAATTGGCATCCTACCGTGTAAGTAATTATATTAGATGAGTAAATCCGTTTCTCCTGGATGACATATCTGTAATTGGAATGTGCCATCACACTTCAAAAGGCTTTTTTTTTACCTCTTGCAAAGGTCTGCTCATTCTAAAATCAAAACCCAGCCTTTTGAGTGAAAAGGTGTAGGTGCAGCATTTGCATTAACTTTATCGGGAAGATGAGCAATAAAAAAACCAGGTCGCTTGGAGGGCTGCTGAACTGGCTGGCAATATTGCTTGTTGGCAAGATTTTTGCATGTAAGGAAAATAAGTGTTCCGTGGTACAACACATGGGGGTAAATAAGCTTAACGAACACGCATTATAATGACTATAATTTCAACTTGAACCTTCCTGTTTATTATGGGGCAGATTCGAGAATGCAAACTATTCTGAGCAACATGGGGTGCAGGATTTGCAGGCGAATGTTTCTACTCAAGCCCTTAAGCCCTCAAGAATATGCAGGCAGGTACTATTTAAAAAAAAAAAAAAAGTTTTCCTGTCGCATCAATTCCGTGAGCAGCTGTATGTGTGTGTACACATGAATGAGGCAGAGCATACATGACATTTTCACGGCATTGAGCAGCTACACGTGTTCAGGAGCACTGCCGATTTTGAGCGCCGTCAAAGGAATCCCCGGCATCCATGCCTGAAGGGCCAACTGGCCTTTGGCTTCCAGCTCCAAGTGGGCCAGTTATCTTTATCTGCTCAGCCTTCCAAAGAAAAGGGACCGTCCAGGTGTGGCTCAGGTGGGTCACGAATGAGGGGTAACGGCGCATGTTTTTTTTTTTTTACGGCACTCGGGTGTTCTGCCTCTGAATCAGTCTTATCTACCAGAGAGCCCCACCCACCCAGTCTGCAAGTGGTCTGGCTTTGGCCTGTGGCCGTTGAAGCGATGACCGATTCAGGAAGGAGTAAGCGGTGACCCACGCTTGGCCCGGCCCCTTAATGGCTGTCTGTAATGGCAGCCGGCTCCTTTGGACGGGCCACCTTGACCGGATCAGTCAGTGCTTCCTTAATCTACACAGACAGAGCCTGTGTGTTTCCCATCCTAATGTGGTCTCCCTGTTTTCTGTAACTGACCTTGCTCTGTTTTGTTTTTTGTTTTTTTGTGAGTGTTTTTTCCTCAAATTTTTGAGTCAAGTTTTGTTTGCTCTGTAGGTTGATATTTTGCATAGGTTAATGTGGATTATGTTACCTGAGGGGACTTTAACTCCACCAAACTCAATGTAAAACGGTACTGTAAAATGGCACCTATACCTCCCTATGGATAGGGCGTGGCTAGTATTTGGATTGGAGACCTCCCGCAGCAATGTTGGTGGGTTTCTATGGTGCAGTCTTCTGTCTAAACAAAGTCAAACCTAATGCCCTGGGTTAGTGATGGGGACACTACTGTAAGTCATCACTTTTTGATGAGTCCACGGGCCATATGTCAGGCTATATTTTTTTTAATAAGGTATGGGTCACAGAATATTTATTCATGCATTAAGTGAGTCTTGGGCATGGAAAATCCAGGAACCCGCGCTCTCTATTCCAGTGATTATGCCATTTCTGACCTGTGCGGAACAGGTCATTACTGAGGTTAAAGTTTGCTGTCGACCTTTCATGCCAATGCTGTCTTTATCCCCGTTGCATCCAAGCAGCAATGCTGATTTAGCGATTCCTCCTGATACATCTGCAGCTCAAAGACCAAATCACTGTGTAATAATCTGATATATTTGTCTTTAATGATTGTCTTTATTTGTTGGGTAGAAGGGGAGGAGAGCGTCTTGTAGAATGTCTGATTTCTGCCAGCATCTGCTCAGTCATGGCCGAGGCTTGTTAGCGAGTCTTAGCGCACTAGGCTGGTGTAGCAGCTGTTCGGGAGCAAACGCAAACATATCGCTCCTTTAGGCTCTTACCCTGGGTGCGTGAACGCCTGGGGGAAATGTTCACACGGGGCTTTTTACAGATGTATGAGCTTGTGGTGGAAACGAATCAGGGGAATTGTGACTCAGCTTTTGTGACTTCTCTGGCTGGGGTGGTACCCAGGATGACCTTTGACCCTGGTTTACAAGGTCTGCCATGGTTGACCACTTGCATATGCGCGTTGACTATTTTTAGAGGGGTAACAGTGCTGACGGTGTGTCTTTGGGCGGGTTTTTATATTTGATTATGGTCGTTGGTCTGTGACAAGGCATCTCTCTCTGTCTGTCTCTCTGTCTTTGTCTCTCTCTCTCTCTCTCTCTCTCGCTAATATCCCCCCTCAACCTGCCTTCATCTGTAAGCGCTCTTGCCTCTTTTCTGTACAGCTGTGTTTTTAATTGTGCCAGGAAGGGCCTCTTTCATTAGAAAGATGACAGATTGCAACACGTTAATTAATCTTCAACCTCGTTGGTCAAGTTAGAAGGCCACGGGCCAAATTGTTTTATTGCCTGTAAGTTGGGAATACTAAATTGCACCATAATGAATGACTGACAGTTTGATTTGTGGCATAGCTCCTATGACAATTACAAGCAATTTGACAAGGTGTTTCATTTTTACCCTTTGTGATTTTAAACACGGGCAGCATGCCTTGCACATTGTAACTTAAGCCAGGCATAGTCGCCCCCCATCTACGTGATGATTTGGGATTTGGTAATGAATAAATTAATTGAGTGTAAGCCTTGCCAGTACAAGGGAACCACAAAAAAGGCATGATTTCTTGTTTATCAATTTCCTTTCATATTATTCTGAGGTACATGGAGGCACAAAAATGACTCATCTAATTATGAATAAATATATAACTAAAGGAATAACTAAATAAATGTGAAGTATAAATAGAGGAATGATAATATAAATCTATAAATAAAACATAAATTAATACATATATAAATACCTTAAATGAATGCCTTTTTATTTATTTATACATTTATTTACTCAGTATTTCTGCTCTCTATGATAGTTGGTGATGATGCTGATGAAGATGAGTTGGGCTGATCTTATACGCTATTGGTTAATCATTGATGATGATGGCTGTGGTGAACTAGTGAAGTTTACGGTCTCTGCTGCTGCTGAGAAAATGAACAAACTGTTTCTGCAGAGGTGCCCGTGATCTCTGCCAGGTAGATAGATAAGATTTGGGACAAGGTATCTTTATGATTGATAAAGTAAGTGTGGTTAGCTAGCTTGCAGAAAGCAGAAGCATTTCAGCTGGTTATCAGTCATCAGGTGCTTGTCTCAACATAGTGTGGCTGCAGGCGGCCCGTGTCAGGAACGCTGCTAGATTGGGGATCGGGGGTGGATTGCCTGATCAGGTTTGAAAATAGCAAGGGATATTTTATTTTGGCCAAAACTGCACGTGTAGCTTATTAAATAGAAACAACGATTGTAATCGATGAACGAAGATGCAACTGGGTAGCTATGCAGCACAATACTATCAAGAAGAGTAATTGGCTATCACTGCTGGATTGTGTTATTCGTAGCTAGTATTGGTGATTTTAAAACTGTTAGGCATGGACAGAAGAAGCGTGCATTTTTCAAGCTGATCAGCCACATTCCTTAGCATTTCTACGAGCAACTTGCCGTTTGACGACATTACAGACAAGCTCATATTCACAGAGAGCTTAAAAAGTGTAAGGATCTTTGGTGCTTATGCCTGGTATGCCCACTTGCCCAGCTGACCAATGGCGACCCACCTATCAACAAATAGACACGGAAATAAATAAATGTAGAAATACAGAAGTAAATCAACGTAGAAATACTGAAATGTAGAAATAAATAAACATGTATTTATTTATTTCCAAATTTATTACCAACATTTATTCATTTATTTATGTATTTCTTTCACCATTTTTAATTCTTATTCACCTGTATGGAGGACCAAAAATTATATAATTATAAATAAATGAATAAATGTTGGTAATAAATCTGGAAATAAATAAATACATGTTTGTTTATTTCTACATTTCAGTATTTCTACGTTGATTTATTTCTGTATTTCTACATTTATTTATTTCTGTGTGACCTATAATTTCTGTGTGCCAGCAGCTGAAGTAAAAGGGCCGTATGTCAGGGAAAGACGATGGAGGCTGGGTCAGTTAGTGTTCTTCATGTTGGAGACAATGGGGCGTCTCCATTGCTCCCACCCTGGGCGGAAGCTGTGTGAAATGTCTCATTTCTCAGCCTAACTGGGACTTGGGGAACTCATACGTGACTGAAGACTGACAGTACAACACAGTCACACCGGGACGCCCGCTGTATAAACATTTGAGGAAGGGCTTGTGTACAACGAGCAAATCTACGCCCCCCCATTGCGTACCATAGCCAGATGGGCCCTGATGGAGAGTCAAGGTGATTGATGAGATTTCTCAAATTTCAGGACAGTGTGTAATGACACTTGGTGTGTGTGCGTGCGTGCGTGCATGTGTTTCAGAGAGCGTGTGTGTGTGTTTGTGTATGCTTGTGTGCGTGTGAGCGTGTGTGCGTGTGTGTGTGCGCATTTTAGTGCTGCAATAATTTATCAGTCTGAGGAGAGATGTTTTTGATCAGTCTGACACTGGAGAGGTGGTATATGGTGTATGAGTGTTTCAGTGAAAGAGAATCAGATGGCAGTATTATTAATTGGTGGGGTGGGGTGGGTGAACAAAACAGTCTGGATATGGAAGTTTAAAAAAAATTATAATAAAAAAATAAGCCAAAGTGCGAACATTAACAAGTTCCTTTTTGGAGTGAGTGCTTGTTGGATTGTGTTGTGTGCCTTGTACGTTTTATTTTATTCTCAACTGATTGTAGTGACCAATCTTGCATTTTGGTCCGTTCGCAGCTTTTTGTTTAGCATTATGGTCCATTGGTCCTGTATCGCTACACTTGAAAGCAAGTGTGGTGCCTTCAAAACGGGGCAGGCTGCTCTCAGTGCATTAACTGAGCTACACACATGTGTTTTCTCAAAGGGAGGATGTATGACATGTTGTGGTTGTAGATAAAACCTTACTGATGACATCTCTTGACACTGAAGTGATTCGGACTGGATGCATCTGAGCTGGTGTGAGTTTGCTATCTCTCTCTGAAAATACCAGTGAACGTGGAATAGAGGTGCTCTTGTGTTGGGGGTGCAGAGTCAGCCAAGGAATAAATGCCAAACAATGTACCTGACTATGTACCTAACTAGGTGCTGTCACTCTGATATAACACCCAGTAAACGCATACACTCAGCCTTAAACGCATGCAGTGGAGAACACCTACCTAGGCGCTGTATAGAGTCACACGCATGTTCTTGTTCTAGTTCTTTAACAATACACCCACACTCCTCCTACAGTATGCTGAAAGATGAAACCTTGTGTCCAGCTTGAGCAGAAGTGCTTTTCTCAAGCTTGTTTATGATCAGGAATGCATCCCTGTGGGTGGAAATGGCAGGCAAGGCAAAAGCTGAGCGATAGCAACAGGGGGAGAGTCCTCTTTGCCAATCGCCTCACCAAAATGACAGATGCATTCACCTGCATCCACTCTCGCTCTATCTCTCTCTCTCACACACACACACACACACACACACACACACACACACACGCACACATAAACACACACACGCAAACACATACACACGCACGCAAACACACACACATGCACAGACAGATGTGCAAGCGTCACGTACCAAGTCAGTTTGGTACCACCATGTATGGGTAATCACGCCACGGTAGTGTGAGAATTCTGGTGATGTGCAAATGCACCAGTCCTTGATGTGGTGATAAAGAGCATTGCCATAGTGCTTATTGTAGTCTCGCATGCATAACATGCTCCAGGCTACCTCTGATAATGCTAAACCCTAACAAAGTGACTGGCACAACTTAAACTGCAGTTAAAAAGCTTGTCAATAAAACCTCACGACGGCGATGGACTGTTATTTGCCGGAGTTTTAAAATCTTCAAATCCTCCAACCCGATATGCCTGTAAGAGAACATCTTCCTACGAATGACCATCCAAAAAAAATAAATAAATGATGGTTCTATACCTCCCTGTTTTGCTGTTTAGCGCTTGCGTGCGGGTTTGGTTTCCTACGCGATGCGTCCGTTTGTTGTTTTTTCCCCGCTGTCCTCAGTGCAACCACATTCAGGAGGAACAAACAGCCCCACGGTGCAGCTCTGCGTGCCAATTCACAGACGGGAAAAAAACGGAAAACTTCCCTACCGTGAGAAGAGGAGGAATAGCTGTGAATGCATCCCAGGGTTCTTCTCTCCTTCCTCTCTTTCCAGCGTCTTCCTTCTCTATTATTTATTTCGTTATTCAGTCGGCTCGTCGTCGAAATGTTAGTGTATTTCCCAGAACCCCTTCTCCCCACCTAAAAAGATCCCTTTTATTTCTGCCAAATATGATGGTGTGTTAGGAAGGATGGGTATCTGTGCTCGCGCTCTCTCTCTCTCTCTCTCGCACTCTCTCTCTCTCACCCTCGCTTGCTCGCTCCCTCTCTCTGTCTGTGTGCTGCTGTTGCTGTCAGCAGCTACTGAGCTTGAGTTGGAGAGATGGAGCGGGGAGGAATTCAGCTGAGATTTTACTCCCTCACAGACTTGTCCCCACCCCCCCTCCTCTTTCGCTCGATGTCCCCACCCCCTCCTCTTTCTAAGTGTGTCTCTCTCTCTTTCTCTGCCCCTCTTCCCGCTCATTCATTTCCCTCTCTCTCTCTCGTCTCTCTCACAGTGAGATGGCTATGTGAAACCTGCTATTTTCCTGTCATTCGGCTCTCGCTACAAACAGGGCTGTAATTGTCGCTTGTTTTCTCAGCAGCGCTTTGTGCAGAGGCAAAGCGCGCTATTAAAATGAGCTCCTGCCCCCCCCCCCCCCCCCCCCCCCTCCCCAGCCAAGCCAAGTCAGCCAGCTAGCTGCCATTGCTGTGTCACATACATATACAGGTCATGCACAGGGAGAGGAGAGGAGAGGGTGCGACAGAATGACCAGGCGACCGTTAAAAAGGGGGCACAGGCCACCGGAGAGGCCCCACGGTCACGCAGGTGGGTCCCCTGAGACTGTTTGTGTCCTTTAAGTCATCGAGGGGTCACATGTTGGTCTGATGCGTGACATCTGGGATACCTGAGCCCAGGTGGGAAGGGCCTCTCCCCTGCCGGTCACGCTCGGTTTGGCCATACGGTGTCCTGCCGGCGGTATGTCTTACAGCAGAGCTCCCAAAACCAGGGGGTGCCCTGCTTTTCATTCTTACTTGTCCCCTAATTGATCAATTAAAGCGGCTGATTGCACAGTGAACCCTGGGCTCCTGTATCTGTCCGAACAGGTTAGTGATCATTGGCTTAAAATAAAAACCAGTAGACCACACAACGCTCCAAGGCCAGGGTTGGGTAGCCCTGGTCTACAGCATCCATTCAACTTGGATGAATAAAAGACTACCGATATGACATTGCAGTCACTTCAGATCTAAACTGAGTAAATGATTTTTTATGGAGGGGCTGTTGGAGGCGGCAGTGTGGCATGCTGATTGTGAAAAGCATACGGGTTCAAATCCCACGTGGGGGCGCCAGCACCGTGGTACTTGGGTTAAATATCTCACTGTGTAAGTTAGATATGATAAAATAAGATGGATGAAATTGAAGGAATCAATAATAAATAGCAATATTATTTGCATCTTGGTGATGCCATCCAGGGTAATTTGTAGCTCTCCAAATGTCACATTAATTTCCGATGGAAGCCACTTGGAGACGGAGCTCTTTGGCATTAGAATTAGCCTAGCGTTGGCATGGAAATTGAATAGCTCCGTGTCTGAGGTACGAGCTACGATCGTGGCACTAAACCCCAGCCGTCCACACGCTCGTGTTCAGGCCCTTGTTTGGACACTGAAGAATGGCCCAATATTATTTGTGGAGTGACACCATGCAGGATAGACTGCAGGTCGGGGTGGGGGGGGGGGGGGGGGGGGGGGGTTAATTCTGTTTTGTATTTTGTCAAACGGGCAATGGCGACTGTAAAAACAGCGCTGTAGGCTGTGGGAAATCAGTTGCGGAGGTTCTTCTCTGCCCTGTAGATTCTGTCCATGTGCACGTTTTCACTAATGCTCAGTTCTGTACATGTTCTTTGTGAGAATGTAGAAAAACATACATGATGACAAAGCACATTCTACGTCCCTCTCTCTCAGAAACAAAGGTACAGTGGAGGTACATTTTTCTTCTTTAAGGAACAAATTTCCCAAACGTACCATGAAAGTACAATAATGTTCTTTTTGGGTACTAATAAGTACCTCTTCAAGCAGAAAAGGTACAAATTAATTATGTATTGCTGGCTAGGGGTACAATTCTATGTACCTACAGGGTACCACCCCAGTGACAAGCGTTTGTACCTTTTTAGATACTTTTCGTACCTTTTTTTCTGAGAGTGCTGGGAGTGACGTGATGGGAAGTGGTAATCGGTAAATTGTTCCGATGTCCCTCAAAGAGGACAATGCCACCGTGTGTGTCTGGGTAGTCTCCAGCGCTGTGTGATTGTATGAGCTTCAGTACGTGAGAACGTGTGTGATGGTGTATCTGACTGTTCTCCGTACGAATGTGTCAGCTTGAGCATGTGAGGACATGTGACTTGTTGTTGTGTCTGACTGTCTCTCTGATCATCTACTTCATTATGTTAGCGCATGACTGCCTTCCTGTCTGATTTCAAGCTGATGACCGGTTTGGCTCCAGAATGTGCCTTTGTTTCCTTGTTTTGTTCTCACTGCCATAATATGATGATTTATTTGACTGCAGTGTCACGTCAGCTTCTGAAATGTGATTGAACCTATCACTCTGCTCTATGTGTGTGTGTACGTGTGTTTCAGTAATAGAGATGATGTGTACGTGTTTATGTGTGTCTTTCAGTATTAGAGATGTTGCGTGTGTGCGTGTATGTGTTTCAGTGTTAGAGATGATGCATGTGTGTGTATATATGTGTTTCAGTATTTGAGATGATGTGTGCTTGTGTATATGTGTTTACAGATGGTGTGTGCGTGTGTATGTATGTTTCAGTATTAGAGATGATGTGTGAGTGTGTATGTATGTTTCAGTATTTGAGATGATGCGTGCGTGTGTATGTATGTTTCAGTATTTGAGATAATGCGTGCGTGTGTATGTATGTTTCAGTATTAGAGATGTTGTGCGTGTGTATGTATGTTTCAGTATTAGAGATGGTGTGTGCGTGTGTATGTATGTTTCAGTATTAGAGATGATGTGCGTGTGTATGTATGTTTCAGTATTAGAGATGTTGTGCGTGTGTATGTGTGTTTCAGTATTAGAGATGATGTGGGCGTGTGTATGTATGTTTCAGTATTAGAGATGGTGTGTGCGTGTGTATGTATGTTTCAGTATTAGAGATGTTGTGCGTGTGTATGTATGTTTCAGTATTAGAGATGTTGTGCGTGTGTATGTGTGTTTCAGTATTAGAGATGATGTGCGTGTGTATGTATGTTTCAGTATTAGAGATGATGTGCGTGTGTATGTATGTTTCAGTATTAGAGATGATGTGTGCGTGTGTATGTATGTTTCAGTATTAGAGATGATGTGCGTGTGTATGTATGTTTCAGTATTAGAGATGATGTGCGTGTGTATGTATGTTTCAGTATTAGAGATGATGTGCGTGTGTATGTATGTTTCAGTATTAGAGATGATGTGTGAGTGTGTATGTATGTTTCAGTATTAGAGATGATGTGCGTGTGTATGTATGTTTCAGTATTAGAGATGATGTGCGTGTGTATGTGTGTTTCAGTATTAGAGATGATGTGTGCGTGTGTATGTATGTTTCAGTATTAGAGATGGTGTGTGAGTGTGTATGTATGTTTCAGTATTAGAGATGATGTGCGTGTGTATGTATGTTTCAGTATTAGAGATGATGTGCGTGTGTATGTGTGTTTCAGTATTAGAGATGATGTGTGCGTGTGTATGTATGTTTCAGTATTAGAGATGGTGTGTGAGTGTGTATGTATGTTTCAGTATTAGAGATGGTGTGTGAGTGTGTATGTATGTTTCAGTATTAGAGATGATGTGTGCGTGTGTATGTATGTTTCAGTATTAGAGATGATGCGTGCGTGTGTATGTATGTTTCAGTATTAGAGATGTTGTGCGTGTGTATGTATGTTTCAGTATTAGAGATGTTGTGCGTGTGTATGTGTGTTTCAGTATTAGAGATGATGTGCGTGTGTATGTATGTTTCAGTATTAGAGATGATGTGCGTGTGTATGTATGTTTCAGTATTAGAGATGATGTGTGCGTGTGTATGTATGTTTCAGTATTAGAGATGATGTGCGTGTGTATGTATGTTTCAGTATTAGAGATGATGTGCGTGTGTATGTATGTTTCAGTATTAGAGATGATGTGCGTGTGTATGTATGTTTCAGTATTAGAGATGTTGTGCGTGTGTATATATGTATGTATGTTTCAGTATTAGAGATGATGTGTGCGTGTGTATGTATGTTTCAGTATTAGAGATGATGCACGTGTGTGCTTGAACATTAGCGATGATGCGCATGCATGTGAATGTGTGTAGCTCCAACTCTGACACACTGTACCCTACGCAGTGGTAGAGTAGGCCTACTCAACCTATATCTTTAACATGCTCGCTATAATCGAACTGTGTGCCTTGTTAATATAGGCCTATGTCAATCTTGTGAGAGCAAAAGAAAAAAAAAAAAACGTTAAATGAAGAATCTCAACATCTTGCATGTAAATGATATCCCTTTAATGCTGCTCGCTTGAATTTAGCTGCCCTTAATCTCGACACTTTTTCAGAACGTAAAAACACCTTTTAAAAGAAAGCAAAGGAACAGCTGGAATCAGTAACCTATGTCCCGTTTTGAAATGTCACTTACTGGCTATCAAAATTGTATTCATGCTAGTTGTGTTTGTATTTTTAAACTGTACAGACCGTCAGTTCTCCCTCCGTATTCCTGCGTAATCAATTCCGTTAATCTCGTCATTCCATGAACACAAACTTGCAACGCAATTAATAAAACTAAAATGTGATGTTTCACACTGCAGAAAAAAATGTTTTAACTAGGCTTGTCGCGGTGATCGGTTTAACCAATGGTATACTAAAAGCATATTAAAAGCTGTTGAAATGCAGCCATGTCCAGACTTTTTTTCATTTTCTTGAATTAAAAGCTTTTCAGTTGTTCTAGAACTTTGTTGTTACTGCTAGCTCAGAAATGCATCTTGTTGGACTGTTCATTTTACGTTTTTCATTTTGAGTGTTTTCTCAATAAATCACTAGGCTATAATCCTTAAGTCTTCTCCTTGAATTTTATAAAGCATAATAATAATAATAGTAATGATAATAATATTGCTATACATAATCATTTATGTATTCAAGTTCATATAGTAAAATAAAAAAATAACAAAAAAGTACAATATGAAATCACACCAGGCAGAAAGAGCTCTTATTGTGGAAATAGTTTTCATTCAAATGTATAATGAAATGGTTTGATGTTTTTATAAAACTGCCTTTTCATTCTGAGTTGATTATATATTGTACCTCAGATTTTTCCAGTTCTTATACACAATTATTGTTCAGAGTCCCCCAGTTAGGGGGTGGGGGGTTCAAATAGGTTAACATAAACTACCTTTAACAAAACAAAACAATAGATAAATAAGTATAAAGTACAGAATATAGTTCTTATAAAAAGTTTTGAAAAGAAAAAAAAAGGGGGGTGAATACTCATAAATTGCAATAACAATTAATTTTAGACTAGAAAATATCACATTTCCTATATGTAACACAACTTCCGGTTGATGCCACGCCCACTGCCGGTTTCTAATCCGAATACAGATACGGATACAGATATTGTTAATGGTTGAACAGATGACAGACCTGTTGTCAAGACTCGGCCGGAGGAGACAAGAGCGCTGGGAGGAGGCTGTCAATTCCATCGACTTCTCGCACTCCAGCCGCAAGGCATGGAGTATCCTGAACAACCTCACTGGCAGGTCAAGACACTCCCCTCATCACTGCCCCATTTCTGCAAATAAAATCGCATCACAATTTGTGAAAAATTGGGTATACGAGGGTAAAGACCGCGAGTCATCACGACTTGTGGCAAAAGAAGTGTCTGACCTCTGGAGGGCCCCAACATCTAGCAGCGATAACATCTCCGGTGAATTCACACCGGAGGAGTTCGCTGCCGCCCTCCAGCACCTAAAGCCAGGAAAAGCTCCGGGCCCTGATTCCATCTGCCCAGAGCTTATACTCCATGCCGCACCTGCCCTGAAGTCCTGGTTAAGAGCTTTCCTCTCTTCCTGCTTGCACCAACTCAAGATCCCCAAAATCTGGAGAAGAGCCCTAGTTGTCGCGATCCCTAAGCCGAATAAGCCTGAAGGGGATCCTAAGAGCTACCGTCCCATCTCCTTGCTCTGCATCCCCTTCAAGATCCTCGAGCGTCTTATCTACGCCCGCGTCGAACCGATCATCGACCCGCTGCTCCCTCGGGAGCAGGCCGGGTTCCGACGCGGGAGATCGACCGTAGACCAAGTCACTTTGATGACTCAAGACATCGAGGACAGCTTTTCGTTCAAGAAGAAGGCCGGAGCCGTTTTTGTCGATCTGACGGCTGCCTATGATACCGTATGGCACCGCGGCCTCATCTGCAAGCTGCTCCGCTTGCTGCCGGACAGGCACATGGTCAGTATGATCCTGGAGCTTGTCCGAAATCGCAGCTTTAACCTCACCACCGGTAGCGGACAGCAAAGCAGGTTACGACGCCTCAAGAACGGCGTCCCCCAGGGATCTGTCCTGGCCCCCCTCCTCTATAATATCTACACCTATGACTTGCCTGATACAGTCTCGCGGAAGTATGCCTATGTGGATGACCTCGCGTTGGTGTACTCCGCTGGAGACTGGCAGTCATTGGAGGGGACTTTGAGCCAGGACATGCAGACACTAGTGGCATACCCCTGGAAATGGAGGTTGAAGCTCAGCGAGGCAAAGACGGTGTCGGCGGCCTTCCATCTTAACAACAGGGAGGCTAAACGTGAGCTCCGAATATATATTGGCGGAACACCCCTGCCATGCTGCGCTGAGCCAATTTACCTCGGCGTGACATTGGACAGGTCGCTCACGTTTCGCCGACACCTTGAGTCACTGCGCAAGAAGTTAACATCTCGTGTGGCATTGATGAGGCGACTAGTCGGGTCAGGCTGGGGCGCCGACGCAAGAACATTGCGTACGGCAGCCCTGGCCCTTGTTTACTCGACTAGTGAGTACTGCGCACCGGTATGGTGTCGCAGTGCCCACACCCGCCTCATCGATACGCCCATCAACGAAGCCTTGCGCATCGTGACAGGATGCCTGCGTCCCACTCCCGTGGACAATCTTCCCATTCTTGCAGGCATCCAGCCCGCTGGGCTTCGCCGCGCGGGAGCCACAGCACGTCTCGCGTGCCAGGCCGTGGAGCCAAACCATCTGCTCCACGAAAGGCTCGCTGTAATTGCTGAGCCTCCCCGGCGCCTTAAGTCGAGACACCCATTTGTGCCTGCCGCACAGGAATTCCTGCAGCAATGCAGTGATCTTAACATCAGTGCGGCACGGTGGGCGGATTACATCTGGAGCACGGAGTGGGAGGAGAACACCTCTAGACTCCGTGACTTCATCCCAGACGTCGGTTTTCCCCCTATTGGGGTGGACCTGCCTAGACTGGCATGGGTGAGGCTTAACCGCCTCCGGACCGGCGTTGGGCGCTTCCGCTCATCGATGCACAGATGGGGCTTGGCTTCTTGCGCAGCCTGCGAGTGTGGCGCGGAGGAACAAACCGCAGACCATGTCATCCTGGACTGCCCGATTTTTTCGGGCACCCAATGGGATGCATGGTCTGTCGGTTCTGGATGATGACACGGTGACGTGGCTACTGGAGGTGTGCCCCGAAATATAGTCCGGGTGAACCCCCCCTAGGATCGGGGTGGTAAAAGGATAGCCCCTCGGCCCCGAGCCTGGGGATGTGGGAAAAAAGAAGATCCTACCCAAACGAAGAAGAAGAAGATACAGATACAGGTAGTGGCATCGCTGCACACCTCTACTCTGCATACGTTTTTTTTTTTTTTTATTGGAATGTTTTTTTTCAAAATTATAAGTTTTAGAAGTCCATCAGTAGTGATACATCAGCATTACGATGTTCAGTTAAGAACATTCTCATCACATCGTTGTGATCTTACACAATAAAGGGTTAAATACTTCAGTGAAAGTTGAGGTTGAAGCGAATGGTGGTTAAATTCCATGTGTACCTTGTTCTCTCGTACCTCACCCTTCCAATACATTTAACCAGTGGAATCACTCTCCCTGGCCTTGTTTCCAACCAGTTCACAAGTAACCGAATCCCACTGAATTCCCCAGAAAGGCCGTCTCCTCTCAGATGCTCTGGCCAGATGGGCCTCTGTTCCCTCTGTAGTCCTTCTGTCTTTGGGTCAGATCAAAAGTGAGCATTGCTCTGCCCTGTGAGGAGCTTGCCCCACAGGGAGAGTCTGTGACTGGCAGGGTAGGTGACTGAATGAGACCAGAGATCAGTAGACAAATGTCAAGACAGTATCCCAAGGAGAGAAACTGATCATACACAGAGTTCTGCATCATGAATGAGAATTTCCTCTTTTTTTTAAAATGAGATTCGGTCACCATGGATTTGGTCTCAATGTGCAGCACTGCATGTGAACCCAAGCATTATGTATTTATTTATTAAATATTTTTATGAATAAATTTGGCGCCCAACGCGGGGCTGAGCATATCCAATTCCCACCCAAAATTGGAATGGCCAACCGTCTGCAACCGCAACTGTACATGTGCGAACCCCACTGCCGATTCGGGAGAGTGTACACATCCACGGTTGTCCTCGGAAACGCGCAGTGTCGCCAACTGCTTCTTTTCACACCGCAGACTATACAGCTAAGCTCGCATAGACATTACATTACATTACATTTATTTAGCAGACGCTTTTATCCAAAGCGACGTACAGTAAGTGCGTACAGAGACATCATCAAGATCACTACAGAACAGACAAGGCAAAGCACATCCTTCCCATAATGTAGCAGCTATCCCTAGCATAGAGTGGCGTCGGAGGAGTAACCTTTCATATGCGGCTTTGACTGCAATCTACGGATATCAAGATAGCACTGCACACTGAACCCTATCCGACTGAACCCTCCCATTCCCTGGGCGATGCAATCACCAATTGCACGTCTCCCTTTGGAGATGCCAGCCACAGTCTGTGAGGCTCATCCATGTACTGCAGTGTGGTGCCTTGACCAAATGAGCCATCCAGCAGCCCTAGGATTATGCATTTTTAGTGTACTCTAAAATGGGGTGTCCAAAATAAATGTGACATACAGTCGCAAGTCCCTAACAGAAGGTTTTATACATTCTACTATAAACAGTCCACTATAGATGGGGTGGCAGTGTAGCATCATGGGAAAGGAACTTGGCTTGTTATTGGTTTGATTCACAGGATAGGTGCTACCAATGTGCTCCCTTGTTCACTTCCTGTCCATTCTATCATTTTTGAGTTTGTTTTCTGTTTGTTTCCTCTCAGGCCTCCCGCAGTGTAGGGGTGTGAAGGCCATAACCGTAAAGTGCTTTTGATTACACAGGCTTTTTTGTTTTCCTCATGGAGGTATCTTTCTGCCTGCTGTTTAGCAGAGCTTCCATTGCTTTACCCAAAGTGGATGTGTAATACACAAAGAGCTATTTATTCTGCTGACCCCTCCACAGCATGGAGGATTGCCAACACTTAATTGCTTCCTGATCCCCAGGATCTATAACCATAAGTGTCTTTTTATTAATAATTGTGTAGCAAGCCAATGTGGGAACTTCCTGTCCAGTGCTATATTTGACTTCATGGTACTTATAATTGGAAACGCAGCTTGGTGCTAATGGCAAGAAGCTGTCGTTTAATAATAAAAAAACTCCCAAATGCCCTACCTCATCCAATAAACTTGACACAGGAGTTGATTTTGTTATGAAGTTGTCATGTTATTTAAATTGAACTTGTCCTTTATTTAACCAGGTTAGTATCGTTTAGATTTAGAATCTATTTTGCAAGAGAGACGTATGCGAGGCTATGAATGTAGACCTGGCCAAAAAAGCCAAGGTTAGTTTCTGTAGTTATAAAATGTTATAAAATGCTAATTTGTAAGTAATGTCGTACATCCAGATGTTTTTTGCTTTGAAGCCCCCCACAGATTCAAAATGGTCACCCCAGCAGGGTTGCTGAAATTTGACCAGCATGCCCCCCCCCCCGCCCCCAGCCTGTTCGGAAGCTGACAGATCTGTCGTTTTCGCAGGCGAGACTCTGCTGACCCATTACTATCTTCTGCTTCGTCAAACAGGAAACCAGCCTTATGGACGGCAGGAGGTTTAGGGATGGAGGGGAGGGGAAGGATGAGAAAGCTGAGGGGGGGGGGGGGCGGCTATCTGGACTATCCAGACTGCCTGTTCCGCCCTGATTCTTCCAAATGTCAGTGCCTTGTGTGGGTCAAGAGGCGTCAAACGGATGAATCGCTGAGATGCAGCGGTGCAGCTCTCTGTGGGGTAATGCATGAAGCTGCAGCTCCCTGTGAAGACCTATAACACTAATGGTAGGGGTGCGTTAACCGCCACATCCTCCGCTAGTTAATGCGCCTCTGGTGCCCTCCGTGAAGAACAGCAGAGAAATTAACAGTATTTTAACTCCATTATATTACAGAATTTAGACACTGTTATCCACAGATTGCTTACACACACACACACACACACGCACACACACAGTTACTAAAGAAATTCAGGTTAAGCACCCTAATCAAGGGTACAACGTAAAACTTTTCTACTCGCCTTGAGGGAGTGAGTTGCACTTTCACATACAGTGTGTAGGCCCATTCTTTTCTACCTTCACCGCTGATGAACAAAGCCGTGCTCTCAGCCTTGTTCCAATGGATATTTCTGATGAGCCCACAAAGACATTAAAAATTCTGTTCCTGACCTGCGGAGGAACAAATGAACGAAACTGCTTTTGCTGAATTTAAAATGAGAAAAATCCTTTGATGGAAGAGGTTTGGGTTCTCGTACCCGGCCCACATCCTTGTTGTCGTGACACTGAGGTCTGCTGGCTCCGCGCACTTGCCGCGCAACGATTCAAAACGGAAAATGCTGAAATTGCGGCGGTTGGAAAACCTCACTAATGCGCTGAGGTTCTGGCTTGTTAATGTGTCTCCTGAGCGGATGAGATTCTCTCACTCCCAAGGCCCCGGCTCTTGCAACAACAAAAAAGGGCGCAGGAGAGACCTTGTCGGCCGTCTGAATTAATGCTGCACGAGATTGATCTGCGTCTGTGGCCTTCCTGTGCCACAGGAGCCGGAGAGCTCTGTTAATTACTTTAGCTCGGTTTGAACCCTCACCTTCTGGCTGGTCTCTCTGTCTCCTTGTGAAAAGGTGAGAGAGATACAGCAGTACAGCTCTCCCTGTGTGCCACCGCCGCCGTTTTTTGTTCATTGTTTTATTTTTTACATGTATTTTAGGAGCCGAAAGAGCTGCCAAAACCATTGAGGGTGTTTGCAAAGAAAGCGGGGGCTGACATCTGCTTGCGTGCTCCTGCAGAGACAAACATTGAAGGCTGTGACATGTAAATGAACGCAGCATTTGGCATATAGCGTGAGCTATTTGCATCATCCCGATAACTAAGGTAAAATAATTTTTAAAAATCGGATCTAGAGACGTACACAGTTGTCTCTGTTCCGGGAAACTCAGAGAAAAGATGAAAAACAGACATTTGCTTTGTCTGTTCTGAACCTTGAATACAAAACCGGAAGGAACAAAATATCCGAGAACAAAATACCCCTGTCATACAGACAGAATTCTCATTGAATTCAAGTCCAATATCTGTTGCATCCTTGATGTATCTGCCTGTATTCAGAACATTTGAAAGAACATTTGAAGGCATACCTTTCCCATCCTGCCGCTCCCCCTGGCTTATGTATGAGGAAGATGAGATGAAGGCAAATGCTCATCCAACCCTTCAGGATGCGAGGAATAAAATTCCAAAATGGCAGAAATCATATGGCTAAATTAACCGCATTCCCCTGGCTTATTGTAAAATGACACAAAAGCTCATTGGCATTTCTTTCCTGGGGAGAAAACCCTGAAGATCCACAGCCAAACCAATAATAATAATAATAATAAAAGTATACGCCTGAGAAGCACGGCCCATGTGACTGGCGACCAAGCTGCCCGTGGTTCTGAAGGATTTGTGTGTGTGTGATGTTTGGGCTGTTCAGGGTCCCAGTCATTAAATGCCCGCCTCTCGCCCGGGTTTCACGGTCCCGCTTCCCTTTTCCCACCTGGGAATGATCATTAAACAGAATCCTCCCTGTCTGACCCGTACAGAAGACTAATGAGTGTAATTTCTGAGCCTCTCCAATGCCCCCCTCCTCTCCTGCACCCTGCAGTTTTAACTGGGTCTAATTTCAGCTGAGGTGGCTCTAATTTGCACTGTTTTCTCTTGCCTTAATTTCCGGCCGTTTAGCAGGTCCGCCCTTGCCGGGCTGTCCACCAAGCGGCTTTGGGTTTCAGTCGGTAAAGTTTTGATCTGCACCTGTGCTCCATGCCCTGTCCCACCCCCCAAACACCCCCCATGAGAGACAGTGCAGAACTTCCCCCTTCTGCAAAATGCTTGATTCTTGTCACGTTCGGCTCTGGAGTAGTACAAAGCGGGCATCTGCCGTTGGTCGCTATATCTGAAATGCTTTTGAGGAAGGCTGTCTTTTAATTGACGCGTTTAGTCATCATTATGTGCCGCATCTGCTTCGCTACTTATGTAACTACATCTCTAAATGAGTTCTTGGAATTTGAAGAATAGAAGACACTATGGCCCAACTAGTTATTACATCATTAACTAGTGAATTTGCTAACCACTGAAGTTGCAATCACCTTCCCCGGTGCACTGTAATCAAATGCTTATGCAATCACCATTAGCATTTTTATTTTTCTTCTATAATGACACACAGCTATTGGCTTACAAACCGGTCCCCTCTGCTGTGGCTCTGCAATGGAGACAAATCGCTTTCTGGCATCTCCAGTAAATGCATGCACCTGTGATATTGACTTCAATCTTTGTGATTCTGTCCGGCTCTTTGTGTGTGTGTGTGTGTGTGTGTGTGTGTGTGTGTGTGTGTGTGTGTGTGTGTGTGTGTGTGTGTGTGTGTGTGTGTGTGTGTGTGTGTGTGTGTGTGTGTGTGTGTGTGTGTGTGTGTGTGTGTGTGTGTGTGTGTGTATGGGTGTGTGTGGAGTGGGTGGATGTGCATATGTCTTTGTGCTCATTGTTAGATCAACAAATCAAAAATATGACTCCAGCACTGAAAATAGCATTTAACAAAATGCTAAAATGGACAGAGATGCATTTCCGACAGGGCTACCAACTTCAGAACCTTGCAAACGGCATTTATCAAAAAAATAAATAAATAATATATATATATATATACCTATATATATATATATATTTTTTTAAATGCAATTCTTTTCTTTGGTTGGTTTTACAACAAGAAATGACAGAACCAACTCTAAGAGGAATTGAGTCAATGCCACAAACAGCAATAAGCAGAAAATCTCTGTAGTGACCGATATTTAACTTTAACACTACGATGGAATTGTGCCCAAAAGCATATGGACTGATGGACATGTGTTTAAATCGACAAGGAAATTTTAAGCGCATCGTTTATGTAATTCCTCCTTCAGTACACAGCTGGATCAAATGGAAGTACCAACATTTCGGGAGACATTTTTACAATGGCCAGGTTGTGCTGGCTCATGAAACAAAATGGAGTTTGGCAGAAATGTGTTGCAATTTCAATCCATACCCTGTAAAGAGAAGCGAGTGGGTATACATCGAGGCAATACACCTGGGACCAAGTTTGGCCCATTATTTATGATCAGTGAGAGCCAGACTGATAAATGTGGGAGATAAAGGTTCTTGCAACGTGTGGCACGTTGGTGCTGTGGTTAGCACTCTTACCTTTCAAGAGGGAGGTTCTGGGTTTGTGTCCCGGCCGGCCTGGATCCTCTCTGTGTGGAGTCTGCATGTTCTGTGTCCCGGCCGGCCTGGAGTCTGCATGTTCTCCCCGTGTTTGCATGGGGTTTTCTACAGGTGCTCTGCTTTCCTCCCACATCAAAAAAACATGTTCTTTTTTTTTTCTTAATATCGTTCAATATGGAGCTAATAAAACAATCATAAAAGTAAATTAAATCATCTATTAAAATGTTATTTTGCTGCAGGTCATTGTGTTCAAATGGATGAGAATAAAAAGGATGAGAGTGTTTATGAACTATCATGGAGCAACAGTTTGGCAACAAAAATTGGAAGATAGTTCCACATTTTGCTTTTTTTTAATATACTTTGAGTACAAATTTGTATGGTGCAAAACTGTTTCATTAATAAGAAAAATGCATTTTCTAACTTGGACTTGGAATAACATCCAACGCTCTGTTGGAATTGAATATGCTTATTCTAATTCTTTACACTTTTTGTGAAGATTTTAATTGTTTTAACTAGGTCTCTGGGAATTGTGTGATTGTTTGTATTTTCTATTTGAGTTACTAATGAGGGCTGCTGTCTTGGCCAGATCTCCATAAAAAAAGCACTACATTCCACACCATGGGGCACATCCACACACTAGTGCACAACAGTGCCCTATAACAGGATGAACCACCCACCGTCCCCAGAAATAAAGTTTATTGTGTCTGGAATCCACTTTTTTTTTGTATTGGGCAATAATATATGTAATTACCAGCACATTGGCAGATTAATTCCTACATACAAATACATAAGAGCAAACAAGGACTGTGTGTGTGTGTACGTGCGTGCGTGTGTGCGTGTGTGCGTGTGTGGGGTGGGTGTTCAAAGCTGAAGGGCTCAATAAGACAATAAGCTGAGTGGCATAGACTGGTCTCTGGGGGGGGGCACAGGCTGGGTGGTGCCTCTCTGCTGCTGAAGTGGATTTCATTGTAAAGGCTGTCAGTGTGCCCCGCCCACCCCGAAAGAGTTTGCCTCTGTGAAATGTCGGCGAGTAGACTCATGCCAACGGATGGCTCGAGAGACTGACTGATGTGGAGGTATCGGTCAGAAAGGCTTGTTCTTTGTGAATTGCACTTGTTTAATTAAAGTTTGACAAGGACCATTTTAATTCCTGTGACACAAAAAACTAATTTACCACAGTTGGTTTTGAATTTTATTGGATTTATTTACCTTTTCCTTAACACTAGTTACATTGACTTTTGACTAGCTAGGTGAAAAAAATGGTCATCCAGCCATCTATTTTTTAAATCGCTTACTAGGGTCGTGGGGGTGCTGGAGCCTGAGGTTCAGAAGATCCTTCCTACCAGTCACTAGAGCCCTTTTATATCTCCACTTTTAGATCTGTTTTTGTTTGATCTGTTATGTACAATACTATTTGTATTTTTTTTAAATTGGCTGTTTTTCTTGTTTTAGTGCCTTTTCAGACAAGTCAATTTTCCTTTGGGGATTAATAAAGTGCATCTCATTTCATCTCTCATCTCATATCCCAGACATTGGGTGAAAGGCAGGAATACATGTTGGACAGGTCACCAATCCATCGTAGGGCCCACAGCTTTCTCACCCCAACGACAATTTATAGTCTCCAATTAACCTAACCTGCATGTCTTTGGACCGTGGGAGGAAACCGGAGTACCCGGAAGAAACCCACGTGGACACGGGGAGAACATTGAAACTCTCCACAGAAAGGCACACTGCTGTGAGGTGACCACGCTACACACTGCACCAGTGGCGCCCCCAGCGGTACGCAGAGTACGCAGTCTGCGTACCTTAGCAACAACAGCAAAATTAGTATTTCCATTAAAACTGACGTGAATTGTCAAAGTCTCTGCGTCTCTGTTTCTACGATGTTGAGGAATGATATTTGCTTATTGTCTTCGTTGTATTGCCTGGTTATTGTATTTTCCAAGTTTGCATATTTCAAACATTTGAAAGTGATTGGAAGACACAGTTGAAAGTGATTGGAGGATCACCATCCCGCCGTTAACACCGTTGAAAGTGATTGGAGGATCACCTTTTTCTTTAGACCGGGAAAAGTTTAGAGTTGCCTTTTTACTTGTCAGTCAAGATAACTAACTTAAACGAATACCTCATAGCATACTGAAAGTCCTTCTTACGATGCCCGTGTCTACTGCTTCGGTCGAGCGCTCATTCAGCTGTTTGAGACGTCTGAAAACCTACCTACGGAACAGCATGACAGATGCGATTGGCGATTATGAACATTCACATCGACACAGAGCGGGTGCTTAGGGAATTTGACGCAACCGGGACAAGGAGGGTCAATCTCACATTCTAAAGCCCTATTCGGACGGGATACGTTTTCAGGACAATGTCTGTAAAGTAATTATTACCACAGGACGTCTGTAATGTTAATGGCCGATTCGGACGGGATAAAGTAGCTATCTCCGTAAGCAGCGTCTAGAATTACAGAGATGGGAGTGTCTACTCTATGTTGTCGAAAATGTTCCCCACGAGTCATACAACGTTACACATCCTATCTTCACTGCAAACTGAGCCGCCAAAAAAAAAAAAAAAACTACGTGGTGACAATGTTGGCATGGCAAACATGTCCACAAAAAGCGTGAGGAATCCTGCATTACACGGTACACCTCTTTATTAACGTTAGCTTGAAAAGAAACAGTGTTAGGCCATAACATGTATGTAAGGCTATAGCTAGGCTACAATAGCTTACCTAAAGCGGCCACAAGCGTTGCACCACTGTAGCCTACTTTTTAGCCTGTTTTTTTTTTTTTTTTTGCTCTCTGTCTTCTTATTTTATGTAACGTTACATTCATTTAGAGGTCGGTCAATAGTTGGACCGAAGAGAGCACAACCAAAGCCTTTGGCAAAGGCGTCCTCGAGTGCTTACATGAAAAACCAGTAGAAAAGACTGGGGAAAACTAATTTCTCACAGGAAATAACAGAATTTTACCGGACATGTCAATTCGCACGGGATAGCTTTAACCTGGGGTAATTTTTACAGGACATTTAACAGTAGGTAAAAGACTCCGGAATCTTTACTGGTGCGGGAGCGCGCAGTCCGTAAAAGTTACAGACATGGGAACTAAAATAGCGGAGCTCTTCCAGTAATTATTACATTACCTCCCCCTGTAAAACTTATCCCATCCGAATAGGGCTTAAGGGTAAGATGCTATTTATTTTTATGCAGTGATTGAGGCAACATGTTCTTTTATTTGCAGTGGCGTGTTTTCTCTCTCTCACTCTCACTCTCTCTCTCACTCACACACACACACAATTGGCGAGCATTCAGTGATAATATTTTATTAGAAATTTAAGCAGTGAATACATTTTGTTGAGCATGTTCGATAGTTACATTGACTTGTCAGAAGTGTTTTCATTGTGTTAACATTAACTGTGCTGTAAGTCGCATAATAGCTTGTTGCGCGCAACATTTCCATTCTATTGTGAGGTCTCCGGTTTTCCTGATGAAAGATCAGGCTACTGTAAGTCACGTAACATCTTTTTGCGCGCAACATTTCCATTCTATTGTGAAGTAAGTCTCTCCGGTTTTGCAGATGAAAGATCCGACTTTAACGTAGGCTAGGCCTACTCCTACGTTAGAACTTCTTGTAATATGCGACCCTATGAGTGCAAAATATATCGGTAAATTACGTTGTAACGTTAGTCCTAAGTAGTGGCTTTGTTTTCATCTAGCCTATGGCTTGGCCTCCTCTGTTGCGTACCCCGGGAAGAAATCCTGCGGGCGCCCCTGCACTGCACCACCTTGCCACCATGGTTCAACAATATTTAACAAATATTTTCTATTTTCTTTTTTTTCCATAAGATATACAGAAAGAAGAGACCACCTTCCTCCTTAGATCCCACAAACCAGAATTTGAAATTGTATGTGGAAGAGCTTCTGCATAAGAGGTTGTGATTTTTTTAAGATTGAAAATAATATCCAGAGTAAATTGTCCATGGCGAGAAGTTCGCGCGACTGTTGACGGCGGGGTATCCAACAGTGTTGACGGGGGGGGGGGGTTGCTATCCGCGATTGTTGACAGGTTGTGGCTGCGATCGTTGACGGGGAACAAATCCTTTCTACTGTGCGTGGCCGCGAATTTCCGCAAATGAAAACACTAATTATCGGCATTTCATATTTTCAGGCGGGGTGGCATGGTAGGGGAAACGCTGAATTGTATAGTTAACTTTCCCAATAGGGCTGGGAGAAAGAATACATAATGAGTACCGTCAAACTAATGGACATGGAAGTGGTGAGAGTGCGAGGCTTCATAAACCCCATAATGGGCGGAGCTAACATGGCATCTGTCAATGACTCATGAAAACCAAACGCTAGTGACTGATGGCAGCGCCACTCATTAGAGGGTTTGTGAACTGTCGCCCTCATCAATATGACATGCACTGAGCTAGAGTACAAGATTGCACGGGTAGCACCCAGTGATTGCAGCCCAATTTGCCTGATTAAACGGAACAAAAAAGCAGTAGGGTCTCATGGTTATTTGCAGCCTTTGCTTTTCGACGTTTTTGGTTTCCTGTTTGGCGTCGTGAAGACACTATCGGATTTTTTCCGCCTCCATTCCGGTTTTCGCGTCTTGCCCGACAATTATTCCCTTCACCTGTTTCGCGTTTCCTGCGGGCTATAAATACCTCAGGACTTCCGCATTTCCGCACTTCGAGATTGTCTTTGCTATGTTGACATACGAAGTCGGTAAAGGTATAGAAATTTTGGTCGCTGCATTTCTGGTTCTTACTAATAGGAAACGCAGCAAGTCCGGTTATAAAGATTTAGGATTAGATTGGTTTTGTCGTTCCTTTCCAATCTTTATCATTTATTCTTTTTACCTGTTGCCAGTTGTGTTCAGCTCTTTTTCCACAAGAGCTTTGGCTAACAGGTTTTCTTTTCTATTCCTTTCTTTCACTCGTTTTTGTTTTGAGTTTGGTTTTGTTTCATTACCTCTTGTTACGCCTAATTATCTTAGTGCGTGAGGTTCTTATGTTAGTTATTCTCGCTGTTTATCGAGATCGCCTCAGTTTTTGGAGGTTGTTTTGTTTTGTGCTAGGGAAGTTTTGCTCCCTATCCTGTGTTAACCCAGTCCCGGTGCGGATTATTCCGCGTTTTGTGGCGTATCTTTCTCTAGATACGCTTTTAGAAATCCTTATTGGTCGCGTTTGATTCGCCGAACCTTACACTTCCCCTCACATAGGGTATTACGACTTAAAAATGATAGGATGGAATTCCTCAGGAGATATATTCAAAAAAAAAAAAAAGTAAAATATTGAATAAATTGGTGGCAGCTGTAGCCAGCTCTCGTAGGAGCATCCCCGCTAAAGAGCTAGGGTTGGTGCAGAACGAGAACAACCCTGACCATGGATTTACTGCTGTCAAAACATCCATCTGACTCAGGTCATGTCTGACTTGGGTCAAATATTGGAGTAAACTGTATCAAACAGTTAATAAATAAAAACACATGTTGCATTGATGTATTCGATATAAAAAAACCTCTTAAACTGAAAAATATAAGGTAGTCATAAATTATTCACATTTCTCCTTGTGTACTGCAGACACTAAAGATTGCTCTGGTTGTCAGTGGACATATTTAAAAACGTTCTTGTGACAAAGGCTGATTTAATTTTCATACCAGCAAAAAAAAAAAGCTGAAACCCTTTTATTAATGCCCTGCAGGCTTAGTGTTAAGCACAGCACAGACAGTGTAGATTCTCACCTGGTTACTTGTAATCAAAATATGGCTTAGAGTGCGTCAGGGCTGTGCTTTCATCCATCTTGTCAAGATGAACTTTCACCCGTAAAAACGATAAAAATCAAAATAAAGAAGGGGGTCTGAGGAACGCAGGGATAAACTGAGGCTTAGCAAATGTTGAAATGTTCCAGAAAGATAATGCATATATTTTTGAGGGGGAGAGGGAGAAGGAGAAAGAAAAAAAAGTGAGATGGATGAAAGAAAATAAGAAACCACATGACACTAGGCTTGTGAAGCCATGAATAATGTATTTACTCATGAAGAGATGTCATAATCCATGGGTCCAACAAACTTAATCCCAGTTCACTCATCTTGTCCTCCTTACTCTATTCTCGTAGATCTTTTCACCCTCCTGGTTAACTGCCATTGAAGCTGATAGATGGAGGGAAATTTGCCTTAAAATAATACTCAAAATCACAAATTAACTTAATAGTTATTTATAGGCTATAGGATGTATCTAGTGTAACTCAACTTTACTGCAGCATTCTAATCCACTAAATGTGAAATGTACAGTTATGACCAAGATTATTATGGTTATTTTCACCAAAATGGGTATGTTTATGTTTGTGTTTTTGCACCTTCCACAAGAGATAAACACATAATATGCATACCAATTTAATGCAATTAAATGTATTGGATCTTTAGCTACATTTTTCAGATATTTATGTGGTATTTTCCAATTTTCACAGCCATAGTTCCTGTTTTGTGCTTTTAACTGCCATGCAGGGAATATTTCCAGGCTGGCTGGGCATCTTGTTCAGTTCGGTGCTAACTGAAGCCATCCATTTCAATTAGATTCACTTATTGGCGTATTGATTGAAGGGCAGTTTCACTCAACAGTAGGATCCTAAGGGTTGTGATAGTTTCAGGGATTTTGGCAAACAAGAAAAAAAATAATTTATTTCCCTCTGGGGAATGCAAAAAGGGAATGGTGGGTTGTGGGGGTTGTGACATGGTGGGAGGTGACCTTGGAAAGTGTAAGCATATATAAAGGTAGGTCTTGGTCTGCCCACATTTAGTCGGTTTCTGAAGAGGAGCTGACTCACAGGTCCTTATGCACCATCTCTGGGATGGTTGGCCATACCAACGATGTGTTCATGCGTCATGAAGAGAGGAAATCTCTGGATGGGGTCTGGAGGAGTTTGATGGAAGAGAAGATGGAGGGAAATGAGGTAAAGGCAGCAACAAAAAGTTTATATCCCAGTGGACCTTCGGGTTGTGGAGTGTTTGACCAGCTCTAGCCCAGGGGACCACAGAGGCCTCTGCCAAACACCTACCCCCCCCCCCCACCATCCACCTAAGGGCAGTGCAGCTTTCTTCTGTTATTATTCCTGATGTCTTCCAGCTCTTCAAAACCAATCAGGCAGCCGTCACTCTTCTGCTCAGAGCATAACTTCTACTTTAATAACAGTGATCCAGGCTGTTGACCCTTGACCTCCCTCCCTCAATGCTTGGCTTGCTTTATTGTAATTCTTGTAGGTTCTCCAGGTCAAGCCCATTCAGACTCTGCTCTTCTCCATTTTGAAGCATTTGACTGCCTCTCAGCCTTAGGTGCCAGTGTCTAGTCAGCCATATAGGATAGATATAGAAGAAAAAAAAAAGGTGAACCGCCATCTGGGCAGAAGATTGTAGCTTATGGTTAGAATTCTGCTCTCGTTGACATCCTGGACCTGCATGAGCCTCTGAAAGTACACATGCATAATATCTATTGGACAGCAGTCCTGACATTAATGCTGGAGTCCCCATTGGGTCACTCATGCTCTTGTACTGCTTATATATAGAAGCTGTCTGCATCTTAGCATTTTGCTATATTTCCTGTGATAACCAATGGCCATGATTGAAGGCTATTCTCATTGCTGTTTATTACCAATCTCGTCAAGAAGTACAATCCAGATAATTAATTGCAATAACAACATGTGTAAAGCATAACCTTGTATTTAATACAATCAACATTTCGGAGTTGATTTACTAATATCCCAAATAAGGGGTGTTATTTTGCGTGTGCAGCCAAAGTATTTGCACGTGTTATCATTTCACAATTTGCAGGTGATCAAGAGTCATTATGTAAATTACTCCAGCAGCAAACAGCCATATTTAAATGAGATTTTGTGTGTTTGGAATGGTTACACTGTAAAAAACAATAAAATAATACCTCGTAAGAAAACTGTAAACATACTAGCAGCATTTATTGAATGGGGAAAAAAATTATAAATTCTGTTAATATAGGGGATGACCATTAAATAATGCGTTATTACCATTATTCTACATGACTTTGACAGTGTTTTGAACATTTTCAAAAAAACATTTTACCTTAAAAAGACTTTGTTTTTACAGTACACTGTAACTGTTACAGGATTTCAGTTTTTTTTTCCTTCAAAACACTGTCAAAGTCATGTAGAATAACAGCAATAACTCATTATTTAACAGTCGTCCCAGAAAATATAACATGATTTATACAGCTAAATAATAGGTTCTTAGTTTTCCACATTCATTAAATGGTTTTTCACTGGCAACATTGCTGCCGTTTTTTATGGTATTTTATTTTATTTTATTTTTTTACAGTGTAGATCCGCTACTGTTACACTGAACAAGCTGGCGGTTTACTACAAACTGCTTCATTGGATGTCTCTTAGTTTCTGCCGGGTGTTGCAGATGTTTGTCAGGACTGAAATGATCGTAAATAGGCTACTTGCTAGCACTACCTGCGCCTTTAGTGTCACATAAAATCACATTTTTACTAGAGATTTATTTTAATTAAAGTTTTTATTTGCTTTGTTATTCACTGTTTGTTATAGTAGATGTTGTATTGCTTGTTTGATTCAAATACTAGTTGCTCTTGTATTCTGTAACACGATTTGCTCCATGATTAAAAATATTTATTCTTACTGTATTTATGGCTGCTCTCTACGGCTTTGATTGTTACGATGTATCCTTCTTGCTACAATGACAGCTGTCATCTTATTGATTGCATGTCTTTTAATACCTGCTTCCCATTCATACTAAAATGCACATGCAAAATTGCTTTTGGGCTTAATAAATCACATTACATGTGCTCAAGTAATCTGTTTGTATGACCTCCTCCCACTATTTTGGAAAATAACGTAGGGATGCCAAATTTTGCATAATCATTCAGGCTAACCCGCAAAAATGAAAAATCCATATATCTTTCAATTTTAACACATGCTGTCCTCTTTGCACCTCATTAGTTAATCACCTCTGATGATTTTTGCAGGTAGTGACAGTTTTACATGTGATTTTGTACACGCAAACCATTAGTAAATCGACCCGTTAATGTGGGCTATTGTTTTAAGGGATGCCAACAGCTTGTAAGGAACTACACAGTAGGCAGCGAAGCATTTGAGAACAGAAATTGATACTACTATTGATACAAAAGATAGTCTGAATGGCCCTAGTCCTGCACAAACACTTGCAAATGACTATGACCAATTAAATTAGTTGTGCTCGAGCCCACACATAAGTGGGAGGAAAATGGGAAAGCTTTTCAGGGGCCTCATTCCGTGAATGCACCCCCGGCCCCCCGTTTGCAATCGCAATCTTCCGTAAACCCCCAATTCTGAAAGACAGGGGCGGGGGGAGATGTGGGGGACACATAAAATTGCGTATAGGACACCCAAAAACTCAGAGGTGGCCCTGGTTATGCTCATCGATTAGTTAAACAGTGGTTGAAAATGGTTTGTGATGGTCACTCATTGTAAGTAAGTATATAACATTTTATTCAGTGTTATGAACCAAACTATTGTGTGTCCAAAATCTTCTGAAAGGATGAATCAGCAATAACATAATGCCACATCAGAACTGAAAAGCTCCCGGCTCTCAAAGCGCACTTCACGGCAAGATGGGCATAGAATTAAGTCTGATTCTTAATTGGCAGCAGTGTAGCATAATGATTAGCGAATTGGGCTTGTAGCCTTCAAGGTTGTGGGATTGATTCGCAGATAGGGCACTCCCATTATACCCTTGAGCAAGGTACTTTTCCTGAATTGCTTCAGTAAATATCCACTTGTATAAATGTACAGTATTGTGCTTACAGAATGTAAGCTATGTGAGTCCCTAAATGCCTAAGAAATAAATGTGACTTTGATGTTTAACTTAGCAGCATTGGCTGTTTTTGCAGTCTTCACATTCCACAATCTCTGTGTTAGCATAAAACAAATATTCAAACTTTGCTGGGTATAAAATGGAGGCAAATCTCTGTTGACACTGAAAAGTTGGCAGAACTTGGTGAGGAGTTGGAGAAAACTCTGTGGACATCCAGACTCCCACCGAGAGGCTTGTTGAAAGCCTGTCTTTAACACATACACAGAAAAAATATTGCCCAGATCTAAATCTAAACCTTTTCCAAAGGCACAATAGTTTGTACTAGATTCCTATCTTGTAAGAGAGAGATGTCTGGAACAGATATGATTTTATGTCAATCTGGTTTTAGAAATAAAACTATTTGCCCCCACAATGAAGTTTGAAGAAAATGTTTTTGTTTTTACACCTGTCTACATCTGTCAAAATGGAAAGATGCACAAAGCATAAAAACATTTTTACATAGTTAACTATCATTATATATCATTACAAAAATATGTTTATGTAGGTTTTTGTTTATGTATGTTATATACACTGCCTGGCCAAAAAAAAAGTCGCCGTTGCACCCGTCATGCATAGTGCCCACTGTACAAGCCTCTGGAGGCAGTGTTATGATCTGGGGTTGCTTCAATTGGTGAGGTCTAGGCTCAGCAACGTTATGCAGCAATAAAATGAAGTCAGCTGATTACCTGAATGTACTGAATGACCAGGTTATCCCATCAATGGGCATATTCCAGGACGACAATGCCAAGATTCATCGGGCTCAAATTGTGAAAGAGTGGTTCAGGGAGCATGAGGAATCATTTTCACACATGAATTGGCCACCAGAGTCTTGACCTTAATCTAATTGAAAGTCTTTGGGATGTGCTGGAGAAGACTTTACGGAGTGGTTCAATTCTCCCGTTGTCAATACAAGATCTCGGCCAAAAATGAATGCAACTCTGGACGGAAATAGATGTTGTGACGTTGCATAAGTTTGTCAAAACAATGCCACCACAAATGTGCACCGTAATCAAAGCTAAAGGTGGTCCAACGAAATATGAGTGTGCAACTTTTTTTTTGGCCAGGCAGTGTATATACAGTATATACTGTATACACACCATAGACACGCATATTTAACTAGACAGGAAATCCAGCCTAAGCTGAGAAGCCCTGGAAGTAAGCCTGTAGTGTGCATGTTGAATGCAAAACATTGGAGCTCCCATGAAAGTGAATGGGGAATATCAGACCTTTGAAGGTGAAATTAAAGGGTAAGTTTACCCAAATTTTATTAAGATATGTTTCTATATACCCGGAGTGCTATCTATCCATACAGATAGTTTCGCAAAGATTTCAGTAGTTTAATAGATATCTGCTGCAGCTCACCATGATATTAAGCTGGTCAAGTTGGCAGGCAGAAAGCAAAATAATAATAATATAATAATAATAATAATAATAATAATGCATGGCATTTATATAGCGCCTTTCTAGATACTCAAAGCGCTTTACAATGATGAGGGGGAAACTCGCCTCTACCACCACCAATGTGTAGCACCCACCTGGGTGATGCAACGGCAGCCATTTTGCGCCAGTATGCTCACCACACATCAGCTGAGGTGGAGAGGGAGAGAATAATTTTTTTAGCCAATTAAACTGGGGGATGATTAGGTGGCAGATTGAATGAGCCTGGGTTGGGAGTTTAGCCAGGACACCGGGGAAACCCCTACTATTTACGATAAGTGTCATGGGATCTTTAATGACCACAGTGAGTCAGGACCTCGGTTTAACGTCTCATCCGAAAGACGGAAAATCATCCCCCTCTTCTGAAAGATGTCCTGCAATAAGGCTGTTGCTTCAGATTTGGTTCCCCCACGAACCCGCTTTCCCCCTGTGGGCCGTTATCCAAAATACCTTCAGCCTCTTTTTTCTTTGTTGGGAAAATTGAGTCATTTTGTTCACTGCTAAACTATCGTCGAAAGCAGGCTGGGCTATATAAACCAGACTTCAAAGCTTAAAGTCATTGTCAGTATTCATCTGTGACTAGGAACTGCTGCGGTATGGTACATTTGGCTTTACAGCTGTCCAGGGGCGGTGTGTGATTTAAGGCAAGCGCGGTTCCACGGGTTGTTATTGCCACCAAGCCGACTTAGATAGAGTTGTGCCTCTTCTCCAATTGGTGGAGCTGGCTGCCCTGCAGTACTGTGTGGCCTGTAGTGTGGCTCGCAGTTACTTGATCATGGACCACTTGCTTTAGCCGCACTTTCATGAGTGCAGGCTCATGGGGGAAAGATTACAAATTACGGTGAAGAAAAATCAAAAAATGTTTTGCCACGTTAAAAGCATTAAAACTGCTTTATTAGGAGACTTGTTCTCTGTGATCCTCTGTGGGTGTTTTTCTCCTAAGAACTTTGTCTGTGATCCTACTTTGTCAATTCACTAAGCAAGAGACGGGAAGTTTTTTGAATGCTCCGGTGGTGATGGTGGGTGGGTGTCTAACACGTGTGTATTATATGCAAATGACACATTTGGATCTTCTAATTAGGGCACTGGGAGAACACACTGCATCCACTTTGATCTGTGTTGCGCATAAATGACAGTTCCCACGTTTGGTGCACGCTTGTTTCCTTATGTGCCTCTTGCTCCCACCACCAAGAATGAGACGCATGCAACAACATCATTACCGGCCCTTTTGTCATGCACAAGACACAAACGCGCTTACAAACCTTATGGAACTTAGCAGGCATTAAGCATTCACAGCGTAGGCTTTCTCAGGAGAAGGTCTCTGTTCCTCCTCTCCATCTTCCTTCCACCCCCCCGGTTCTTCTTGTGGCTGAATTTGTAACAAGTCTCCATTCCCCCTTGCAATTACTTGAGTGACGGGAAGAATCTTAGTCCCAGACTCATTTTGGCATTCAATTTTAAATGGCATCTCAACTGAATTTTGATCACGCACGCGCGCACACACACACACACACACACACCCAGTGCTGTCATTTTTGCTTGATTCAGGAGCACCCAACTCAGATGCATGTATTCTTTTAAACATTTTCTAAATCCTGTCAAGGCACTTGGACTTGGCTTGTTTTCTATTCTGAGATTTAGTGCTTTCATGGTGCAGAACATTGGCACTGTCTGGTTTAACTGGCATCTAATCATTTCAGAGAACTATGCCCAAAACACCCAAAGAACCACTTGTCATCTTCACTGAGTGCAAATTGAATTGAATAGACATAATGGTGGCAAATATTTCCAATAAATAACATACTCATAACAAGACTCACCATTGAAAACAACAGACATCTCTCAGTTAAATTTTTAATACATTCATTTACAATTTATAATTATTTTCCTCAAAAAACATAAATAAATCCCAAGTATATCAGACCACAAAAAGAGTCTTCAAAATTAATGCAATTTTGCAGTGATATTACTTTGTCATATATTATTCATTCAAACTATTATAGTTTATTATTATTTTTAAATAATATCAATGTTCTCTATCCAGAAGCAGCTTTATTCTGGGTAAATGAAGATCAATAAATACATAAGTCTCACTTAATGGTTTTAAACATTAATGCCAAAATGTATAAGAATGTTTCCTACTTTTATAGGTAATGGTTCTGGATAAGAAGATGATAATAGATGGTGACACTTAGGTAGTATACAGTTACTTTTGGGCAAAGGGACGGTATGGCATGCAATCTGTTCTTAGGGCAAAGTTGCTACAAAGTTGTTGGCAAGAATTGCTTTGATGCAATAGGCCTATCCACAGATATGCAAACTGCTCAATTTAGTCTAGCATGCGTCTAACAATAGCATTTTATACCCATTTTGTCTTGTAATACAGTCTGTGATCATTACCTGAGTTGTCGGTTATCATTATCTTTGACTGGTTATATAATGCATTACAACTGCATCATAATGCATATAAATGTAACCGTAAGCCATTATATGTGTGTGCCTAAAGTGCTACCAAGTTGTATTAAGACAGGATAACACCAGGAGAGCATGCAAACTCCACACAGAAAAGTTTGAACCCAGAACCACTTTCTTACGTGCTGCCACAGTGAACCCTCAGGTTATGCTGATGAAGTTCTCTATTTTAGTCTTTCACACAAGTCTACATCCTGATCTGTTATTGATCTGGGGCTTGTTACACAAAAGTTGCGATGTGCGAGATGCAATCGATTTCTCTTGCACTTTTTGGAGCGTTTCACATAGAAATTGCAATTGCAATTCCACAAACGCATATTCCAAGGCATGTTCATGTAGACAATGTTGCGGTTCCCAAAACTGGAATGGACCCAAATGCAGGACTCGGAGACAGACTCAGGAAAAACTCAGCGAAGGAGTGAATTTATTTAGGTGAACAGACAAGCAGGCAAACAGGGGAGCTGGGTGACAGTCAGGATACGGGGTTGGCGAGAACAAGAGGGCAGATGAAGTAACAGAGCAGGAACGAGCAGGAGCTGGGCAACATGCAGGAGGGCTGGAACAGGAAAGCAGGCTGGACGGGCGAACTGAAAACAGACTGAACAATTAGCAAGGCAAACAGACAGAGGCTGAATACACGTCAAACAGAACACACTTGACGGAATTAACTGGCGATGAGACAAACAGAGAGGGCTATATAAATAAGGTGAGGAGCAGGTGAATGCGAGATCAGTAATGAGTGCGGCGTGAGGAATGTATGCGAGAGTGAAACAGGTAACGAGTGTGAATGCGGAATGCGAGCGGGGAAGGCGAGTGATTGGCTGATGGACAACGAGGGAGAAAATGAGGAAACAAGCAGGGAAACCACGCCCAGCCTGCACAACACGAAGAGACAGACAAGGTAAAAGGAAAAACATGACATGAAACAAGAGGAATCGGGAAAACAAGGAGAATGAAAGGGAGGTGGACTAGTGGGAGACGGCGGATGTCACAGGCAATCAGTAAATCTGCAATCGTTCTCATCCCCCTACCTCCTTTTGTTTTTTTAATCAAACTGTCAATTATCCCAGGATGCAAACTAAAGGTATCGTCATGGATTATAGGCTACTTCACTATCTGTGAGATATCCAAAATACTTTTAATAATCAAACTTATGTTACAATTTATCATATCTGACATTAATTATGAAAACAAAATCCTATTAAAACTATGTTAATGGGAAAAGCACAATTCACATTTGCCCTTCAGAAAATAATTTAATTTGCATCATCTGAATGATGACCATTAAGGCTACATGGCACCATTGTAGTGCTCTTCTTATCAGTGTGGGCTCACCACGGGTGTCAGGAACCAAGGTTGCAAGTGGCATCTTGCAGTCAGATTACATTGGAATTACGCATTGTAACATAACAATTTTATTTGAACTATTAGGTCTCCACAGGAGGAGTGTATTACTTGTATTTGTAATATTCTAATTAAACCTACCAACTAGCCATCCATCAGTAATGTCACAAAGTGGTGACACAAATTGCTCCAAATGCAGCTGTCATGTGTGCTCCCAGGGTTTTTAATCCCAGGGCATCACATACAATTTATAGGCTATGTTTATTGAGTGGTAGCCTACTTTTTTACACACAAAAGTGTGTTAGTTCTCAGTTGGTGCAATTGCAATTGACTTTTGCGAGACTACAGTGCTGAAACTCTCCTTTCACTTGACGCCCACTTGATGTGATTAACTTGATTTGTTGGGCCCGGGAAACTGAATGAAATCAGTATTTACAATGCATAGAGCTGTCATCACTTTATGGATGCAGCTGGACTTTTCTTTGCTTATTCCGTGGCATTTTCCAACAACCCCAAGAAAGCTGCCCGGTTACCAGGAAGTGCAGAGCTGTCAATACTTGAAGCCAGACTGGTTGGGCCATGCTCCTATTAGTGTCAACCTAAGATCTCTGTCAAGAAGGTCGCATAAGCATAATAGTTCATGCTGTGGCAATCTATTCCTTACAAAAACAAATTTTATAAAAGTATGCCTTTACACTTTAAGTGCACGTTAACTGTACTTTCCTGAAGTAAATTTAAATGATGGTTTCAAATAGGATACTTAAAGTCTACCAATTTAGGATACAAGTTTAGAAGTAGTTCATAAATGGTAGCTACCCTTAGCTATATAGTTCCAGGAAATACTTTAAATATATATAGTTTTATAAGGTACGTAACATATACTTAAAAATAAACTTGATGTATTACTTTTTTGTAAAGGACATTTTTCGAGCATCTCATCTCCGTTGATGATTCTTTCAGGAGCGTATCTCCATCTCCGCACAATCAAAGGCCTATTTGCAATGAAAGAATTGGATGAGCGAGTGGCCTGTCATCACATATTTATTTGTGTTTTGCAAGCGATGCATTTTTGTGAAACGCATTTTGACAAGAAATTGCGATCTGAGAATGAAAAATCGCGGAAAATCTTTTCACTCGCAAAAAAATGCTAATTTCACTTGCAAATCGCTTTCATGAGCCCCTGTTCGACAGTTGAAAAGGGGTTTTTCTTCACAATTGAAAGTGTTCTTACCTCATCCACTACAATGGTCTTCCGTGGTCTACCAGGTTGTTTGTTATTGCTGAGCTCACCAATGAGCGTCGCGAACGATGCAAGCGTGCGCAGAGCAAGTTCTGTCTGGAAACCTCTCGCTGTAGCCGACCATGATCGGCTAGCAATCACGCGTCCCATACTCAACCAATCACATGCACACACCTCTAATGGAGCGCCCTTTTTAAACCAAGAATCAGTTCTCTCTCTACTGCTTATGCTGATGCGCTGCTCCTTGTTTGCTTACGGCTTGTGTTAAAAGAAATTTGCTGTCATCATCCACCACCCCAGCTTCCACCTGTCATTTGGATCTGCTTTAGAATGGGGGGTTTCTGGTCATCTCCTGTTTAGCGGGGAGAGATGCCCGTGCTCCGGAGCAGTACTAAAGCAGATCCATTCACCGCCAAACTAAAATAATTATGCCGCACATTCATTCATTTAACATGTCATTTAAATATGTGAGTTGTCCTGACAGAAGTATGTTCATGCTTCTTAACAATGTATCAAACAGTTTATTTTGACACACCCAATGTTTTGGCTATGTGGCTGATCGATTATTCAGATTTCTCCACCCCATGATGGCCTGCTTTACTGGCATTGACAGTTCTTTGGTCCTCGTGTTGAGACAACAGCAACAGACTCCAGATGAAAATTCCTTACCTAGAACTCAACTCTAGACCTTTTTTATAGCTTTCTTGCGCATGAACTAATGATGCAACTCACAGCTGGCTAGGAAACACCTGACAATTTCCCAATTACTTTTGGAGTTAAAATTTATTTGGATTCTAACATTTACATTTACGATTATGTTAATTTGTCCATTTACTCTGGGTCCCCCAAAATGGGGAGACTATGTATCGAAAGGGCTGCAATTCCTACATGGTTCACCCAATATGGATGTATATACAGTATCTGCAAATTAATGCAGATAGTCTGCACCTTAACGCTATATTCAGTGTCATTTCAAATCCAATGTGCTGGAGTACAGAGGCAAAACAACAATCATGTCACTGTCCAAATATTTACGGACTGCACTGTATATTCTATATATTTCATGTAAAAAAATATGACAACTTCACTTTGATCCTCTACATTAGGGTTGTCACGATGTGGAGATTTTCACACTGATTGATATTCTTCTCAGGAAATCGGTAACACCAATTTATAAAAACTGAAAATTCTGTAATGTCCGCCCACCCCATCCTCTCTTTTTAAAAATGTTATATATGGTCAACTTAAACAGTGCAAAAGAAACTAGATGACTATCTGATGATAACAACTGTAACATCATTTGCATTTCAGTATAACAATAAACGACTTGTAGGCACCGCATTGGAGTCATATGTTTGCACTTTAGAAGGCAGTGACCCTTGTGATGACATTCTCAACTGAACGTAATTATAGGCCTATGTTCTAATCACATATTTGTGATGGTACACTTTTGGGCCAGTTCTGGAATGATCACATATTTGTAATGGTACGCGCGAAAGGGTTCATAAACGTGGGCGCTGAGGCTCGGAAATGCACTCGGTTCTTACAAAAAAGTACAATAATAGCAAAATGACGGTGGGAACGATGTGCAGATAATGCACTCGGTGTGCACCCGACCACCATGTAAGACCTGTAACACCGACAACCGCGACAAGCCTACTCTACATGTTCACCTTAGACATTTGACTCTCACACATAAGTGTGTTTGCATGAGCAAAGCATGTTTTTTAATATCTAAATGGAGAAAACATAGCATTCTCACAGAACAGCACATAAAATGCACGATACCTCTTTTTAGCTGTTTATTTGTTTGTTTGTTTTGAATAGGTTTGCCAGAAAATTTGATGTTGGGCATGATCTCAGATGATAGCATCTCATTAAACGTCATTTGGAGTTCACGTCGTGGTAGGTTCGTATGTAGATGTATGCAGATTATCCAGCTCGTAGATGGTTGCTCCCTTGTATCACGGTGAGAAACGTTGTCAAACAGTGAACATACGCCTGGGAGCTGAAAAGCAGCCCCAGTAGACCTGACTGGAAGAGATGGCTGTTTCCATAGATGGAACTTGTCCTGCGGGAATTTCCCTCTACAGCTGAGATGGAGAGGTTGACGTTCTAAAATAAAGGGTTCCAAAAGGCTCCTGTCTGTCTCCATAGAGGAACCCTATCTACA